>JAPMOQ010027146.1:38096-55733 GCA_026543055.1 Argiope trifasciata | reverse complement strand
CCAGCTGATTCGCCATGAGTAATGCATTCTAAAATTTTCAATTAAATCACATATACATTAGCCTTGAAGTAACTCCGGGCATTGATTGGCCTGAAATTAATATTTTCTTTAAGATGATGGACTGAAAGTTCTAAAAGAACGCGTTTTCCTAATAATATTCTTGAATTTTATAAATCAGTCAGTTTTAATGATGGATTTAGAAGACTGACTGATGTAGCAATTTTTATTTTAATTATTAATAAAAATATTTTGTAAAATATGGCTCACAGAGCAAACTATGAAGAAATCTAAAACTCATTATTCATAAATGCATTGTTTGACTCAAACTACATAAAATGTAATTATTTACTTCATTTAGATCAAATTAATAGTATTAAACAATATATATGCCTATTAATTATATTTTACAAACTGGCCATTGGAAAGGAATTTTAATGCATAACCTGTATAAATTCAATCCTATATAAATAAAAATAATTTATTGAGTTAATGATAAAGATATTGCAAACGATCATAGAATCCTTTGCCTTGCATTTTATAAAGAAAATATCACATTTTATATTTATCTTATTTTATACAGTCACGTACTAAAAATTGCATTTCTTCAGATTTAATTCGCGATGATAGTTTTTTTTATTGTTTTCTTTTTAGTTGAACTTCCATCAAAATGATGGCAACACGGTGATAAAACTAATTTTTTTCCCTTTGACGTGCTCGTGCAGATTTTATAGAAACTTTAGCTTTGCATTTTATTTTCTAGAAACTATCACATTTTATAATGAAAAAAATATTGCAAACGATAATAGAAATATGCCATTAAGTCGGGATTCCAATGCATATCCTGTCTAAATTCGATTTACAGTAAAGAAGATTTATTGAATTAATTATTTAGATATAGCAAACGATTATAGAATCTTTTGCTTTGCATTTATTTTTTTAGAAAATATCACATTTTATATTTCTTTTATTTTATTCAGTCACGTGATAAAAACATGGTTAAAATATTGCTTTAAAAATTCGTTAAAAATAGAAGCTTACGTTATAAATTAAACAGACTGAGACCATTAGACAGCTAATTTTTTTTATCTTTAAATTGATATAAAACTCATGTTTGTGCAATAATATTTTCAGAAGTTATAGCGGAAAAAAGTCGAAATTTCTCTTAAATTTTAATTAATTCAAATTCTGATTAAAAATTCAAAAAAGGGCTCCGAGGTGCACATTCCTGACCTCCAAGGTATACATGTACCAAATTTGGTAGCTGTAGGTCCAACGGTCTGGCCTATAGAGCGCCAACACACACACACACATTGAGCTTTATAATATATATATATATATATATATATATAGAACTTCTTTGAATCACGATGTTTTTCTTCACAATATATCCTACGTAGTTGGGTACCTTACATTTTTTTAATTTTAAATGCAGTGATGATATTTAAAATATAATTACAATATTTGGGGCATTGTAATTGATACGGTTAGAAAATGTAGCACTTTGCTGTATTATATTTGATACTGAAATTGTATTAAAATTGAATAAAAATATTAAGTGAGTTTATTTGCAATTTGAATTCAACGAATTTATGAATAAATAACAAGATGTTGATAAATCTTACAGAAAGAAAGGCGAGCAATTAGACAATACATTACTTGGAATATAAGTATCTAATTTCATATCTCTGTTTGGAAGGGTTAAATGAAAGTTAAATAATTACTAAATAAGTGGTTGTGAAATATATTTCTTTTTCAAGAAACAGTTTTAAGAAAATATATAAACAAGTTATTTGATATAAAAAATGCATTACCCAAATTTTATTAATTTTTGGTGAATGGGTCATCCGAAACAGACTTCTCAGTTTACGTTTGAAAACTTAATAAATAAAAAGAACGACAGACATAAAAAGTAAAGGACCTGTTTAAATAATATTAACGTTTACTATTTATTTAATAATTATATTATTTGTTTGAATAAAGAGTTATTAATATGAGTAAAAAGTCCTAAATAAAGAGAAAGTTGTAGGCATTATAAAGGCCGATAAAATTATATGTAAAACTTTAAAATAAATAAATTAAGACTGAGCTACAAACTAAAGAAATGTAATATGGCAGAAATCTTTTAAACCTTTTTTTAATCAAAGGAACATTTTTGAAATTCCAAATGGATATGTAGTGCATATTGGGTTATAATTGGTAAAAATTATGGATTGATGCCTGATTGATGTTTTAGAAAAACTTATTGCCAAATGTTATAAGGTCGTCAGAAAAATCAGAGTGTTATTATGTCTATACCAATTCACGAATAGAAAAAAAGTACAGTTTTAAAAGTGTTATTTTTTTATTTCAAATGGTAGTGTTAGGGTCGATATTCCCATAAAAGTAGTGAAAATTAAATTTAAGAAAGAGAACTTCTAGTTTTGTCTATATTAGGTCGCAAAAAATATAAAGTATTCGCAAGTGTAATAGTTCTCAGGAAATGGATTCAGACTATTGAATTCAGGATAAAATGTTAGATTCAAATTCAATTTTCAACCATGATTTTAAATCGAATATTGCGACACTATTCAAAATAGTGCAATAATACATCTGTAAGGGACTTTTTTCGGTCCATGAATTCTGAGTGATATATTTTTTATTAACGCTTTCATTAGGTATAAGCTTCAAAAAATATTTTAGATATTGATTCATACTTTCTATTGTTTATTTACTTTTATGAATATTTGATTCCTTTACGTGCATAAATGAAATTCTATTCATTTCTCTGATAAAAAATATTTAAACGAATTCTCAGTTTTAAAAATATATTTTTGAACGGTCTAAACCATTATAACTTTATACATTTTATTTTATTGTTCATTTGAATATTTATAGCTTTTATATTTGATCTTCACCCAACTAGCAGCCTTTTGTTCAAAAGTGAAAATTAAAAGTTTCAAATTTTACGTCTTCCTATTCACTTATTCGTTACGTGAAATAATCTGTGTGATGAAATACAGACGACACTTCTGTGATGCATGTTCCGATACTGATACATTGGGAAGACTTAAAAGGATTTTAAAAAAATATAAACAACACAATGGAGCAGAATTATCTGAAACTTGGCAATTTGTTGCCATAATTATTTGTTCTTTTGGAGAAGATTGCTTTGAAGAATGCTTCAACATTAGAACTGTATAGATTTACAACAAATATATTAAATGTTGTCTTTAGATTTGAATTGCTTTATTGTTGAAATCATATCGAAATCTGCGTATTATGACATATTAATTAGGAAAATGCTCAGTAAATTTTGCTCATTGATTGTTTCTGTTACTCATTCTACAACTACCAAATAATTCAGTATCGAAATTAGGAGATTTTCAAATTGTTCAACGTTTTTTCCTTTGTAGACCAGATGGTGTAAAATCTATAAAATAAATTGATTGACATTTGCTTCCAAATCAGCAAATGTAATCACCTAGGAAATAGTTTTATTACTTTTCTCAACAAAATTATTCCAGAACTACAGAAATGGTATTTCGGTGATTAAGAAAAACCTATCCTGCTATGAAATGAGAATATTTTTAGATGTCTTCGAAATTCACACGAAAACTACAAAGATTATTTTAATCTTTGTAGCTTTGGTGTGAATTATTCTGGCTGTGATTGTGTATATTTTGTACCCAATGTCACTTGTCTGACCAGCCCGCTGATTGCTGCCAGTGACTTTAGGCCTAAATAGGCTTCCTTTGTTTTCAGTAGCGCCAACTATTGCCAAAAGTACGACTTAGTACTACTTCATGCTTCACAAACCCTTTTCACAAGGGGGGTCTCATACACGCTACTCAAAGATAGAACACCTATATATATGCCTATAAGGTAATTATGTATTCCTTGTGCACTCAAAAGATTATAGTATATAATATTTTATGTGCTGTAATCTTGAACGTCGCCGGAGTTTCGGTCAATTTCGATTAATTAGAGATTGACCAAATTTTAAACTAAGTAATTACTTAGTTTAATTTAAACCAATTAATAAAAAAAGAAATATGTACACATCATCCTAAAATTCAAAATTTTATGTTTCCAAATGAATAAATTCAGTGCCATGCAATTTTAATTTCGATTTCCTTTTTTTTAATTTATTAAATAATTGAATTGCCATTGCCATTTAGAAACAAAGAAATTAATTGATAATTCTTTTCACCAGAAAGCAAAAAGTTAAATTTATGCCTTCATTTTATGTGCCTGTGTTTTTTTTTAAATTCATATTAGTTTTTGTTAGTTTTAAAACATAATTTGTGCAATTTTTTTTTGTCTTCGAAAATATAATTTGAATTTTTATTAAAATTTAGAGGACAATAAATATTTTCTGCGAAACATTAGATGCCTGCCTACATTTTATTTATGGAATCAGGTAGACGAAAAATAAGTCGATTTTTAGTGTTCTGCAACTCACGATCCTAAACTTCAGAAACTCCATAGAACCGAAGTTCTACGGAATCTTAAACAAGAATGGCCATACCATTCTGTTTTTATTGGACTCCAGAACAATAAAACTAGGACAAAGAAATAAAACAGAATGAAACATTTGGCCTCGTCCAAGTTTCCATTATTCTTCTGTAAGCATTAGAATCGTGTTTTTACCGATAAGAGTTTCGTGTACAATGTATCATATTTTGAAACTATATTTCATTCTGTAAAAATTTTTGAAAATAACTGATTTTGAAGTAATGACTGATCAGGTTTAATAACATTTTGAACCAAAATTTTAATACAATTTAATCAACGTAAAATTTTAACACTTTTTTATACAGAAAATATACAAACTTCCAATAAAATAAAAATTGCTAAAGTAAATAAGTTGCAAGATGAAATTATTGGAAATGAATTGCATTGATTAAATTATAAATTGATTAAATTTGCAAAGCGTTGTATTTTGAGACTATATTTCATTCCTTTATTTTTTTTTGAAAATAACTGATTTTGGAGTCATAAATGATCTGGTTTAATAACTGATTTTGAAGTAAGACGTTAAATATAGTTTAAACGATGCAAAATGTAAAGCCTCTTATACACAGAAAATATTACATTTCTAGTAAAGTCAACATCGCTAAAATAAATAATTTATTAGATAAAATTATTGGAATTGAATTACAAAACCTGATTGGGTCTTTCAAAATAAATGTTCTGGTGATTTTTTAAAAATCACCACGAACTATCTAGTACAATTATCTGTTCTCCCATAATAATAATAATAATGAATTATGAATACCGATAAACGTTGATGTACCAAAAATATGATGTAAACGTTGATGTACTATCCATTTATGCATGCAGGGAATTGAAATTAAATGGCAAAATCAAGCCAGTTGTTGATTCTGGGGATTATAGAAATATGTTTTACTCCGTGATATCAAAGATAGAAGATAATCACCCGAAAATTAAGTGAAGCAACCCACAGGAAGGGTTTCTCGGAAACTTTCTCCAGTAGAAGTAATACTTCTTTCGTGGATTGTGAATCTTGTACGAGACAGTGAGATCTTTGAATGACATTGGTAAACAGTAGTTACGAAGTTCATATTTTCGGTGTGAATCTAGCATTTTCCCAGAATATCATTCGAGTATGTATTTTGAATGTCCTTTGGTCAGCCGACACAAAACTACAATTATAATTACAAAATACCATATCAAATTTCAGTGATTTAAATCATTGTGTTTTTGAGTTATTGCGCTAATATACATGCGAATGTATAGAATGTTAGATGGACAACTTTTTCATGAATCTGGTTGAATATTTGAAATATATCTATCTATCAGTTGCTATACCAGCGTATCAACCCTTACCTACTTGGTTCTCAGTCAAGAATGATCATAGATTAATCTACTTTCTATGATAGTAGATTAATCTATGATTATTCTTCGTATATTAATCTATAAGCAAACCTGAGAGAAAAATAACATAATGTCCTTTTAAAAGGAAGCTTAACGGGTGTGATAAATCATTCTTACTTATTAATATGCCTTTTATATAGTAAACCTTTTAAACAACGTGTTTTTATCATTTTAGCATGTTTTTACTAAGGTATCAACATTTTATCATGATTTTACTAATTATTTTTGGAACGTCCTCTTCACTTTTTAACAATATGAATAAAACTAAAATTGCTTTTATGAGCATAGTGATACCGCGGCTTTCATACAGATAGTAAATAACGGTAAATATTTCAGTTATATGAAATATCGAATTTAATATACAATGCAGCCGTTTTGTTTTGGAAACATATTCGAAAAAGAAACTCTTTGATTCGAAAATTAAATACATTTTTCAAAACTCTTCAGGATAATGTTTTTTTACTTAGCATCTTAGCATAATTCATAAAGAACAGAAAATGCCGCAAAAAGTCATGGAAAAGAAAATTATCCAAAAACTTCCATTAAGTTAAAAAGTATACATAAATTTAAACGTTGTATAATGTTTTAAACTATTTTTACTTCAGTATCTCTCTCATATGAGGGTTTTTTGGTTACAGCATTTGAATTATGCATGAGAATTTCAACATCTTTTTATCGTTTGCTTGCTTTGGGTTTCGTTTTGCGTTAATCGATACTGAAATGATACAAGCTTTTCCAGTTGAGTGGTACTGATATTAGTTTAATGGAAACGGTTATTAAAACTATTGCTGAATATAAAATTTCAAAACATTTTTAAACCAGTGTTTACTAAATCTTGCATCGTATTTTTTTAGAATGGCTATTAGTATTTTATTTCAATTTAAAGGGTACTTTGGGAATTTACGATCCACAAGATACTATTAAATTTGTGAAACAAAAGAATATGCATTAAAGATAATTTTGTTTTAAACTCAATCTTATATTTTTTTCTCCGAGGAAAAATTGGAATTAGGATCAAATCAGGGTGACATGATAAACGCAAATTAAAATACGCAATTTAATTTTTTTAATCTCTATCATATCATGAGAATGTTTGCAATGGAATGATAGATTGATTTAAATAATATACTGTGTAAATTATTCCCTGTAATAGCACCATAGATTTATATGTACTTAAACGTTTTCATCTTGTCATAGACAAGAACACTTAGCAGAATTTTGACCGATTATTTCAAACAATTCTATTTTTTTTTTTTCGTGTTTGATGTATTTAAAATCAAATTTTGTTTATGAATCGATCTTTCGAATTCATTCTGAAGTATTTTTAAATTAAAAGAAAACAGAATAGAAGAAGTAAAAAATTTCTAATCTGCTTTGCGTTACCCCAATAGGCGTAGGAAAGTCAGACATGTGAGTTATGCGAACTGGCATTGAAAGTTAGCGCGTGATTGCTGATAACTGTATTTGTATTTAAACCAAAAGTTTAAAAATTATGTGTAGTTATTATTTATCATCCTTAAGTTTAAAAATGATGTGCATTTTACTGTTGTAGCTATCTCCATCTCGATCCATAAATAAAATGGATTTGACCTAACTTGATTTGGTGTTTTGTTTTATTTTAGGTATACAATGTAAACAAATTGTTTTTACGTTCGTTTCGTTACGTATGTTTTTCGTATATGCTAATACTTTTAAATGTATCGTTTTTAGATTAGTTTTAGTTTTTTTATTTCTCATGATTCGATAGTTTTTCGTATATATACAACAAAATTTCCACACGAACAGAGGAATAGCTAGTTTCTAAAAAATTAATACATTAAGTTTATTAGTACTTAAATTTGAAATTGGAATATTAGCTTTTCTTGCATTGATTATAAAATGTTTATGAATTATCCAATGCCATCGTCTGTTTGCGTTAGAATCGCTCTTATTTGGTAATATTATTAATAATATAATCAAAATTACTTTAATTGTTTTAGAATTGACCGTAAAGTTAAGTAGCCCTGCATAATTTATGATTTATTAGCTTTTTTAAAAAATAATTATTTTTTGGTTATTTCATAAATAATTGCCTATTCAGTTTTCTATTATATCAAAGCATACATTGGTGTCTAAACACACAGGAAAGTTACGCATTCGTTTTACGTAAAGATTAATTATAACGCTTTAAACTTCACACTAAAGTGAATCCGACAGAATGTAATTAGGTTTGTTTGTCTCACGCGTGCGATTAAACGGACTTTCAAAATAATGAGGCTGTTTAAAATCTGACGTCATCTGGCGATTAATCAACATCATCTAGCAAAAGCGTCAATCTCATAATTCAATAATTTCGAATAATCCGGGGCATAGATTCCTTCGAGTATTGGTACATTGCTAACTTATTAAAATGTGGGGGAAAAGCAGTATCTTACGTCAGATTTAATTTGTTGACTTAACAACCCACTTGGAAATTATACTAACCTTTTCGCGACGGGAATCGCTAATGCGCGCTTATCGCTGAGGCCGGCAATTTCTTTTGCGAGTGTCTGTCCAGGGCCGGAGGATTTTTTGCTGTTAAGCCTAAGTCCCTGAATTTACCGAAGTATCAACACATTGTTTAATAATGCTCTGTATAGAATTTGAATGGCATATGCTTTTTTTATACATTTATATATATTTTATTTACTTAAGTCATTTCTTGTTTAAATATATATTTTACACATTTTATTTCAATCCTTACTTTAATGACGTTTCAACATTGCAACGGTAAAAACAGAAAGAATTCACGTCTACAAAATCTAATTATCCACTTAAGACTGGACTGCAAACCGAAATAACCAACGCTCTAGCGAAAATAAAACTCCCTATTTACTATAAACAAATACCACGTGCGAATTTAAAGAGCCGTCATAAAGCATTTCATTCGGAAGCATTTATTTCCCCTATGTTTATATAATCGAAAACCACATGTATGTGAGTCATGCTTCTCTTATTTCGAGTAGAAGGTCAGATCTACATGTATCTGAAACCATATGGACATACAATGCCATCTTGTGCCGAAAATTATATTTTTTAAAACGTTCTAGGACACTGGCACAAATGTGTGACGGCCGGGGGTGAACGAGAAAAGGCTCTGTCACGCCGGTGTGTCTGCCGGGAAATGGCACGTATATGTGCCAGTAGGCGCGAAAGGGCTAAGGAAGATTTTGTGTGCTGTGACGGCGGTATAGTCATTCAGTATTTATTTAAATGTGCCTTAGGTTGGGCTGGAGAGTTAGCAGTAGGATTATGCTTGAACTAAAATTTTAAAAAAGGTATTTTATAACTTGGTATGCTATATTAAAAATTGTTAATAATTCTTATTGTCTGACATTCGATATTAATGAAAACAATTTTCGTAAAATTAGTTTTTTTGCTTTAATTTAATAGCAGTGTTATTTGGAATTCTATCATTATATATTTCCGGTGATAATTTTAATCTATTTTTAGATTTATGGAATTTTGTTATCTCTTCAGCTATTATACACACCATTTTTAATTTTATTCTTTACTAACTGATAACCAACGCTTTGCTGCCATCGAAAAAAATATTATTAAGTGCAATAAATCAATAACTTGGCAATGTTTTATTGAAATACGCAGAAGGGTTCAACAGTATATAAAATACGAACAAACAAATATTCAATTTTATATATAAGACTCGTGTATTCATTTAGAACTGTAAAACTTTGTGTTATTTCAAAAGGGTAATGAAAGAAACTATTTATGGTATCTCGTGATTTGTATAATACCTGTACAGAATTCTCAATTTTAATGTTAGAAATTCTGATCAAAGTATTTTCTTTTACAATTGATTAAACATAGAAAATATACTCATACCATGAAATCACTCGTATAGATAAAAAGATAATTTTTTGAAAATTAAGATGGGGCAAACTTATTTGTACTACAATACTTTCGGAAGTTATTGCGAAAAGCGCAAAATTTTAACTGAAATTCAAACTCCTTAGGATTGGTCTCTTCGAATGTTTCTCGCATAATCTGTTATAAAGTTGTTACCTCTGAGAATGACTTGTTGACATTTTCGCATTTTAGCTACAAAATATTAACCTTTAACATGGATTGAGCATTTCTGCCGAATCTGTTGTCTCCTCGGTGAGTTATTTGGAGATCAATCCTTGGTCAATAGATGCGGTTGAGATTCGAGAATGTTAACATTTTTTTATTATAACTGTACGATCCCTATAACCCTCCCGTAGGTGTAAACATTAATCTGACCCACTTTCATCGTAATCGGATGAACGGTTTAGAAAGGCATCAGAGACGTACAGACAAACATTCATTTTAATTTATATAAGATTATGTTCATTTTGCATGTTGTATATTATAGACTATTTTGTAAATCAAATCCCTCTGCCTCTGAAAATAAGTGAGCCATAAGAGGTTGAATGAATAAAAAAAACCGCTTATGTAAATATGAAAGTTAAAATGGTAGGCTATATAATTTTTGGGGCCTGGAAGTTTTTGGTCAAAAATATTCTAATCTCATGATATCAGAAAATTAGAACATAATACAGATAATAAGGGGGAACATATCTTCATCGCTTTTTAAAATTGAACCCTATTTTTATTTGAGAAAAATATAAACCGAAGAACATTAAATGTCCCTTTTATGTAAATAAGCCTGTCAAATTTATGGAATAACCTCAGTAAAATTTCTTGTTATTATGCACAATACCATTGAAGTCTGTTATCTGAAATGTGCCAAATATTTATTCACGAATTGGGTAAAGAATATTTATTTTATAAACGAGTTTAGTTTCATTTGATTATAGTTTAAATTATATCAACGGAATAAACAATGTGCAGGTTGTTTCTAAAGATATCATCAATATTTCGTTTCAATATATTAAGTGGCATGGTTCATTTTTTTCTTTTAATCCTTTAAAGTATCTAGGACGGTACTTTGAGATCAAATCACTTTATTTAACAGATTACTCTAGATTCGTAGGGGTAATCGAAGTCAGCGTACTGCTATTGTGCTTCGATAGGAAAAGTTTTTTGAGAAAAGGAAAACCTTGATTTTATACTCAGGAAACCAATTTGTCATACGTGCGTGGCTAGACGCATTATCTGGAAAAAATATAAGATACTTTCATATAAGAGATATGTGCCTTGGCAGGTATATTTTTCTCGGATGTTTATTTTGTCTTTGTACTGAGATAGCAGAAGTGTTTGAATCTTTTTATCTTTTTTTTCAGATTACACTTTTGCAGATACTTTTATTATTGTTAAATCACTTGTAAAATATAATAAATGTGGATAGATAAAATGAAGAATTTATATATTAAAGAAAATAATTAGATGAATTCTTTCTTAATAAGTAAATGAATTTTCATGCGAATTTTTTTTAATTAGCTCATGAATTTTCTCGTTAATTTATTATTAATGATAAAATTCATTGTATTAGGCAGTTAACTATTATTGATAATTAAAAAAACCCATTTCAACAATTGAAAATTGAGCGGAAAGTTTTGCTTTTAAAATAGTGATGATTACTTTAATTCTTCGTTTATTTCATTCGTACGTCGTTCTACGTCAATTCCATGCTCTACGTTTTAGGTATAAAGTAAAAAATAAATTATTTGCTATGAAAGGATTGTTGTTAAAAGAATGTAAGAGGAATAAAGTTTTATAGATTTTGCTTATAAGAATAATTTTTCGGTGCTATATTTTTAAGAACTAACAAAACTCATTTCTTTTCTTTTTTCTTCATTCATATATTTTGCACTGAACATGTATTAATAATTTACTACTATTTCAAAATAAATGTTGAAGATAATGCATTTTAATATTTCGGCATTAAATATAAAGCATATATTATAATTATTCTAAGAATAAAAAGTACTTACTTCAATTATTTCGGGTTTAAATGATTGCATTGCAAAGGAATATTTGTTTGGAGCGTATGATATGGTTGAGAAATATTATAAATCATTTCATTGTGGACTTAATTTTTGATAAATTAAGCAATTTGTCACTGAATATCAAAGCATTTTTTTGTCAGAAATTTCTCTTAAATAAAATAAATATTTTGTCAAAAATTTAAAAAAAATTAATATCAAAGACTTTCACTGCTTTCGATAGTTCCACAAATTATTGTTTTATAAACATGGAAAGATTGGCAGTATCAAAAATCTAAATTTCTATTGAATAAAACATTGCACCCTAGACTAGCATCTTTGAATCTCAAATAAGCAGTTGAGAATAATTTTCGTTGCTTTGAAAAAGAAAAAAATTCATGAAATTCCTTCCTTTGGCTTTTAATCTGTTAATAATAAATAAATTTTCCATTTAACATGGTTTAGCAATATTTTATTATTTCAAATGATGTTAAATATCGAGTATTTTTATATCTTGTTTATTTAAGATTTTAACCAAGTATTAACTTCTATTATTTCCAGTATAAGTGTTCGTGATTCAAATCAATGATTTTTCATGAAATATATGATTTGGATTAGAGCTATTGTTAACCCTTTCAATACGCGCTTAAAGTTTTGATGATTTAAGCTATTTGTCACTGAATACTCGAGCACTGTTTTACATGAAATTTCATTAAAATAATAAAAATGAAGTATCTTGTCATAACTTTAAAAAATTATTATCAAACAACTTTCATTGCTTTCGATAATTTCACAAATTTTTGTTACATAAACATGGAAAGATGGCTGTATCAAAACTCTACTCCTCTATTCTATAAAACATTGTACAGTATACTTGTAAGTTTTAATATCAAATCGGATAGGGCTAATTTTCGCTTCATTAAAAAAATTAAATAAACTTTTTTGGGGGGTTTCTTTAAAAATTCTGTTTCGTATGTTTTGCAATTAACATGTATTAACAGTCTATTATTATTCAAAATAATGTTAAATATAAAGAATTTTAATATTTCTGTTCTTTAAGAATTAAACCAAGTATTAAATTTGATTATTTCCAGTGTTAATGATTCAAGTCAATGCTTTTTCATTTTACATAGGATTTGTATCAGAGCTGTTATTAATCCTTTCATTACGGGCTTAGAGTTTTTGATAATTCAAGCTCTCTCTCTCTCTGACTAAAAAACCTTTTTTGGAAAGAAATTTCTCAAAAAAATATATATAAAGTGTTTTGTCATAATTTCCGAAAAACATTATTATCAAGCGACTTTATTCTTAAAGTTTCAGATATATAAACTTCGAAAGATGGCCGCATCAAAATATATTCCTCTATTAAAAAAAAATTGCACCATATACCGATTATCTTTGAATCTCAAATCAGCAGTTAAAGATAAATTTCGTAGCCAATTTTTTAAAAAAAAATAAAATTCCTTTTTTTTTATTCTGCTCAGCATATTTTGCATTCAACACATTTTAACAATCTCTTATTATTTCATATAATGTTAAATATAGAGCATTTTAATATTTTGGTTATTTAAGAATAAAACCAAATAATTACTTTTTTTTTCTTTCCGATGTTCTGTTTGTAATTCAAATCAATTCATGTTTATGAAACATAGAATTTGGCTAAAAATATTATGAACTATCTCATTATGGGCTTAAATGTTTGGTAATTTAAGCTATCTGTCACTGAATGGCAAATTATTTTTTCTCCAGAATTTAAAAAACAAAACATATTTTGACATAACTTTCAAAAAAATTAAAGCTGAAGGACTTTCACTTTTAAAACTTTTTATATATAAACATGAAAAGATGGCAGCATCAAAAATCTATTCCTGTATTCAATAAAACACAGCACCGTATACCAGCATCTTTGAATCTCAAATCCCCTTTTTGCTGGAATCATAAGTATTTATTCCCGGCGAAAGACGATTCAAATGCATCGGTATGCATCATAAGACATCAGGTTTTGCTGTCTTCAGGACTTCGCCATGGGAAGAATTTTAATACGGATATTTCTCTATGATGCAGTGCAGAAACACTGGTCAGCACATATTAGGTCGGAAATATTCCGTTTTATTATTTGTATTCCTTTTTTTGAGTCTTGAGATAATTTGTTGCTACAGAATCAGGACAGAATTCCATTCCAAAAGATATTCTGCCGGGTTGGAATATAAGAAGTTTAAACAAGGCTTTGAGAATAATGCAGTTGCCTAAAATAATAACAAACGAATATTTTCTTTAAAGGTTATTATACTTGAATACAGCTTAGATTTTAGGGCTCTTGTATTTTTCTTAAGTTGTTTCATGATTGTAAAAAGGAATTTTTGATCGAATGATTCGTTCCATTTTGCTATGCAAAAATTGTGAAATTTTGCACTGCGGTGTGTTTTTCTAAAAAAATGTCATTTCAGTATTGATCAATTATTATTTAGTTTAGTTATTCATTGATTACTTTCATTTTCATTTAATTTTGATTCGATAGAAGATGCGCAATCAAGTAGAGAATGATGTTATGACCTTCTTGAGAACTTTAATAAAGCATGCAGTCACTTGAATCAGCAGCATTTTATCAATAACTGTAATTTCAAAGATTATCTGTCATTGTTATCATTCTATTTGATACTTTTTTGTGTCGTTTTAAGCTCCATTTTACTCAATTTATGTTTGTGCAAAGACAACTATGCTTACGAGTACTATCTTTTATTAAAAGTTTAAAGACATGAATTTCTTTGAAAATTAATATCTGAACAAATGCCCTCTTAAATTTTGAGGTCTTAAAATGAAACAGAAAAATGTTCTGTTTATTGATTCTAAAAATAGAAAATTGAACTATTAAAATTTTTAATTTGGAAAAACCTTTTAAAGTTCATCCATTAATTAAAATAATAATAATAATTTATAATTTATTTATATAATATATATTTATGTAAGCTGATATCAAAAATTTGAAAGAAAGATATCATGCAAATCCATTGCCTTCTTTTGTGGATGTGCATTTGCATGAGAATCATAGATACACTTGAGAATGCATCAAAGAAACAAGCAGCTGAGCGACAGACATGACAGACATGTGTAATAGTTGCAGCTGCATTCTCTGTAAGTGCAGCTGCCTGTTTGATTTACCAATCAGACTCTCAAACATAAAGTAAATAGAATCTATTAGATTCCCGACACATTTGGGAAAGGTTTTATGTCTGTATTTGCCTATCAAATTAAATCAATTTAATTTTGAGTTAATACAAGATCTATATTCGCATCTGACCCGATTCTGAAAAATTGTATTATTAAGATTCGTTATTCAATTTCAAAGCAGCTGGATCATAAAATTAAACTTTCAGAAATTTGCTACGAATGTAGAGAATTCTATGAAAAAAAAATCACTAAATTATTTCCTGAAGTTAGAAAAAAATGAATGAAAAGCACAAATATAGAATTCCATTCTTCCAACAATTTATTTTTATTAATTATTATACTCAGTATTCGAATACAAACAGATAAACATTTCGCGTATTATTTTCTCAATAATTTCAACTCAAATTCCCAACAAATAATCTAAAAAGTTTTAATGACCGTTAGTTTATTTTATCAAGATCTTCACGGTTCTGAATTTTTTTTCTATTTACAAGAATTTTTTTATTCAAAAGAAATAATTCTATTAAAAGATTAAGAGATTCTTAAAAATTTCGAGGTCATATTTTTAGAAATCATTACGGTACTCTAGCTATAAAGTATAAATAATTTGAAATACAATATTTTAGTTCATATATTATTCTTATAAATTTCATGATGTAAGTTTTCAAATATGGAGTAACTGGTTTAATTTGTCTTGCTCTTTGAGTTTTTAAGTTTTGATCTTTTTTCACAAAAATATTAAAGTGAGTGATTCTGAAAAAAATTAAAATTTAAAATTAAAACATCATCGAAATTTCGAGTCTCGTTTTTTAATGTTTATGGTATACTTTTTATAAAGTAGGGTCTTCATGCAAGAAATTAATAAAAGTAATTAATTAGTTTAAATTAATTTAATTTATTAGATCGCATGAATAACAGATTTACAAAACAGTATTTAAAATAACAGAAAAACCAATATCTTCCTCTTTACGTAAAAGAGAAAGACTATTTCACACTGAAGATTCCTTTCCCATTTTTAAGACTACGTTAAAAACTCTGGTTTTCGATAACATTAGCGAATTTTATTAGTGTTATTATTTCTTGTAGTTCAGGCTTTATTCTTTCCAAAACAGTTTATCTTTTCTAAAAAAGGAAGGTCAGACCTATCATCCAGGTCGCATATTTTTCAGTTAAAATTTGCCTTTCACTTCAATTTTCTCGAAACTTTAATTTTATAAAAAATTTCCCCAGTTAACTTGATATCTCAAAAATTAATAGAGGTATTTGTATAAAATTTTCAGCGTGTTTTAAATATAATGGGCAATGAAATGAGCCAAAAGTTTTACTGTTGTTGAAATACTTTTTCATTTATAAGTCTTTGGAAAAATCAAGTTGTGAATTTATAAAAAAAGGCATATATACGTATATTTTTATACGTCACTTCTTTGCCTCTCAAAATTGTTCTTAGATTTTGGTTCATTCCATTCATCATTATATTCTGTAACTTGCGTACTAAGAAAAATGGGATTGCTGTATTACCATTTTGTGTCGAGTGTTAACCGTTTTGATTAAATTTCCTTAAAATTTACTACACATTTTCCCTATTTCTCAAACTATATTACATTTTCAAGTTCTTTTCGTATTTATAGAGTTTATAATTGACAATACGTTTAAAATCTCTAAACAGTTTTTTAAAAAAAAACATTTTTCAAAAATGTTCCTTTGAACGTAGACGGATACCTTAAAATTTATTTCCATGAGTAATGCTCTGGAAAATTCCAGTGTTTGTTTAAACTCACTTCGGGCGCCATTTATAATTTCCCAACAGGAAAAAAAAACATTCGGCAAAAAATAGAATCCATCATGAATTCACCTGTCTACGGGACCAGGGGTCTATCTTTCGTCAAACCGAGTTTAAAATACAGTTCTTTTGTCTTAAAAAAACTCTTCCGAACTTTCCAGTATTCTTTTTCGAATTCTATTTCAAAAATGGCGGGAAAAAATCCCTTGTAGAATCTGGAATAGAAGAAAAACGAAAATGCCGGAGAAACAAAAGTAAGTTCTTCTTCTAACTGAATTGAATTTAAAAATGAAAAATGGAGGACACACTTATCATCCCCCAAAGGGTTACGGTTGCAGTTTATTTTAGCCCGTCATTCTGTAAGCAAAAGAAAATTCTTGTCTATCGATGAAGCCACTGTAATTTAAGAAGGGTAAACATAAAAGAAGATAATGATAATCCACTGAATAAAATTCCTGCAATGCAATTAAGAAAATGTCAACGAAGGGTTTTTGTTCTCAATATGAAATGACATATGTATTATAGTGATGCGTTTTGTTAAAGTTTTGCAGTAGATCTCAATACAAGGTTGTTAATAAATAAAACTGAAACAATACTCAAAAAACTTGGAAAATTCTTAAAGGAAGCATATATAAATATTAAAAAGAATGAAAGTAGAAATAAATATTTCATTCAGCTTAAAGATAATTACAGTTGAAAATTTCACAGCATAAATTCATGTTATTAAATAAATTTTTTGAGCAATGGTGTTAATTGTGATCATTTCACTAATTAACATGTATTTTTAATTTTTTCGACAGATTCCAAAGGCAAAGGGAGTATATGTAATAGTAGAAAATAATCCAACATGAAGTTTGATGTTAAGTAAATGATAAAGTTATGTTTGTTAAACAACATAAATCGCATATGTCGTAGGAACTAGGAACG
>JAPMOQ010027146.1:14941-31408 GCA_026543055.1 Argiope trifasciata | reverse complement strand
ATGGGCAGTGAAATGAACCAAAAGTTTTATTGGTGGTGAAATAAGTTTTTATTTATATGTGTTTTCAGAACAAATAAGTTGTAAATTTATGGAATAAATACATGTATATGTATATTTTTCTTATATAATATTTGCATCTCAAACTTTTTCTTAGATTTTGGTTCATTTCATTCATCACTATATTCTATAATTTGTGTACAAAGAAAAATAAGATTGCTACATTGCAATTTTGCTAGAGTGCCGTTTGGGTTAAATTTCATTAAAATTTGCTACACATTTTTCTGTTTCTCAAAATATATTTTCAAATAATTTTGTTGTGTGTTTAGCATTTTGTATTATAAATGACAACACATCTAACAACCATAGTTTTAAACAAATTTTGGAAAATCAAATTTTTCAAAATTTTTCCTTCGAACGTAGTGGGATACCTTAGAAAAAATAGCAATTTGCTTTGAAAAATAGTAATAAGCATATAAACAATTATAAAAAAATAATACTAAGCAGGGACAACTAAATCATTCTTTTTTCGATGCAAATCAGCCCGAATTTTTCCACTTGTCTTGAAGCTGTAGTAAAATAACTCCAAAAGTAGTTCCAGACAAGTTGTAGCTGAATCTGGAAAAAAGTGAGACCTCTAGAAGTAAGAAGTCGGCGACGGAATCAAATTTCCAGGATTTCGCTCTCAGCCGAGAAACAAAATTCCTCGCCAAGTTTTGATCCGCCCGAGATATATGGGATCAAAGAAGAAGTAAGAGGCTTCGCTCTAATAAGAACTCTGAATCCTTTTTTTCAAATATTTGATGCATTTTATACAGTGGATTTTGGATATGTTCTACTTAAGGTATCCGACTACATTAGAAACACCGGTTATCGACACTATTGTTGAATTTTTTAAACATTCTTATTATTTCTTGTAATTCAGACTTTTTTCTTAACCCCAAAAATTTCTTAATAGAACAAGGAATGCCTGAACTATCATCTAGAGTCACATATTTTTCAATAAAAATTTATTTTTAACAGCAATATTAGTGAAATTTTAATGTTCATAAAAATTCTACATCTAAAATATCTCAAAAACTAATAGAACTATTTACATAAACCTTTCAGCATGTATTTTGGATAATGTGGGCAATGAAATGAACCAAAAATTTTACTGTTGGTGAAATACTTTTTCATTATTTATGTTTTTAGAGAAAATAAGTTGTTCATTTATGGTAAAAATGCATACATGCGTATACACTGAAGTGACAAAAGTCATGCGCCATGTCACCGGGCCAGAACTGTTCGCAATTGGTTTGAAGAACATTCCGAACAATTCCAGCACATGGTCTGGCCACCTAGATCACCCGATATGAATCCCATCGAGCATTTATGGGACATCATCGAAAGGTCCGTTCGTGCCCAAACTCCTGCACCATCCACACTTTCACAATTATGGACGTCTATACAGACAGCATGGCTCAATATTCCTGCAGAGGACTTCCAACGACTTGTGGACTCCATGACACGTCGAGTTGTTGCACTTCGTCGGGCAAAAGGAGGACCGACACGATATTAACCATTTGCACTCGAGTGGCGCCGATACGGCGCCCGGCCGATTCGAAGTGGCAACTCGAGCGGCGCTGCTGCGGCGCCAGAGTGTTTTTTTAAAACTTTAAATCGAACTACGCTGCTACGACGCTATGGTTTTTGTAACTGGATCTCCTTATTTACAATATGCGATAAGATAGTTTTCGTGGACTAGGCTCTGTGTTCATTGTAGCCAAACCGTAGCTCAATTTAGTTAGTCTCAGCGTAGCTTTCGCTTGAAACAGTCTTGGCAGTAAATATAGTATCTAGATCTATATACGTTTGTTTCCTTATAAATGTTTTTCAATTACTTGTAATATGTTCGCCGAACTTGGCCAAAATCGTTTCGAGTTGCTGGTTCGCGCAAGCGAAAAAGGCCTCGAGTGCAAAGGGTTAACAGTCATCCCATGACTTTTGTCACTTCAGTGTATATCACTTCTTTGCATCTCTAGATTTTTCTTCGGTTTTGGTTCATTTCATTCATCATTTTATTCTATAACTTGTATACAAAGAAAAATAGGATGGCTGCATAAAAAGTTTGTGTAGAGTATTAGCCGTTTTGGTTAAATTTCTTAAAAATTTATAACAAATTACCAAATATTATATTTTCAAATGATTCTTTTTGTATTTATAGTTTTTATTTTTGACAGTAAATCTAAAAACCATAAATGGTCTCTAAAATATCATTTTTTTTCCAAAATGTTTCATTTAAGCGTAGTCGGATACTTCAGAGACTCGATTTCAAATCAGTAAAATTTAGTTCCGAATATATACAAGTTTCGAGTTTATTTAATTCATGTATTTCCATATATTTCCATTTTTAATTCCTACTCTATTACAACGCTTGCTAATAGATCGAATTTGATTAACTTACTATAATGATACAATTAATTTAATGTATCAGTACAAAGATAACGAACTGAAACAGTTTAGATATTGTTCGTGTGTCATCTGATGCAAAAGACCTGAAAAATAACATTAAAAATTCTTATTAAGGAATCCGACTACGTTCAAAGAAAAAATTTTGTAAACTGTTTAGAGTTTTTAGATGTATTGTCGATTATAAACACTATAAATACAAAAAAAATATGTGAAAATAGAATATACTTTAAGAAATAACAAAATTTGTGTTAAATTTTAATATAATTTAACCAAAATGGTTAGCACTCTACGAAAAATCGCAATGTAGCAATCCTACTTTTCTTTGCAAACAAGATATGGAATACAACGATGAATGAAATTGGCATAAATCGAAGAAAATTTTCAATGCACTCAAAACTTTAATTTTCGTAAAAATTCTCCCCCGTTAAAATGATATCTCGAAAACTAATAGAAGTGTTAACATAAAAATTGCAGGGCGTGTTTTAAATAATAGGGGGCAATAAAATGAAAAAAGTTTTATTGTTAGTGAAATACTTTTCCATTTAGAGTTGTTTTTAGAGGAGTTAAGTTGTGAATTTATAGAAAAAAATACATATATATTCATAATTTTACCCATAATTTCTTTGCATCTCAAAATGTTTCTAAGATGTTGGTTCATTTCATCCATTATCATATTCTATGACTTGTGTACCAAGAAAATAATATTGCTACATTACAATTTTGTGTTACAATTTTTTGTTAACCATTTTGGTTCAACTTCACTAAAATTTACTACGAATTTACCAATGTTTCAAAATATATTATATGTTTAATAATTCTGTTGTATTTATATAATTACTTATTATAACTGACAATATATCTAAAAGCATAAATTATTTTTTTTTAAATCAAATTATTTTTTTTCTTCGAACGTAGTCGGATACTTTAAGTCTTGGTAGGTGCAAGTAAAATGCCATGTTAGCCACAAACGTTTGAAATAACTTAAAGACGCGGTTGAAAGACTTTACTTTTCGAAATGGCATACTTTTTACTCTTAAAACTCCAGTGTTTCTGTGTTATTCTGCATTTTTATTCTATCCGCGTGAATTTTATTTGAACCATTCTTTTCTCTTATTTACTTCAATGGTAACAGTTCCAGTAAATAGCCATCCTTTGTTTGCAACTCTATAGTTTGCGACGCAAAATTCACTTATTTTGAAGTAAAAGACCGCTTCCAGATAATTTTCGGTGGCCTTTTCAATCATTGTATTGATTATATTTTTAATGTATTCTGAATTTTCAAGTTATAAAAAAAATTGACAAATGGATGGCACAGAAGCATAAAGATATTGTCAATTTTAATTATATGTTCTTTCAAGTGAAAGCGCATAATCAAATGGATGCTCTAGAGCAGTTGGTGAAGTTGAAATGTCCTGTTTCATCCTTCTTACCTGAATATATCTAATGGAGATATCTACATATTAAATAGTTTAATATGCCAGAAGTCAATGCTGTATTAAGTCACATAAATTTATTTTTGATATCCAAAATATGATAATTTAAGCATTGCGTAAAATAAGCCACATTTATTAATATTTTACTAATTAAATGTTTTATTTTAAAGAATTACATGAATGAATATATTACTGAATGTATTAATTAAGATTTGGAAATTTATAATCGTTTTAACAAATTTGGATCATCTACAAAATTTAGATTATATGTAGAATGTCACATAGATAGTAAAAAAATCGCATTATATTTTTATAGAAATAATTTTTTTCAGTTCATTTGACAATATTTCTACAGCTTAATAAAACATGAAATTTAATTTCCAGAGCCAATTATCTTTCAAGGCATTAATATCGCCAAAAAATGCGAATAATATCGCCAAAAAAACATTAAGGTATCTGAATGCGTTTTAAACATCAGTTATCAACCACGTTGACAAATTCTTTTTAAATTGTTATTGCTTGTATTTCAGACTTTCCAATTTACAAAACAGTTATATAAACTGTTTTGTAAATTGGAAAGTCTCAAACTAGGAAAATGAATAACTAATCTAATATGCAGGGAAATTTTAAGCAAAACATATTTTTCAGCTAAAATTTTTCTTTAACTTCAATTTTAATTTTCATGAAAATTCCCCACCGTTAGCATATCTCAAAAACTAATACAGATATTTACGTAAAAATTTCAGGGCGTCTTTTAAATAATATTGGAAATGAAATGAACCAAAAGTTGTATTGTTGGTGAAATACTCTTTCATTTATAGGTGTTTTTAGAAAAATTAAGTTGTGAATTTATTGAAAAAAAGTATAAATGAATATATTTTTAGCAATAATTTCATTGCATTTCAAAACCTTTCTTAAAATTTGGTTCATTTCATCGATCATTATATTCTATAACTTGTGTACAAAGAACAATACTATTGCTGCATTGGAATTTTTTGCAAATTATTAACCTTTTTCGTTAAATTTCATTAAAATTTGCTACAAATTTTCCCATTTTTCACAATATACTATGTTTTTAAATCATTTTGTTGTTTTCTTAGTAATTTGTGTTATAACTGGCCCACCCAAAAAACATTATTTTAAAGGGTTTTTGAAAAATCTAATTTTTCGAAAATTCTCATTTGAACCTTAAATTCGCCAAAAATATGAATTAATATCGTCGTTTTTTTAGTTCATTTGATTATATTTTCTACAATTTAACCTTCCAGCTGGCTCGCGTATGTGAGAGATATCAAGAGATGAATTTCGTTTTATAACTTTAGATCTGGTGGCTCTGGGAACGCCTGTCCTTGGCTATTTCTCACCCTCCCTTTGACCTACTCTCAGTTGTCGTCGTCAGTCTGTGGCGTTAATAGGTCTTTGCCGATCAGATATTTGTATTTTAGAGATACGAGCGACCGTTCAGGTCAGTTTTTGCCACATCTGATTTTGAATGATTTTACAAATAAATCCGTATTGTTTTAGACTGACGACAGCTGGCTATGCACTTACGAAAGAAAATGTTGAATAAAAGCACCCAAGTCTCTAAAAAGAGAGCTAAAATGGAAGGTGCTAAAGAGTAAAGCCGAACTAGGCAATGAATTGGAAGATGCGGCGTTAGGGAAGAAAAAAAGATGCAAACCCTGCCCAAAAGAAAAGTGGTCTAGAATCACGAGATTCAGTTGTGAGATTTGACAGAAATTTATATGTTTGGAGCATACTAAACGCATTTGCTCAAATGGCAACGCTGCAACGAAATAACAATGAAACTGTTTTCTTCCTTTTCATATCTAGCTTTCAATTACTTTTTCCTTTTTATACATAAATTCTGTATTATTTTTAGCACTTCTATATTTTATATCCAAATTGTTCTGTCAAATTTTCGGCAATTTCATTTATGTTATTTTCAAATCAATTCAGTTGAACTGTGGTCATTTTATATTGTTATTGCAATCTATGTTCATATTCTCTCTGCTTCTTTTTAAGTAAAAAATGTTTAAGGTCACTGTAGTTATTAATACTAAGCTATTTACAATGTAATTTCAATAGTTAAGCTTTTGAAAATTTACAATTTACTATAGTGTATGTGAGAAATACACGCGACCTTTCATGTTGGTATGCCAACCGAGCCCGATGGAAGGTTAATAAAACATAAAATTTCCACAGCCGATTATCTTTCAAGGCATCAATATCGGCAAAATATATTTCGCAAACTTTTTGAAGGGCGCTGTTACTAGTGGTATGGGCCCAGCTTTAGAACCAGAAGTTTTCAAGTTCGAGAGCCGTTCTGTAAGGGAGCCTGCCGGAATCGAACGTCCTCCCTCTTGTGGACTGCGGAAGCAAGGAGAGGGGTGACCAATCTCAGGTGTCATCATCGTCACCTGACAGCAGTTCAAAAGTAAGGTCTCCAATCTAAAATAGGCTTAAAGTTGTTTTAAAACGTGTCGCTAATGTAGCTAAGCGAAGTAGATTTTTCTTGTTTTTGAAAAGATGTACGATTGTTTAAAAAGGGTAAAAAATTTAAAAAAATCATTCACAATTAAAAAGTTGTGTTACGAAAATAATATCCATAATTCATTTTTATTTAAGGCATCCAATTAGATTCGAAGGAAAATTTTTGAAAAATTTGATTTTTAAAATTATTTAAAACTATGGTTTTTAGATATATTGTATAAAAAGGTATAGATATATTGTATATGTGTATTAGTATATATTGTAAATGTATATACATTTTAGATATATTGTATATGTGCATTGCATGATATAAAAAATAATTGACAAAATACAAATACAAAAAAATATATTTGAAAACATATATGTTTTAAGAAGTAGGAAAATTGGTAGTAAATTTTAATGGAATTTAAACAAAAACGTTTAACAATCTACACAAAACGGTAAGGCAGCAATCCTATTTTTCTTTGTACATAAATTATTAAATATAATAATGAATGAAATAAACCAAAAGTTAAGAAAAATTTTGAGATGCAAGGAAGTGATGGGTAAAAATATTACTATATATGTATTTTTTTCTATAAATTCACAACTTTATTACTATAAAACTACCTATAAGTATTCACCAGCAATAAAACTATAGTAAAACAGTGTAAAAGTATTTCACCAGCAATAAAACTTTCGGTTCATTCCCTTCCCCATATCATTTAAATCATACGCTGAAATTTGTATGCAAATACCTCTCTCAGGTTTTGAGATATCGTGTTAATGGTGGAAAGTTTTTAAGAAAATGAAAGTTTTGAGAAAATCGAAGTGAAAGACACATTTTAGCTTTAAAATAAGTGACCTCGGATGATAGTTCAGGCTTTCCTTTTCTTGGAAAATATAAACCGTTTTCGGAAGAGAAAATTCTGAATTACAAGAAATAACAATAAAAAAACACTGATCAATATGGTCGATAACCGATGTTTTTACCGTAGTCGGATACCTCAATTTTCAACCGCCTGCATAATAAGAAATAAAATTCAATTTCCACCTAAACATCCTAAAATTTAGTGCAACTATTCTCGAAACAAAAGCTTTTAAACCGTCAATCAACCAGGGCCCATACGGTATCGTTAAAATTGCCCTTTAATTACCTACAGTGATTAATTGAACTTTCTAAAAATTCAATGAGATTAGTAAAGAATAATTAACTTTTGACTAATTGCCACATTTAGAAAACGAAATAATCCCATGTCAGCAACTAAATGAACCGCAGCAGAGCCACCGGTTATTCATTTTCACAACAAAACGAAACACTTTCTAATAAATGGCATCAGTCATTTAAAGCCTGAAATAAGGCTCGGGCCCATTACTTAGCGATTAGCGGCATCTCTGGGGGGGGGGGGAGGCCCGCCACTGCCTCCAGCAAATGCTATTGATTTATGTTCCTAATAGCTGTCTCTTACGCCACTAGACAGCATTCGGATCGTTTATAATTACTGAGAGCTCTGAATTCCATCTCTCTGCGATGAATTGGAAGGGGCTGTGGTAAATGGCATTTAGGTCTTCTCCAGATGAATTTAAATCACTTTAATGTTGTTCTTGGATGTTCGATTATTTTTAGGAGTTAAGACTTTTTTCTTTGGTTGTATTGTTTGCATTTCATTTTTTAACTGATTTTTTTTCCATTTGGGATTATGCATTTCGTTCTGCCCGTTTATGATGCATTAAGGTAGGAATTCAGTATTAAACGTTGCAGTAATTGACGTTTAGGTTATTTCCAGGTGAATTTAAATCACTTTAATAATGTTCTTGGGTCTTTCATTATTTTTAGAGGTTAATGCTTGTTTTGTAATATTTCTTTGGATGTAGTTTTTGTTTTTAAATTTTTAAAACTGATTTTTTCCCTTTTGGGATTATGCATTTCGCTCTGTCTTTTAATATCAGGAATACAGTATTAAACGTTGCAGTAATTCATAATTAGGTTATTTTCAGTTGAATTTAAGTCCCTTTAATGATGTTGGACGGTTTTTTTTTGTATTGAGGGGTTAATGCTGGATTTTGAATTTTTCCTTTAGTTCTATTGTTTGCGTTTCATTTTTAACTGACATTTCCCCCGTTTGGTATTATGCATTTTGTTCTATCTGTTTATGTTGCATTAAGTCAGGAATGCAGTATTGGACATTACAGTAAATGGGATTAAAGTCTCCTTCAGGTGAATTTAAATCACTTTAATGTTGTCCGATGTTTGATTAGGGGTTAATGCTTTTTGTGGAATTTTTTCTTTGATTCTATTGTTTGTGTTTCATTTTTTAACTGGCCTTTTCCCCTTTGGGATTATGCATTTCGTTCTGTCCTTTTATGATGCATTAAAAGGTAAAAATGCAGTATTAAACGTTGCAGTAAAAGACAGGTTATTTCTAGTTGATTTTAAGCCCTGTAGTGCAGTTGGACGTTTCTTTACATTGGGGGGTAGGGATTAATGATTGTTTGTGAATTTTTCTTCGGTTGTATCGTTTGTTGTCCTTTTTTAATTGATTTTTTTCCTAGGGGGAGGATGCATTTCGTTCTGTTCTTTTATGAGGCATTAAGGTAGGAATGCAGTATTAAATATTACAGAAAATAGCATTTAAGTCTTCTTCAGATGAATTTAAATCCCTTTAATGTTGTTCTTGGATGTTTAATTATTTTTAGGGGTTAATCCCTGTTTTTGGAATTTTTCAGTGGCTGTATTGTTTTCTTTTCATTTTTTAACTGATTTTTTCCCTTTTGCGGTTATTCTTTCTTTCTGTCGGTTTATGATGAATTAAGTCAGGAATGCAGTATTGGTCATTGCAGTAAATGGGATTAAAGTCTCCTTCAGGTGAATTTAAATCACTTTAATGTTGTTCTTGAAAGTTTGATTATTTTTAGGGGTTAATGACTGTTTTGGAATTTTTTCTGTGGTTGTATTGTCTGTGTTTCATTTTTTAACTGATTTTTTCCCTTTGGGATTATGCATTTCGTTCTGTCCGTTTATGATGCATTAAGGTAGGAATGCAGCATTAATTGTTGCAGTAAACGACAACTAGGCCTCCTCCAGATGAGTTTAAATTTCTTTAATGTTGTTGGATTTTCAATTTTCTGGGATCATTGCTTGTTTTGTAATATTTCGTTGGATGTAGTTTTTTTTTTTTTGAATTTTTATAACTGATTTTTTTCCTTTGTAAATCGGTATCTCATTCTGTCTTTTTATGATGCATTATGATAGGGAATGCAGTATTGACCGTTGCAGTAAATGGCAATTGGGTTATTTCCAGTTGAATTTTAGTCCTTTAATGCTGTTGAACGTTTCTTTATATTGGGCAGTTAATGCTTGTTTTTGAATTTTTCTTCGGTTGTATAGTTTATTTTTCAGTTTTTAACTGATTTTTTTCCTTCGCGATTTGGCATTTCGTTCTATCCTTTTATGATGCATTAATTTTGGAATTCAGCATTTCGCTTTTCATTAAATGGGATTTAAGCCCTCTCCAGGTGAATTTAAATCATTTTAATGTAAAATCTTAAATTTTTAATTAGTTAATGCTTGTTTTGGATTTTTTTTGTGGTTGTGTTGTTTGCGTTTCATTTTTAAACTGATTTCTTCCCTTTGCGAATCGGCACTTAATTCTGTCCTTTTATGAGGCATTAAGGTAGGAATGCAGTATTAAACGTTGCAGTAAATATAATTAGATCATTTCCAGATGAATTTAAATCACTTTATTGCTGTTGCATGTTTGCTTATTTTTGGGGGTAATGCTAGTTTTGGATTTTTTTCTTTATTTCTACTGTTTGTGTTACATTTTTTAACCGATTTTTCCCCCTAGCGATTCGGCATTTCATTCAGTTTTTTAATGATGCATTAAATTTGGAATGCAGTATTGAAAATTGTTGCAGATGGGATTTAGGCCATTGCCAGATGGCCTAAATCCCATCTGCAATGGCCTAAAAATTTAAATCATCTTGAAGTTGTTGGATTTTCGTTTTTGACTGTTTTGTTATTCCTTTTTGGATTTATTATTTGTAATTTTTATCTGATTTTTTTTCCTTTGGGATTATGCATTTTGTTCTGTCCTTTAATGATGCATTAAGGTAGGAATGCAGTGTTAAACGTTGCAATAAAGGACAATTAGGTCATTTCCAGCTGAATTTAAATCCCTTTAAAGCTGTTGGACGCTTGCTTTTTTAGGGGGATTAATACTTATTTTGGAAATTTTCTTTGGCTGTATTATTTGTTTTTGAATTTTAACTAGTTTTTTCCTATTGAATCGGTATTTCGTTATGCCGTTTTATGAGGCATTAAATTAGGAATGCAGTATTAAACGTTGCAGTAACTGACATTTAGGTCTTCCACAGATGAATTTAAATCAGTTCAATGTTATTGCATCTTGGTTTTTTCTGGTGGGAGGGGGGGTCAAGTTTAGTTTCTTTTATTTTTCTGGATTTTTTTCTTCTTTTTCTATGCGGCTTCTCATTCTGTCCTTTTAAGATGCATTATATTAAAAATTTTGTATTGAATGTTGTATTAATGAGAAATATCATTAAAATAGCAAACATTGTTTCTCAAAATGGAAGCTAGGATAAAATGTAAACGTTGCTTAATGGCAACTAGCATTATTATTCATAATGAATTCTTCCTCATTTATGAGAAATGCAGACGCAATTAAGAATGAAGTAGGAAATTATTTTGAAGAATGCAACATACATTTGCTAAAATGACAAATGCCGGAGAAATAATAAAAAAAGTACTCAGACTGCTCGTTGCCACAATTCTTTATATAAGAACTACCGATAATGGTCTCCCCAAAACTTTCTTGCATATTCTTTGATGAAGATGTTTTAAGCGAACATCTTGTTTTTCATTTGCTTGCAATAGATACTAAATATTATATTTTGGCTTCGATTTAACGTTTTTACTGAATCTATCGTTTAACATCTGGTAAGATTTTTCTTAATTGCCAACACAACGTTAATAATATTCGTAAATCAAATTTGCATTATAGGCACGTGTTTTACCAAACCTAATAAATCAAAAATTGGCACAGAACTATGTATATACAAAACCACATTCCATATTAGACATTTTTAAATCAATGTGTTATGTTATCATTTTTAATTGTGGAGTTGTGGTATCTCAGACTGCTAAGAGTGGAATTTCGGATATCCGTAATCTATTTTCATCTCAATAGAAGGAGTTGACATAGTAGAGTGTTGTTTCATGACGTTTTTAAAGTATTTCAGCTATTTTTTTGCGTGATGCCTGTAAGACCGCTACTCCCTGTTAGAGTTTCATTATTATATAAGACTTAATAGATCTGTCTGAAACTTGGTCCTTGGAATATCATCCACTTACTGATATCCTCCTTATGAAGTAGAGTTCTTTTAAATGAAACAGAAAGTGATTTTTGTGATGAAGGTAATTGAACATAAGGAGTACTTAAGGTATCCGACTACGTTCAAAGGAAAAATTGGAGTTTTTAAAAATGATTTAAAATACGATTTTTAGATGTATTGTCAATTATAATACAGAATATCATAAATACAACAACATTATTAGAAAACATAATATATTTTGAGAAATAGGGAAATGTGTAGTAAAATCTAATGAAATTTGGCCAAAACGGTTAAAAATTTACTCAAAACTGTAATGCCTTAATTATTATTCTTTTCTTTGTCTACAATTTATAGAATATAATGATGAACAGAATGAACCAAAATCAACGAAAATTCTTGAGATGCAAAGAAATGATGGGTAAAAATATACGTATGTCTGCATTTTTTCCATAAATTTAAAATTTAATTTTTCTAGAAAACACCTTTAAATGAAAAAGTATTATACCGACAGTACAACTTTTGGTTCATTTCATTGCACACATTATTAAAAACACACGCTGAAATCTTTATGCAAATACTTCAATTAGTTTTTGAGATATCATGTTAACGGGGGAGAATTTTGATGAAAACTAAAGCTTTGAAAAAAGGGAAGATAAAGACGAATTTTAGCTGAAAAATAGGTGACTCTGGATGATAGGTCAGTCCTTCCTTTTCTTAGAGAAGACAAACTGTTTTGTAAAGCCTGAACTAGAAGAAATAGCAATAAGAAGAAAAATTCGTTAATATGGTCGATAACCAGTGTTTTTAACGTAGTCGGATTCACAGAGTAGAAATAAAGTCAAAAACGATGGGGTAAATTTATTTCAAGTTGTAGTTGATCATTTGAAACATTTTTTTTCTACATACATTTGTATACTGATTTAAAAAGTAAAAAACAGCATGTTTTTTAAAAAATATTATTTGTTGTAATATGTAATTTTAGACAAAGATGTATGCTCAAGCGCAATTACTTTTTCTAGTGATTTTATGTTTAGAAAAATTTCTAAAAATCTCTCTCTAAATATTAGGTTGGGGAAACAGAAATCCATTATTTTGTCTGTAGATGGCTGTAGTGATCGATATCTCTAAAAATATCGATCAATCAATTACAGATTTATACTCTTTGTCAAATTGGCATTTTGCTCTAAAAAAATATTTTGCTGTTTTTTGCTTGGTTCAGTCAGTTATGAGTTATAGGGTTTTAAAAATGGAGAGTTAACAAAGAGAAAATTTGTTACATTTCACATTTTTTTTTTCTTTTATAAAGATGAAAATGCAAGACAGGTAGCTGGAATTGTGAATGGTGTTTATGGTCCCGATACTGTAACAGCTCATTCCGTGCAATTTTGGTTTCGTAGATTTTTTGGTGCATTTGCATTTATTGGCACTGGAAAGGAATCATTTATTATGAGTTGCTTCCTTATCACCAAACACTAAATTCAGGTCTTTACTATCAACAACTGGACTGTTTGAAGCTAGCGATTGATCAGAAATGGCCAGAATTGGGCAACTGAAAAGAGGTGCTCCATCAGAATAATGCTAGACCACACACGTCTATAGTGACTAGTCACTCATCAGAAACTGCGAGAGCTTGGTTGCAAAAGTTTGAATACATCCACGATACAGTGCGGACCTGGCATAAAGTGATTACCATCGTTCCTTGCATTGCAAAACTTTCTTGGTGATAAGAAATTGCCATCAACAGAAGATTATGAAAATCGTTTACAGGGGTTTTTGTCGATAGGAACCAATACTTCTATGGGAGAGGCATTATGAAACTATCTTTAAAATGGCAAGAAATTATAGAACAAAATGATGCATATTTGACCTAAATCGGACGATCTGAAAGATTACAAGTAATGTTTTGATGTTCAGGAAAAAATAATGGATTTCCCAAAATAATATCTATTAAGAAAAATATCTGCAGCTTATATTGGATGAATTTATACTAATAATTTCATTAGAAAATTTATTTTCAGTGTAAATAATATGCTACTTCTTAGCCCTCTCCCACCTTCAGTTAGGTCCTAAATTTTCAGTCCTTTTCCAAATTCAGTTCATTCTGAACATTTAAAAAACATACTACTCAGTTTATTTTATTAATTAATTTTTTTCTATTATATTGAATTGTATTTATGTGAAAAAAACCTCTTTTAGAAGTGCAGAAATTCAGAAATATATTAAATTTTCTAAAATGACAATCCTTATAAAGTACAGAATACAGTTTCACTTAAACACACAATCCTTAAACAACCTGTTGTGTATTTTCTACGGAATGATCTCCCTTCTGACTCGGTGAACGCACCAGAACAAGCAGTTCCCAGCATTAGTGCTTCTGCAGGATTTAACTCAGGAGAGTCAGACGGCCGGCATTGAGCGTAGAAGTTCCACGGATGTGCTAAATGGGACTTGGACGTGGCGAAATGACCGGCAACAATACAACGATTTTCTCTGGAACTCGGTCCGTCTCTCTCAATTAGACTTCATCGGGTGAGGCGCGGGGGGGGGCACTGAACACATGATGAGCCGAATTAAGAACTGGTCAAGCGCGCTAAAATTAGAACTGCTTCCGGAGATTGTAGAGCGTTTTAAAGTGGAGATTGCAGTGATTTAGAGTGGAATTTACAGAGCGTTTGGATGGCAGTGGCCATTATTTCGAAATTGTACACACTAAGTGGATTTTGGAGAATGGCTGTAATTAGAATATAAATAGATTCATTCGCTGCGTTCGTTCAGGAAGGGAGGATGTTGCAATGAATTCTTTTAGAGCTTGGGGGCTATATTATTACTATTGGGGGTTATACCGATTTACTATAAACGAAATTTGTTCCTTGGAGTAGGGGTTTTTGCATATTTATTTAACCTTCCAGCGGGAGCACGTATTTGAGAGATACACGAGAGATGAATTTCGTTTTATACCTTCAGATCTGGTGGCACTGGGAACGACTGTCTTTGGTTATTTTTTCCCCTCCCTTTGATTTACTTGCAGTCGTCGTCGTCGTCAGTTTGGGGCGTTCATAGGTCTCTGCCGATCAGGTATTTGTATTTTAGAGATACATGCAACCATTCATGTCAGTTTTTGTCACATCTGATTTTGTATGATTTTACAAATAAATCCGACTGGCAACAGCAGGCAAATGCACATACGAAAGAAAATGTTGAAAAAATGTCCCCACATCTCTACAAAGTGAGATAAAATGAAAAGTGTTAAAGAGAAAAGCCGAACTAGGTATGGAAGAAGTGGACGATTCGACGTCAGGGAATAAACCTTGCCAAAAAGAAAAATGGACTAGAATTACGAGATTCGGTTGCGATATTTGACAGAAATTTATATGTTTGGTGCACACTAAACACATTTGCTCAAATGGCAACGCTTCAATGAAATGACAATGAAACTATTTTCTTCCTTTTCATATCTAACTGTCAATTACTTTTTACTTTTTATACATAAATTCTGTATTTTTGCACTTCTTTATTTCATATACAAATAGTTCCGTCAAAATATAGGCAATTTCATTTATATTATTTTAAAATCAATTCTGTTAACCTGCTGTCATTTTATATTGTTATTGCAATCTATGTTTATATTGTTTCTGCTTCTTTTTAGGTAAAAAAAATGCTTAAAGTGATTCTAGTTATTAATCCTAAACTATTTACAATATAATTTTAATAGTTAGGCATTTGAAAATTTACAATTTTACTATACCGTATGTGGGAAATACGCACGACCTTTCATGTTGGTATGACTGCCACAGCGACTGGAAATTTAATAACAAAAAACAAAGAATGCAATAATAAATATGATTTTATAACAAAGTTTTTTGCAAGTTTGATTGAGAGCTTTATATTTCAGTTTTGATTTATTAGAGACTAGCTGCTTATCATTTGAAATAGCTTTCTTGTTTAAAGGGGAAAGATAGGAAGAATGATGTATATTTTCCTGTTGACAACGAACGCATTCAGTGAAATCCTGAAATTTTATTATAATTTTATACCATTCATTTTCATTTCATTTATGTATTATTCAATTTCATTTCATTTATATCTCATTCAATTTCATTTTTGATTCATTAGGGACTAGCTGGCCCTGCTGCTGATCATTCGAAATAGCTATTTTGTCTAATGAGGAATGATAGGAGGAATGCTATTTATTTTCTTGTAGATAACAAATGCATTTAGTGAAATCATTGAATTTCATATCATTTATATAGCATTCAATTTCATTTTTGGTTCATTAGGGACTAGCTGGCATTGCTGCTAATCATTTGAAATTGCTATTTTGTTTAATGAAGAATGATATTTATTTTCTTGTTGACAACGAATGCATTTAGTGAAATTGAATGATACATAAAGAAGATGTATCAATAATATTTATTCTATACTCTTTTTTTTAACTTTATTCTTCAAGTATTCTTTAGGGTGGACTCTATTTTGTTGTTTTTCTGTCTTCAGCGGAAACAAATAAATTTATTGGCTTCCAGCTTGTGAACATCTAGTATACAAATGTCCATGCGAAAAACATGAATTCTATAAGTTCAAAGCAATAAGTTCGTAAAGTGTTATCCCAATCAGATGAACAGTACGTTAGAGCATAAAATACGATCAAACAACCATTTATTTTCAATTATTAAATATTATAACAGTTCTATATCTATCACTTTCGCGCCAGTGCAGGCAATAAGCTTGCAAAGTTTTATCGCAATCGGATAAATGGTGT
>JAPMOQ010027146.1:0-14931 GCA_026543055.1 Argiope trifasciata | reverse complement strand
AAGTTTTATCGCAATCGGATGAACGGTACGTCAAATATATCATTCAATTTAAATTAATTCATAAAATGCGAACCAATAACCTTTAATTTTTATAAATTAGATTATATGGTAAAGATTGTTATTGCTTAGTGACCGAATCTCTGGTTTTATATTATAAAGTATACAGATTGGATTTCTTTTGTCATTTATATTTGATCTTACGATCTTTAAATTCATTTCAGGAAGATGATATAGACTGATTTTGATAAAACTTTATGGAAATTTTAGCTGCTGGTTTCTAACCAGATTCTGAAAGATCTTTTTAAACATTTTTTCTTATTTAATAAGAAAATACCCCAGTGTTTATCTACAAAATTCATCATCTCTAATAGTTAATATTAGTTTTTACATGTAGTTTATTTTCAGTGGAAAATGCTACACAATTCACAAGATGGCGGAATAAATTAGACAAATAGAAGAGCTTCTAGGAATATCATACATCTACCCGTTTCTATGAATAGAATAGAAAACAATCGGTCACAGAGCTCTAATCTAATACCGGACGTTCAGACATTCATAAGGAAGAATAGAAGTCAAATAATCGATGCAATATGATATGTAGAATCGATATATCTGTTTCATTCCCAGTATCATCTCGTTACTTGACTTGCTGGATTGATTCCTCTTGGGCGAACAGAATACTTAATGAATAAATTGGAAACGAAGGCCATAAAATAAGTAAAGTATGCGACATCAAAGTTGTGAGGTGAAGTTAATTATTATCGTTCGATAGATTAGCACAATAGCAGGGAATTGAAATTAAATCAATTTTATTTTGTAACCATTGGATAATTGGATATAAATAATGATTTTACACTTTTGAGGTTTTAGTCTTTTTAAGAAAAGTGAAATTATTGGTTCAGTGTGAAACCATTAAGTTTTTATAAGGATTTGTAATTTTGTAATGTTAAACAAATAATAAGAATAAAACATAATGAACTAGAGCTTTAGAAAGCGAAGCTCACTTTTTATTGTAAAATATACTCAATATTTTTCTGCCAAATGGAATAATAAAATGATGTTTTTATAGTTTTCTATTAAAAGTGATATTTGAAATTATTATAACTTAATGTGCAAAAAGTTTCCCTTTGTGTTAAAAAGTTTTATTAGATGTGTACAACATTTCAAATATGAAAAAAACTTTAATGCATTTTTGATAAAAATCTAGTTTTAAAAAAAGCTTTAACTCCTTATACACTAAGACCGGAATTTTCACAAAGGTCCACAAGTCCTAGAATTCAGAAACTTTGTGCATTTATTATTTTTCTATACAAAATAATGCTGTAATGTTTAGAGCTCTTCCTCATCATTTAATACGTTTAGGTAATTCGTATTTTATAAAAGTTACAATCTCGATATTATTTTCAAAAATATCGATTTGTAATTCTTTCGGGTCGGACTAATGCCACTTGATCATACCAAGCCGAATGAGAGTAACTCTTTTGAATGAAAGCAGAAGTGTGGGCCTTTCGTTGTTAAAGACCCATAAAGTGATAGGAAACTCGAAAGTGATAGGCATAATACAATAATACAATTATTATATCTAATATATAACATTGTTGACGTTGTTTCGTTGTTAATACGACTTTTCTCGCACACAAACACGACACAACCCTTTTTAGGTGGTGGTAGAATTCCTTCATACACTCATTCATCCATCCATAGATCAGAATTTAGATTCAGATCAGAAACCGACTCAACTCTGATTCAGTATATCCAGAGGTACGTTGCAGTCACGACCTATTGAACGTGCCCCAACTGCCATGAGCCAACAAGGAGGTCTTTGGCCGAGACGAGGACAGAACTCGCGACCTTTCGGCTGCTAGACTGAAATCTCTTCTACGACCTTTCTTATAATTCCTTTATGTGTACATTCAAATGTCACGAAAAGCGAAATAATGTAAAGAAAAGTTCAAAATTAGAAATTGAAAAGCATTATATATATTATATATGCTGATAAAAAATTTTGTTTTGTTTTAACCCCTTAACGGTGACATAATTTTGAAGAAAAGGTCCTAAAAGTGCCTATTTTTTATTCAAGAAAATTATATAAAGTATAGTTTAAAATAAATTAGCCATCTCTAAAAACATTGCAAATAGTCTAAGGCATCAGGCCATCTGGTGTATATATTGACCAAGGGCGCGAGAAACAGAGAGAGATGTTTCACCCCGTCATTTTCATGGGAGCGAGAAGTAAGGGGTTAATTTTTTAAATTTTGAACAAAATATAATTTCAGTGGTATTTATAAAGCAACGCCTGCTTGCCAAATATATATGATCACTGACAGATTATCTTAGACTCTGGTGGGGCACGATATTATATTCTGGATCGTTCTACCAGAACTTTAGCATCCAAATAAAAAAAATTAAACGCCGTGCATTTTCTTCTGAAACTTGTCGATAGATGTAGAATTCCCCTTTCAGAATCTGAATCGATGACATAAATTCCACCCCCTGAAAGCTTAATTCTCGTCATCTTTCACTGAAATGAAACGTTGTTCTATTTCAGTCAAGGGAGATTAATCGATTACTGACGGAAAAATTCCAAAGCTTTCTTATGTCTGTTACAGGAGGAAAAAAAGGCTCTCGATTAAGCTCGTAACAAATGAAGTGACTTTCTTCGATTACCTGTCATATTTCCAATCATCGGTCTTCAAACTGTGCGTGCCCTACTTTAATCAGCCCGGAAACTGAAGATTAAGTTTCATTTTTTAATATACTTCTTCCATAGTCATTCTATGGAAAATATTCTGTGGATATCGATATTCTATGTCTATATAATGTTCAACGTTCACTTTTAATAACAAAACTTTATATTTGAGTATCTGGCACCCGGCGCGTTGCTGCCACAGAAAAAATAATCTTAGAAATCGTTTGGAATTCGAAATAATTATTAAGAATGATAGAAAGAATGGCATTTAAATTCTTATACACATTGAATACATTCATTGAAATGGAAGAATATATAAAGGAGAAGCATACTATTTTTATTATTCTATTCTACAAGGAAAAATTCAATTTAATGAATTATATTCGTGCATTCTTTTAGAATGATGAAGTTTGGTGTGCTTTCAGAATGGTCATGATAGAGACAATTCGTTGCACCTCGTGATCCGTTTCATATTCGTTCAGAAATCTCGTTTAATGTTAAAAAAAATGTGATTAAAATATTATCTTTTGAAATTTATTAAACATAGAAAATATATTTATTCCATAAATTCTTTAATAAAATTGAAAAGACCATGAAGATGTCACAAAATATTGCGGGCTATTAAGATAGCTTTAATTAATAATGAGCTACTTTTTTATTTAAAGCTTCGTTACATTAAATTTAACATTATCCTAGAAAGTGTCCATAATTAAGAAATATACAGGGTGGCCATAATCAAACTGACAGTGTTTTGTAGCGCGAACTGTTTGCGAGAACGACGCCACATTTTGTAGGAAGATCAAAAAAAAAAAAAAAAAAAAAAGGCGGGGAACGAATGATTCCGCAAAAAAAAAGTTCCTAAAGTCACCGCTAGAGGAATGTGGCGCAGTGTAATAGAAAACAGAGTGTTAACACATGCAAATCAAAATGGAAATAAAATTACCTTTTATTTTGCACATTTGCTGATTTAGTTGATGTGCAATATGGCAACACTTTTAAAAAGGTGAAAAATTTACATAAACACCGACAAGTCTCTTTATCTGCAATTTCATTTCCTGGGTAATAGAGAACTCTGAGCAGAAGATGAAGTTCTTTATTCAATTTTGAAGGATAAGTTAAATGCCAACTTGAAGTTGAAGGATAACATATCACGGACTGTACGGGAGATCCCTGCAGACATGTTACTTGTTGCTGTTGTGAATGCTGTGCGCAGAATGCAATATGTGGTCCACAAACACGGCAGCCACGTTGAACATGATTTGAATGTGTAAAATAAAAGGTAATTTTATTTCCTTATTGATTTGCATTTGTTAACATTCTATCTTCTATTACACAGAGAAACATATTCCAATAACGGTGACGTTTGGAATTAATTTTTCTTTTTGCTGAATCCTTCGTTTCCAGGCTTGTTTAATCTTGCTAAAAAATGTGGCTTCATTCTCGCAAATGGGGTCTCGGTGGCCTGTTGGTCAGGTCTCGGCTTCGGAACCGAGGGGTTTCAGGTTCGAGACTCGATTCCACCGAAGAACCGCCGTGTGAGGGGATCTGTTGCACGTTAAATCTGTCAGGCCAAATGTCCTCCCGCTGGTGTGGCGTGGTGTGGAGAGGGGGGTGCCAGTTCAGGTGTTGTCCTCGTCATCTGACCGTGGCTCAAAAAGACGAGGTCCGTCCCAAAAAAGCCCTCGTGTTGCCTTAAAACGGGACGTTAATATAACTAAACTAAACTAATTCTCGTAAATAGATCGCGCTACAGAACACTGTGAGCACTGGCAGTTTAATTATGGCCGCACTGTATATTTTGAGCTGCCTGGGGCCATATTGAAACATCCTCTGTGCTCTGTCTGTGAGCTGTGTAAATGTGCCCCCCCCGTAAAAAGGAGGTGTGCAAGCGAATGTGAAGCATGAAATAGCTAAGTCGTACTCTTGGCCCTAGTTGGGGTGGGATGGGTATTTAAGGAACAAGGGATGCTAATTTAGGCTTAAAATCATTGACTTGTCAGTGACGTGCCATTGAAAACAATAACAATAATAATATAAATTTAAGCTTTACTGAAAAAGCAAGAAACGCTCATTTCGACTTAAATCGCTGACTTAGCGGACTTGTAAAGTGCTATAAATAACAACAACGCCAGAAGGTGTATTTCTGTAGAATTTTTTAGACTACATGAAAACATCTCTAGATATAATGCAGCATTTGTTATAAAATCTATTATTTAATGGAAAACCTTTTTTTTCAGTTAACACACCATTTACAATGATCTTAGAAAGATAAATAATTTAAATGAAATGATTATTTCTCAAACCACTCGAAGCTTCAGTTTGGAAGTTCTTTTCGAAGGCTCAATTTTTGGTGAAAGAATTAAATATTAATCAAATTTGAAGAAACATTGTCTTTATCCCATCATCCAGAAAAAAAAAACACAAGTTTGAAGAAAGAGTAGACATATATTTGTTCTTGAAATAGCGGAAGCCAGAATTTCAAATCTTCAAGTCAGCGCTAGTGTATATGTCGTGACATCTTAATAAGCCAGTAATAGCCAATAGACAATGGCGTAAGCTTTTGACGAATGGTTAAGTTATTGGACTTCAAAACTGAACATCGTAGATTGGACCCGTCATTACATTTGATGACCCGGACGTGATTTGAACACGTAACCATCTGATAGTGTAGGAAGGTGATGTTGGCTCAGAATAGAACCGGGGACCTTTGAGTCTGAAAGCCAGTAAGATAACCACAAGGCAAAAGCATGCTCATGTGCCGTAGATGTTATCTGTCTTATTAAGATATCACCACAGACTCACCCTCCAGTGAGTTTTACGAACGATATGCGTTGCTGTTGAGTGGTGATGAATTGGTTTGTTGAGTGAGAGGTTGCTGTGTGTAGCTGTTGTGTCTAATACACCGTACCCATCTTTGTTTGGCGAGCGGAGAGCTTTTTAGTCACGCCAAGCGTTTTGGCGAGCGAGCGTGAATTGTTGCGTCAAGTGAGTCTGACGACTTTGGTTGCGGGTAGATGGCGCCACATCAATTGCATGAAGGTTGAAGGTTGATTGTTTGAGGTTATTATAAGTTCACCTGATTCCAATTATTCTTACTGAATGTTATAAGTGTAAATAAAAGATGTCACAGAATTTGAATTTGCTATCATTCTTTCAGTAAAGTACTGGGAAACCTGTTAAAAACCATATGTAAGCTAATAATTTAGGGTTGGTAAAAATGGAACGTTATATAACATATCAACGCATTTTCAGGGTTAAAAATAATGAATTTCTGCACTTCACAGTTTGAAAATTCGAGAATTGACCTCCTAGATCGGGTGATTTAATACTATTAAGTTTATTTTCATGAAATTATTTGAAATTAATGGTGTATGCCAACAAGCCTACAAAGACATGTGATTTGAAGGATGAAATTCAAAACTGCATCAACAAAATTCAGTCACATTTATGTAAAATGGTCACGGAAAAGTTTGACAAAATAATGCATATGTGCCAACAAAACCTTGAATGCTATTTAGCTTATGCATTATTCATGCATAATTATGCATTATTCCTGTATTTTATGATTCAATAAAAATATAACATTTTAAAGATGAAAAACTGTATTTTTTATTCAGTTTAAATCTTAAGTTCACACGTTGATATATCGTGTAATGTTTCATTCTTACTAACTCCAAACTATCAGTTCACAAATGGTTTCTAAATAGAGCTGAAAAGGCTTATTGCTCGAATGGTGACAAAATCAAATCTTGCATTATAATAATCTTTTTAATATCGTTATAAAAACGAGCATATTAAAATAATTCCTTCATTTGTTCAGTTTTCGATCTCATTAAGTCATCATTAAAGAGGTATAATTCCAAAAATGTTTACTATTTTGAGAAAAAAAAAAGTGGTAACAGCTGGGAACCACTTCAGACTTACCAAGTGTGATCTTTTGGGGGATTAGAAGGCTTCATTTCTGTATGCTTCTTATGTACACTGAGAAGTAATTTCTCTCTGAATTAAAAATTGGGTTTTTTATTGTCGCTTTTTCATAGTATATATTAAATATCAGGTGTTATTTTAAGGTATCCGACTACGTTGAAAACCCTGGTTATCAACTGCATTGGCGAATTGTCATTACTGTTATTTCTTACAGCTCAGACTTTTCTCTTTTCGAAAGAAGTTTATCTTCTCTAGGAAAAGGAAGATCTGACCTATAACCCAGGGTCACAAATTTTTTAATTAAAATTTGTCATTAGTTTTTCTCAAAATTTTCATTTTCATAACAATTCTCCACCGTTAACATGATATCTCCAAAAACTAATAGTGGCATAATAGTGATATTTATATATAAATTTCACCTCGTGTCTTAAATAATACGGGCAATGAAATGAGCCAGAAATTGTATCGTTGATGAAATACGTTTTCATTTATAGGTGTTTATAGAAAAATGAAGTTGCAAATTCGTAGAAAAAATGCAGATATACGTATATTTTTACAAAAAACATCTTTGCATCTCAAATTTTAGCTGTAAATAATTATTTCGCCATTTAGGTGGTATACACGTTCCATCCTGAATGTTGTCACAACGTTATATATTTCTAACGTTGCGTGATTTCACTCCACAGCTCACTTCTTCGTGATAGGAGAAATCTTCCTCACCGTCTGCAGTCTGTGCCAAGGTTTATTCTCTGGAGCCTCGTATTCGATTTGCCCATTAAGTTACGGTGCTTTCTTTTCGAGTCTGTTTACTGTCAGACGTGCCCGCTGGAGCACAAAGACAGAAAGCTTCAGCAGTAATTAGTCACATTTTTCTGAATTCGTTTCGGTAAGAAGACCGAAATAAATTTTGATTTCGATTCTGCTCATTGAAAAGAGGGAAAAATTTGCTTTTAATTTCCATGAATGACAATGTTTGCTGTTTGATTAATTTTGTAAGGAATGTCAGAATTTATTAAATGCGATGATTATAATCAAAAGTAGTTTAAGAGGGGTATATCTATTAAATGCTTAAGTATTAGCCTCTCTCAACTGATTACTTGTATTTTCAATTTTATCGATGAAAGGTTTAAAGTTTTAATTTTGTAGACTTCTTTAACACAATTTTTAATCTAAATAATTTTTATTAGAATTTTTTTCTAAATTTTCAAAGCTTGATCATTGTATTAAGCTATCCGAGTACGTTTAAAACATTGGTTCTCTACCACATTGATTAGTATTTTTTTATTGTTATTTCTTGCAGTTCAGACTTTCCTGTTTCCAAAACAGTTTACCTTTTCTATTAAAAGGAAGACCTGACCTATCATCCAGAATCACAAAGTTTTTTCACCTAAAATGTGCCTTTAGCTTCAATGATCTCAAAACTGCAATTTTCATAAATATTCTCCACCGTTACCATGGTATCTAAAAAACTAATACAAGTATTTGTATAGAAATTTCAGAGTGCATTTTAAATATTTTGTTTATTTTATTTTTGGTTAAATACTTTTTCATTTATAGGTGATTTTAGAAAGTTGTTAATTGATGAAAAGAAAATGCATATATATGTATATTTTTACCCATAACTGCTTTGAATCTCAATTTGTTTCTTAGCTTTTGGTTCATTCCATTCGTCATTATACTCTATAACTTGTGTACACAGAAAATTAGGATTGATAAATTACAATGTTTTGTATCGTTATAACAGTTTTGGTTAAATTTCATTAAAATTTACTATACATTTTCCAATCTCTCAAAATATATTATATCCTCACATAACTGTGTTGCATTATAACATTTTGTATTATAATTGACAATACATTAAAAAACCATAGTTTTAAATTGTTTTAAAAGAATCCCATTTTTCAAAATTTTTTCTTCGAATGTAGTTGTTTACCTTAATCTGCTATAGAAAATTGTAAGTTCTACTACTTGGACCATTTGACGCAAAAATGAAAGTCGGATGGTTTTGTTTTGTTTAGCCAAATTTTTTGTTCCACTAAATTACATTTTAATAGCCTGATGCAGATAACTTCTCAAAGCCTTTTGCATTTCTAGAGCAAAGTTGTTGTCTTTACGTCCACATAAAATTATAGATCTCTCAAATGAGTTGTTAATTTAAGAGTCCAATCAAACACCCCATTAGTGAAGGGTAAACCTCTTTACTTAAAGCACACAAACTAGGACAATTTTTTTACGCTGCTCATAATCAGCAAAAAGTAATGGACCATAATTTGAGACTGTAGATTTTGATTTTCAGCCATCTACAACTTTTCAGAAGATTATTTGAAACAAGCATCTTCATTTCGTACAGATCTCTTTAAGGTGCTGCAGCTTATTTTCATTGTACATGTTTCCTCATTTTATAGTCACTAAACTATTTTATGCATGCTGTACAGAAATATTCATTCAGGCTTATCTCAACGTACTTCATTAACTTTTAGGATTCTGATTTTATGTTTGATACAATAACAACCCTTTTGAGTTTTAGAGTTCGAATAATTTAGAATGAAAAACTTGTAAATTATTTATTTAAGTAACTTTTTATTCGACAGTTTAAGTCGGTCAGTTTGTATCAAGTTCCTTAAAAATAAATATCCTTATCGTTGTTGCTCCATCAAAATCAAACTCTTTCATTAAACCATCGTTGCCTAATAGAAATTATTGCTAAACTGAAGGTTAATGTCGTCTCATAAATATAAAGATTGTTTTAGTTTTTAATGTCACATTATGATAATCATTCCTGTAGTTATTATTGTTCCATCAATATAATAAGTGTAATTATCACAGGCATTATTATTTCATCAAAATACTAAGTGTAACTGTCACAGACACTATTAATCCATCAAAATTATAACTGCTGCAGCCATTTGAAAGGAATGCAGGAATAAACATATATGCTGTTGTTAGTTATGGCACTTTGCAAGACCGCCATCAGTAATTTAAGCCGAGTGCTCCCAGCCCACTTGCAGAATATCTCTTTTCACGCATATTCACACGCCTCACAGATAGAAAACAGATGATTAACAAACATGCATGAACTGGGACTCGAATTCGGGAAGCCCAGATCACGAGGAAGACACGCTACTCTTATGTCAGGACAGCTGAATAAACTATATGTGTGTGTGTGTGTGATATATTATACTTTGAGTTTTATATTAAAAAAATTCACACATAAATAGTACACAGTTAGACTGGCATACTTCATCATTTTAGAAAACTTTCAATACACTTTGCTAAATTATACTGCTCAACCGGTTTTTCCTAGTTTTCTTTTGCAAAGCATCAAACTTCCCAATATTTTATACGAGCTGCAATTTCTTGGAAAAATTCCTCTGCTGTTTTGGAATATATCAAATTAGAAATTTCCATATCATTTATGTGGCACTTTTTCAAAACTCGTAGAAATTCCACACGAAAATTATAATAATAAAAGACAAACAGGTAATCAAAAGTACTAGAGGAAAACTAATTTAGAGAAATAGTGATTTTTTTCTTGCTCATATTTTTTCACAGAAAACAGCTTTGCTATTTAAATTTTAATGAACAACTGTACTTGCGCTCTATCTTGATTGAGGTACCTACTATGCATCTTGGAAATAAACAAAAAGAGTTTGGAATTCTTTGAATATATTTAAATTTCTCTAGAAGGAAATTAACCAGTCACGAGCAATAAAATTTCGTAGAAGCAAGTTAAGTATATATTTAATCTGTAGAGTAGAAAAATATTTACTTACTGTTGTCGAGTTTCATTTCCTTGAAATAATTGAAATTGCTTATGTATTAAAGGAATACATTGCCTTCTATATTTTTAAATAATGTTTATTGCGGAAATTCGTTTGAAATCCAAAAAAAAAAAAAAATCGAAATTATACTCAAAAATTATATTCTTCACAAATAAATCCCTTTAGAAATGTTGAAATATAATTTAACTTGAGTTCCGCATTAAAAAATAAAATTAATCCGTTATTACAAATAGTTTCAAAAATTGGAAATAAAATTGAAATAATTTGAATTTATCAATTGTCTCTGTGTTTTTAGAATTTTTGCTCGGTAATATTTATAGACTGTACTCTATTTACAAATTGGTTAAAGTATCCGACTACGCTCATAGGAAAAATTTTGAAAAATTGAATTTTTTGAAAAATATTTAAAACAATGGTTTTTAGACATATTGTCAATTATAATTCAAAATACTATGTATACAATAAAATTATTTGAAAATATAATATGTTTTGAGAAATAGGAAAATGTGTAGTAAATTTTAATAAAATTTAACAAAAACTTTTAACATCTTCACAAAAGTGTAATGCAGCAATCCTATTTTTATTTGCACACAAGTTATAGAAGACAATGATGAATAACATGAACCAAAATCTAAGAAAAATGTTGATATGAAAAGAAGTGATGGGTAGCAATATACGTATGATTAAATTTTTTCCATAAATTCGCAAGTCAATTTTCCTAAAAACATCTATAACTGAAAAAAGTATATCGACAGAAATAAAATTTTTGATTCATTTCATTGCTCACTTTATTTAAAACACATGCTGATATTTTTTATGTCAATACCTCTGCTAGTTTTTGAGATATCATGTTGACGGTGGAGAATGTTTATGAAAATTAGAGTAAAAAAACAATATTAGTTGAAAAATATGTGATCCTGGATGATGGGTCAGGCCTTATTTTTCCAGAAAATAAAAACTGTTTTGGAAAAGGGAAAGTCTGAACGACAAGAAATAACAATGAAAAACATCATGTGTTCGAAAAGCAGTGCTTTTAACGTGGTCGGCTAACTTCATATGTCTACGAATTGCATGGAATAGCTATTTCTGCAAATGTAAATGGCGATCAGTTGGACGCAGAGGATCATATCTGATTTTTATTTGTCTTGCACACTAAAAATATGAATTCAAATTGAAATTAATTAATTTTAAACTATGTTAAGGTGCTTCCCATGAAATATTTATATAAATTTTTTCTCAGAAGAACAGTTTGCATATTATTTTAAAAACGAAATGTTTTCTGAATGTTACGCATTTTTTTTTTAAATATTTTTAGTAAAGTTTCAAAATTATTTTCAAGGAAAATAATTTTGAAATGCATGAAGTGCAATAAAGGCGTGGTCAACAAAATTGTATGAGACCTGTTAAACTATTCGCTATGAATAACGATTATTTCAATACGCCCCATAAGTAAGAATACATGTTCGATCTTTCAGCTGATATGCTGCTGTTGTTTTAACATCTAAATAAGTAATGTAAAAAAATTAATTCAGTCCCTAACATCTAAACACGTAATGTAAAAAAATAATTCAATCCCTAGCATCTGAACAAGTATGTAAAATAGAAAAATTAATTCAATCCCTACTTATGGTTACAAAGACAACATTTATTTCAGTTGTTTTTTATTAAATAATTATCAAAGAATTATTAAGTATTGAAAATTAATTGATCTTAGAAAGAATTGAGCTCGCATTCTTCACCTTCAAGAATAGAGAACAGAAATATTTGCTCTTTACTGATTGAGTTACGATCCGTTGATTTCAATTTTCATTACAAACTAGTAACACTCTATTCGTAATATTAAAAGTGAATTACATTTAACTAATGAATTAATATGAAAAGACTAATTATTAACATCAAGTGTCATCCACTACAAGTTTTAAAAAAGTTGAACATCCAATACAAGTTTAAGTGCATTTGAACTCGAGTGGATGAATAAAACATATTTATTAACGATTGAAAATTTGAACAAGATATATAAATAATTAATATAACAAGAGTGTGGACTAATAGAATGAATTGAAAAAAGATGATATTTTTTAATATGTTGATCCTTTTAGATAGGTATTATTTCTCTAGATTATTTGTCGTAAAAGTCTTAAAGCCAAGAAATTATGATCAATCGAATGCATTTAAGTCAGAAAATCATGAATTAAACTTTATCACGCAATCATGTTTCTGTGTAGAGGTTTGAAAAATAGGCATTAAAAATGTATACACTTATTTCAGAAAAAAAATTTCAAGTGAGATTTTCCGCATCATTTGACTCATTGACTAATTATGGCAAAAAAAATTTTTCAATAATATAAAGTAAAATTTATAATAGTTTTAGAGGTTTTAGAACTGTGTTCTAAAATCTTGTAGTGACTTATTGAAAGACATCTATACTTATAATAAAGCTCAATGTGTGTGTGTTGGCGCTCTACAGGCCAGACCGTTGGATCTACAACTACCAAATTTGGTACATGTATACCTTGGAGGTCCGGAATGTGCACCTCGGAGCCCTTTTTTCGAATTTTTAATTAGAATTTGAATTAATTAAAATTTAAGCGAAATTTCGACGTTTTTCCGCTATAACTTCCGAAAATATAATCGAACAAAAATGATTTTAACATAAATTTAAAGATAAAAAAATTAGCTTTCTAATGGTATCAGTGTTTTAATGTATAACTTAAGCCTCTATTTTTAACGAATTTTTAAAGAAATATTTTGACCATGTTTTTTTGAGCACGTGACTGAATAAATAAAAGAAAACAATGACGGAAGTTGAAATAATAAAAAAAAAACAATCATCGTAAATCAAGTCTAAAGAAATGATACTTTTAACACGTGACTGGATAAAATAAAATGTGATATTTTCTTTAAAAAATAAATGCAAAGCAAAGGTTTCTACAATCGTTTGCAATATCTATATCATTAACTCAATAAATCTTATTTATTTACGGTAAACCTGATTGAATTTAGACAGGATATGCATTGAAATCCCGACTTAATGGCATATTTATGTAATCGTTTGCAATATCTGTATCATTAATTCAATACATTTTTTCCCTTTCTCGCTTTCTTTAAAAAAACATATTTAATATTTTGGCAACATCATTGAATTTTTTTTTAATATTTTGGAAGCATAACCGATGGTTAAAACTGACTGATTTATAAAATTAAAGAATATTATTAAGAAAAGGTGTACTTTTAGAACTTTCCATCCATCATCTTAAAGAAAATATTAATTTCAGGTCAAACAATGCCCGGAATTACTTCAAGGCTAATGAATATGTGATTTAATTGAACATTTTAGAACGCTTTACTTATGGCGAACCAGCTGGTCGCCAAAGGCGGCTAGTTAATGAATAAAGAAGTTTATTTCATATTTTATTTTTAAATTTTACCAATGAGCATGTGTTCATTTCTTAAGGTATCAGACTACATTCGATGGAAAAATATTGAAAAAATTGGATTTAAAAAAAAATATTTAAATTTATTGTTTTTAGATGTATTTCCAATTATAATACAAAACACTATAGATACAAAAAAATATTTCAAGATATAATATATTTTTAGGAAAAGTAAAACTTGCCGTAAATTGTATTGCAAATCAACTAAAACGGTTGATACTACACAATAATGCGATGCAGCCATGCTATTTTTCCTTCCACACAAGGGATAGAATATAATAATGAATGAAATGAACCCAAATCGAAGAAAACTCTTGAGATGCAAAAAAATTGCGGGTAAAACTATACATATATATGCATTTTTTTCCATAGATTCGCAACTTAATTTTTATAAAAAAAACACACCTATAAATGAAAAAAATATTTCAACAACAATACAAATTTTAGCTCATTTAACTGCCCATATTACTTAAAACACACACTGATATTTTTATGTAAATACCTCTATTAGTTGTTGAGATATCATGTTATCAGTGGAGAATTTCTATGAAAATGAAAGTTTTGAGAAAATTGAAGACAGATTTTAGCTGAAAAAAATGTTTTGCTTAAAATTCCCCTGGATGATAGATCAGACCTTCCTTTTCCTTGTAAAGATATACAGCTTTGGAAAGAGGAAAGCCTGAATTACAAGAAATAATGATAAGTATTTAACCAATGTGGACGATAACCAGTGTTTTTAACAAGGTCGGATACCTTAAGTTTTATTAGCTATATTACTAAAATTTTAGCTCATGCACTAATTGTACTAAAAGTATGACTTGATATCATTAGAAATTTAAAGATTCTCATTTTTTTTATTCAAGTTTCATAAGCTAATTTTAAGTTACGACGGAATTCCAAATTGCCGAATTGTTATATTTAAAAGTAATCAGTGCTTCTCATTTAAAAGAGAGTGGTCATAAAATACATTCAATGATTAATAAACATGGGAATAAGTAAAAGAAAAAAAAGTAATATTTTAAGTTTTCATGTGAGTGGATTATTATTTTTAAGTCATATATATATATGTGTGTGTGTGTGTGTGTGTGTGTGTGTGTGT
>JAPMOQ010027144.1:0-10255 GCA_026543055.1 Argiope trifasciata | reverse complement strand
TTTCTGTTTTATTGTAGTAGCCCTAGTGCTCTCTAAATACAATGTATATTTTATAAATTTGGACCAGGAAATTTTTTATTTGTTATTGAATTGCATAGTGATTGCTTTTTCAGGCTGTTAATTTCTTTTTTGTAATTACAGGCTAGTTTTAAGGTCAAGTGAAAGATTTGATTGTATTTTACATTTTATTTTTGGATTTATAGCAATTTTTTGCCAAATTTAGTGGTGAAATAGAACTCTGAATTTTTTTATAAAAAAATTTATATAATTGTCACAGTTTTAACGTATATGAATGATTCAATTAACCCCGAAATTTTTCTTCTTTTTATTAATAAGTACCCTTTTCGGCAACTATTTGGTTCGCTTAAGTTACTTCAGCCATTAAATTTCAATTTTTTTTAGTAATCTTAATGACTTTCTTAACAAAGTACTATTAAATTTTACATTCTGATATACATGTTCTCTATTAGAGCATGTGCATATCCTAACCTATTTGTTTTACTACACACCTACATTTATCACTTTGTTATTTTATCTAAAAATTAGCTCTTAATATAAAACAGAAAATGCCAATCAACCCAAAAACTAAGCGGATTTTTGCTATCACTTAATTATGGATGTGTTAGAACCAGCAGCTAGAGGACAACCGGAACACACCTGTGAAAAATAAAGTGTGGAGAGAGAGAGGGTGATAGATCTAGATATCCGATATTGGTGTGAAATTATGTATAATACTGTAGGTTATCTAACTGTGAATGATAACCATAGTTCTGATAGCGTAATGAGTACTTTTCCGTAGGGGCGCAACGAAAAAATCGCCAAGAAATGCAAAATTACGCCAATGTTCACATAGTTACACTCGACAACATTGTTCACGGGTTATTTTTTTCCCACATTGATGACATTTGTTTTGTCATACGCTTCGCTTGGCGACTTGATTCACATTGGCTACATCTTTCACTCGTATAACGGAAAAGTACCGCGTAATGATATATGTCCTAATTATTAAGGTTAATCTGTGCTTTAGGTCCCCCCCCTCGCCAAATGGGCGATAGACGCGCCAAGTGTGGTAACCCTATCTATTTCATCCTAAATGCACTCTTTGTGGCAACCCGAGGCTCATTAATTACTCTTTTCTTTCAGTATTCTTATTGGTCGCTAATTATTTTGAATTTGAAATAACCGTTGAATTAAGAATTTTTTTACCGTTGGATAACCGTTACGACTTTTTATTACCGTTGGATTTGCCCTGGAGGTAGTACGTTACTTGGCCTTTAATCTGTTTGTGAGTACCATATTTTTTGGTTTTTTCTGCTTATATTTGGTTAAATCCTTGATTTCGCTATGGAATTAGTTGAAATATTGAAAGCGAATAATAAATATTCAATTGGCTATTTTAGCGTTTTGCCAGCCATGGGTAAGAAAGCGGTGTTAGAATGGTGTATGAAAGAGGGTATGATAACGTCTGGGTATAAATGTCCAAAATGTGGATCGCAAATGAGTTTGAAGCCAAAGACAGATAAGATTGATGGATTTATTTGGTTTTGTAGAAAGAAAGGGACAGAGAATGCGCATGAATGCACAAAGAGTGTACGAGTGGGCTCGTGGTTTAGCCACAGCCATTTGAGTATTATTCAAATTTTGAAATTGACCCGATTGTGGTATGCTAAGGCGATGCATGAATATATTATGTATGGGGTTAAAGTGTTTGATCATGCAGTGACTGATTGGTGTATGTTTTGTAGAGAAGTGTGCCAGGAACTTATGATGAATGAACGTGCGGAAAGGATTGGTGGATATGGCAAGACTGTTGAGATAGATGAATCAAAATTTAGGAAAATGAAGTATGGAAGAGGAAAGCCAGTTAAGGGCGAATGGGTCTTCGGCGGTGTTGAAAGAGGATCGGCTAGATGTTTTTTTAGAGTGGTTGAGAGGAGAGATGCTTCGACTTTGCTCCCGATTCTCAGGGACTGGGTATTGCGTGGGAATCATCATTTCAGACTGTTGGAAGGCCTATAACTGTCTTGAAGAGGATGGTTATGAACATCTACGGGTCAACCACAGCCTGAATTATGTAGACCCCGATACTGGTGCCCATACCAATTCCATTGAGGGGACTTGGTCGGCAATCAAACGTGCACTTCACGGAACGCATCATGTTCCGGGCATGTTTGATTCCTATTTGGCCGAATATATGTGGAGAAAACTCCATGGCCACAAGCAAACGGATGAGGCCTTTAAAGCCTTTTTAGACGACATTCAAAAGGTATACCCTCCAGCGGCACAAGACAGCTGTTGATTTATTTAAAAAAAACAACAACCACCACCACCCTTTCTATGCACACGTTTTCTGATTCTCAGGTATGTGGAAATTTATTTATTTCAGTGTAGTTATATGTATTAATTTTAAAAAATATGCTACATTTTCTCCATATTCTAGTGCATTTTTTGTTATACGGTTTCGTTGCCATAGAAACGCCGCTTTTGCGTAGTGTCTCTCGGAGCATTCAACTCCGCGAGACAACACGCAAAAACGCGCCAATTGGCGACTTTTTGAAAATGCGCCAAGGAGGGGACCTAAAGCACATTTTCACCAATAATAGTTGAAGGATTTGCTGCAAAAAGTATATAGCTCCGTCTTGGAGAAATTTAGAGTGCATGCTTTTTAGAAAAATAATCCTTGTTCGTTTGGTGCCAAAAAGATGCAGCTCCAATCTTAGTTCTCTCATTACTCAAGAGAGGTAGAGTTGTTTGTTTCACTTGAATTTAGAATTTTCGGAAGTTTTTTACAACTTTCTGAAAATTTGAATAATTGGAGCTTCCTCCTTTTGCCTCCAATTCTTATTTCAGTGTACTAAATGCATGTGTTTGCGCTGTGTCCCATTATCTTGCTATCCGTGTTGTAATAAACTGTTTTGGGACCAATTAAATGTATTTATTATCTCCAATCACAATTCAATTGAATAAAAAAGAAAGATAACAACTGACACGGCAGTCGATGTGTTAAGGAATGTGCGAGGAAGTCTCTCACTCATGTCGTTGTTTTTTGCACAAAACATTTTACATAAGTATTTTATTGATATTTCTCAAGGTCCTCGAAGATGGATCCAGGATGGCCTCTACTTTAGTGTATAGAGAAATTAGACAGAGATGTTATGGAATTCTTTTCAACTATTTCGTGGAACCGGGTAGTGAGAATTCCATTGTTATTGAAGAGAGATGTTGGTATAAAAAGAATCAGATGGAAAATAACGATTTGCACCAACCTGAAATGATCCGCCCTTTACCTCTACGCAATACAAGTAAGTTTTTGAAATGTGTGGTCCTTTTTTGCGTTTTTTAGCAAAATTACTTTTTTTATGTATTTGTATACGAACTCTACAAAGATAAACCTTATACAAAAAAGTGCGTTTTTTTAGCAACCCATTGGTGGATTTATGAGTTTTGTGGCTCTAATCAGTACATATTATGATTCCTGTCTTTTGAAAACGAGTCGACTTGATTTCATTTTTCACCACATTTTACTTTCACATTTACGAGCTGTAGAGAAAGTATTGTAATCAACAGAAACACGGAAGTTTTCGAAGCGTTCGAAAAACTTGAGTTCTAAAAACATATTTTTGGTAAATGCTCATCTGTCTCTCTGTGGTATACTGTCTTTATACACCAAATTTCGAGATTTCTACCAAATTTTGAGTAAAATCTGTTCAGAAAAAATCCGTTTGTCTGGCTGTTCGAATATAAATTAATATGATAATTACAAGTGAAGGGAGCCAAATTAATAAAATCCTGTACACAAATTTTTCATCTTTTGCATAGATACCTATCAGAGTTTAGGCCAAATCCAATGAGTGGTTAACCGTCTGGTAGTCTGTACTTTCAGAAATATGTGAACGCGATATTTCAAAAACGCAATGGGACAAATATATCAAATTTGGTACGGGGATTTGTGACTGAAAGTGCAGTTATGCGTCAAATTTTTGTTTCATTCGTTTGGGAAAAACGATTCTTAAACTTCGGTTTTCGGATGCTATTAACTGCAATGCCAGGGATTAATGGCTAAAAATTTTGTGAAGGATAGCGCAATAAATTCAGTGAAAATATTAAATTCAGGCAAAAAATTAATATTTCTTAACTGTTGTAAAGCAATAAATAGTAAGGCATTCTATGGAATAACACATGTTGTAGAGAGTATGCGAGAAAGTTTTGGAAAGACCACTTCCTCTTGTTTAATTTATTTTGAACGTCTTTTTTTCTTTCGACTGACAAAAATCAGAATCTAAATCAAAATTTAAGGTTAGTTTTGATTACAAGATTACGTACCAAGTATCCTTTATTTAAATTATTGCATTTTTGGCAAATTGAGAATGTACAGACCAACAAACGATTAAACCATTGATCGATTAGGTTAGAAATTTGATTAGGATCTGCATTTTGATAGTAAAATTGTGTACCAATTGTATTTTCTATGTAGCTTTTTATGATTAAAAATTATTATATTTATTATTAGACTGGCAGACAAATTTCTTTTTGATTACATTAAAAAATCGATAAGAATCTCCAAATTAGTTGTAATTTTGCAAATATAAAATTTTATTCATGTATATATTATTGGCATCTTGTAAATTAAATATAACAGATACTGGAAAATTCTGTAATTTTTTAAAAAGGTTGAAGTTATATAAACAGAAATTAGTGTGTAAAGCTAGAAAAATATTTTATAATTTCTTCTTCTAAATTAGCGGTTCCAACCTTAACTTTCTCCAATTCCAATTGATCATTTTTAGAGCATCTTAGAGTATCTTTTGCTCTGATCGATTCTCACCACTCTTTCGCAATTAACTTTTTTACATCCTAACAAATTTAATCAAAAATTTGGCATTAATTTAAAAATGTTTTGACTTTACGTGTAATCTCATTTTTACTTTCTTATATGCGAAAGACACAAATAGTGCTGCCTATGCGGCGTCGAAATTTTGGCGTACTACAATGTTTTCCATTCAAAACTTCCTGCATCAGGAGGCTTTTCGTTTTATGTCAATCTGTAAACGCAATAATTAACTTGTATTATTATAAAATTTATTCGAGTGAAGCAAAGACGATTTGAAATTTAAGCAACGATAAAAGTGAAAATAATAATAATAACAATGAAAAAACTATGACACATTCGCTAGGAACAGGGAGGGGGGAGATTTCGGAGATTGCATTTTTCAAAACACGGAAAGCTCATGATTTTAAACAAATATGTTCTCTAATTTTATCGATAACTCTACGAAACTTTTAACTATATTTTTATTATGATATGGCCGATATCCTTAATTATTTCTTAGAGTTAATTTTTGTTACTTATTTCGTCTCTAGGGATGCCGTAAACTGCCTCAAACATTTCAGCTTAGTCATTTTGCCCTAAATACTCGTTACTTCTTCATCTATACGGGAAGCCATTTTGAATTTAAAGGACTTTTCCCGTTCACCTTATATATTATTTGCATGGCTGAAGAATTATTAAAAAACGTGCAGCCAAAACGAAATATGGCGGTCGTTTTCCTCTCCCATTCTCAACCATCAGTGAACTTTTTTATTTAAAGAAAAAAGACAAGAATAGAACATAAATTGAGTTCATTACCGAAAGTTATATACAGATACGATCTTTTAGGTATAACCACCATGAAGATGCAGTTTATTTACCATACTATCAGCTGGAGCATGTTTACGCTTTCTCCATCGAAGAATGCTGCCACTAATGATGTGAGTTGGAATTGAATGTTTCTATAAAGCTACTCATTAGTGTGAAAAATTCAACGTTCCTGTAAAGCTACTCGCTCGTTTGAAAATTCAACGTTCTTGTAAAGCTGCTCGTTAGTGTGAAAGTTTAACGTTCCTGTAAAGCTGCTTCTATGTTTGAAAATTCAGCTTTCCTATAAAAATACTCTTTCGTGTGAGAGTTCTTTGATTTTTCTTTTACCAGAAGAATGTAGAGCAGGAATGGCTAAACATTCTCTATCCAAAGTTACAATTTTTGGCATGTCTGAGAATCCAGTATTCTCCTTTTCTTTCAAACCACATTTTCGACCGGTGGTTTAAGTTGACACAATTTTACGTTTTTGACCACTTTTAAAACACAGGTTAGAGTCGAATGATTTTTACCATTTCGTTGAGTTAGAGAACTGGAAAGATGATCAAAGCTGCCTATCAATGCAAAAATATCTCACAACACTAGTTAACGCTTCATTCTTTAAGGGTGCCGTATACACGCCACCTACAATTTTCAAGCGTAATGTTATCCTATGGAGAAAATGCTAAGCTCTTTTTCCGTTAGATATTAAGGTTTCTGTTTTATGAAATCAACTGCAATTGATAGAAGAAATAAAAACACAGGTTTTTATGGAAGTAATTTTTTCCCGGACTTATCATAGTATTTTTTAAATATTTATTAAAATATGACATACTTTCGACTGCACCATTTAAACATTTTTATTAAAAAATCTATCATAAATAAAATAAAAGTAGCTCCTATGATGCATTCTTTTGGGTATCTTCTTTCCGATGCAAATTAAAAAAATTTTTTTTTTAATGTTTAAAAACAGTATTTTAGACCTAAATTGGAAAAATAGATTACACTTTCCCCCTAATGCGCCTTTAACTCCACCCATTCGCGGAAGAATACACTATAACCCCTCCCTTTACCCTCTGATTGTTTATGACTTTTCTTATCTGGTTTTCACTACGTCTTCCCCTCAACATTTTCTTTCTGTCTTTTTTTTTTTTTTGTTGTTTACCATTACAGCTGTGGTCATCTGCGCAGGGGATGGGCTGATTGGTAATGATGAGATTGTTGAAGTAAAATACCCAACATCCTATAGAAATATTTCTCCAGATGAGGCAATAAAAGAAAAAAAAATCCATTTTGGAAATTAAACAAAGATGGGAAAACAACTGTGAATAAGAACCACAAGTATTATTTTCAAGTGCAGGGTCAACTGCATATAACGCAAAGGGGCTTTTGTATATTTTAAATGTGGAAGGAGAAGGGGCAAAAAACAGAAAAAATCACTCGTGATGCTATATTTTGGCAACAAAAAATGGAGAAAAAATTGAGCTTCTTTTATTTTGACTGTTTATTGCCAGAACTTGTTGATCCAAGATATCCACGATCGATGAAAATTGGGGATCCATCAACTATTATAGAGGCCCAAAAGAAAAAAAAAAAGGACAAAAAACCTTTAAATAAAACACTTTCAAATAAATAAGAGTGTTTCCAAAATTTTTTGTTCTCCGCACACTTTTATAACTATAATTTGTTTTCTTTTTTATAATTCGTTGCTACTTTGTCTACGATTTTTATCAATGCTTCATACATTTGATCTTGTACTTAACGCTCATCTTATTTATATATTTTGCAATAAAGCATAATAAATTTTATTCTTAATGGAAAAATTATATTGCTTTTATCGGAAAAATAATTACTGGAATTAAATTAATTTAAAGGGAGGTAAGATATAAGAAGATCTATATCCTCTTTTATTTACTAATATTTGAATATTCTCACATTTCTGAATACGTTTTCTTCAAAATCGCGGTGATCTATACTCATCTGTATCTAAATTACATTAGTTCCCTAAGCAATTTCGTTCTAAAAAAAATTTTTAAACCCGTCTAAAATGATTATTTTTTGACTTTTTAAGGATCAACACAATTTAATAGCTTTATTTTATAATTCTGATTTTGCTAATATTTATCAAGTTACGGGCAATTCCGTGCAAAATCTGCTAATTACATTAGTGATTTGAGAGCTATTTTAGAAATCTTAAATAACGCTTTTAGAGAAATTTTCTTGCATCCTTATTATTAAATTAAAATTTCAACAGCAAAATGACAACAAAGCAATATATTTTTAAAAAAAATGTATATTAGCATTTCTGTACCCATATATTTTACTTTTGATCTTTCGATCTATTCGTGTGTTTACATTGGTTATATTTGGGCTTTGAGAAAATAATTGTTTAACAGAACAAGTAAAAACCAAGAATTGCGAGCAGCTACCAAGTGACTGAAAAATGATAATTTTGATTAATTAAAAATGATGTGAAATTTTGGCGTTTTACGTGATAATTTCCTAAAATTTTACAGCACAAAAAGTTTTTTCGACATTTTTAAATTCAAAGAATAACCCAATTAATAATGTCACTTTTTTGCTGCAAATTTTTTTTCATATTTTTAATCTATATTAAAAAAATATTGTAAACGTATTTTTTCTTTAATATATATTTAATTGCTGAAATGAAATCCAATTCTCTTTCATTGTTGCGACCAATATTTCTTTTAAACTTTTTTATGGTGAAATTATGAAAAAACGGTTTATTTTTACATAATGCGTAGGCTTCGATATAAAAATATAATTTTAATATCCTTTTTTAAACTTATAATTACAATTCAGGTTTCGTAAATATGCAACAGTGAAATTTTTATAAAGTGTATCCATTTTTAAATCCTGTGCCTTTTTAATGTAATAAATTATTGGATGTATACGAATCAATGTTAGTGAAATTAATTATATTAGATGAGAATATAATCTGTAATGCGCATAAACAATGCTGAATGAGAAAGTTTTTGTATTAATTAAACTTTAAATACTTTCGTTTTTCCACGTTCCCATTTTTGTGAGATTATTGAAAATTAGAAAGATGCCTAGGACAGAATGTGGAACAGTATAAGCCTTTTTTTAACCTAGTAGTAAATGTTGCATATCTATAGAATTTGAAGTTAAATATACTCTTGTGAGTAAGTGATCCAAAGCAAGCTGATTTTAGCAACCATAAATCTGGATTATAAAAATTAACTAAAAATAAGTTGATCACTTCTTTCATAAAAACTTTTTCTTATATGACAGAGATATAAGGTTTTTTAATGTGCATTGGCATTCATGTAACAATATATTTTACTATTTTTCTTCCAATTCAGGATTATATATGGATAATCATAATTTCTATTTTGAGCGAAGCAACATTCCTACCAAGTTATTTAATTGAATCTCATTAAACAATTTTCTTTTTAAATTTTAGTTACTTACAAATTTAAAAAAAACTGAGTCTTCAGAAATGCGGATAAGTTTTGACTTATTCCGGATATCAGAGAAAGAAAAGTTTGCTGTTTCTTTATTCTTTTCTTTGTTAAATATACGTGACCGGATTATATATATTATTACAAAGCCAAGATGAATTTTCATTTTTAAACATTCCAAAACCAGGAGACATTTAATCTAATATATGCAATTTCATTAATTATTTTTTCTTCCAATTTATGCTTATTATCATATTCAGTTGGTTGTATTCCACATAGGATAAATGCTATTACTTACTTTTTCTAACATTATTTTCAAAATAGTTATTTTTCCTTTTCAATGTGTTTCAAATGACTCATTTAATTAAAATTTAGGGCATTCTCTTTTTTGCGAAAATTAGGGAGAAATCAGTATCCTAGCTGCATAGAAATACCAGGTCATCTATCTATATCTATACTTATAATAAAGCTCAATGTGTGCGTGTGTGTGTTGGCGCTCCACAGGCCAGACCGTTGGACCTACAGCTACCAAATTTGGTACATGTATACCTTGGAGGTCGGGAATGTGCACCTCGGAGCTCTTTTTCGAATTTTTAATTAGAATTAGAATTAATTAAAATTTAAACGAAATTTCGAGGTTTTTCCGCTATCACTTCCGAAAATATTAGTGCTCAAACATGATTTTTACATCAATTTAAAGATTAAAAAAGTAGCTTCCTAATGGTATCAGTGTTTTAATGTTATAACTTAAACTTTTATTTTTAACGAATTTTTAAAGAAATGTTTTAACTATGTTTTTTTTTTTTTTTTTAGTATGTGACTGGATAAAATGAAAGAAAATAATGACAGAAGTTCAATTAAAAAATAAACGATCATCGCAAAATAAATTTAAAGAAATGCAACTTTTAGCACGTGACTGGACAAAATAAGAGATATAAGATGTGACATTTTCTAAAAAAATAAATCCAAAGAAAAGGTTTCTATGATCGTTTGCAATATCTAAATAATTAATTCAACAAATCTTCTTTATTTACTGTAAACCTGATTGAATGTAGACAGGATATGCATTGAAATTCCAATTTAATGGCATATTTCTATAATCGTTTGCAATATCTGTATCATTAATTCAATAATTTTTTCACTTTTTCTAAAAAAAACATATTTAATATTTTGGCAACATCACCGAAAAAAACAT
>JAPMOQ010027139.1:248-11783 GCA_026543055.1 Argiope trifasciata | reverse complement strand
GAAAATGAATGTGAAGATTTATGGATTAAAACCTGTCCGCTACCATGCGTGATAGTTTTCTGTTAAAAATAAATATATCAAAAGGAAGCTTTGCGGTGTGATAAAAAAAAATTGATAATTTAACAAGTGTCAGCAGATGGGAATTGTTCAAAACAAGTATTTGTTTCTTTTATGAAAACAATAAAAAATATTATTACAATTGTATCATAAATTATAAATTTAGCATATTTACTCTAATTAATAACTAATTCTAGCAATTACTAATTAATAATTCTAACAATTACTTATTCTAACTACACTAACAATTACTAATTCTAATCCATTCAATTTATATTTGCTATGTAATAATTTTTACAGCACTAACAATTAGTAATTATTAATTCTCACAACATTAGAATTCAAAAGAAAATAAGATTTTTTTTAAAAAAATTAGTATATTTGCAATATATTAATTTTTATCTTCTAATCTGTTGCAATAAGTGTGTTCAAATACATAAAAAAAAAAATTCATGTCGATGAATGTTGAGCTCAAAATGAAAAAAAAAAAATCAGTTACATAGCAACTACTTTACACACACTACAATATAATCCATTCAAAGTTTTGTAAAAGTAGAAACGTTTCAGGACATTCTTTAAAATAGTTCCACGCTTTTCATATTTTTAATTTCAAATGTATGTTCTGAAACAAAACATAAAAATAATCATGTTATATTTTTCATTGATTCTACATTTAAAAAATTAGTTTTCTTCGGTCAGCATGAAAATGATGTCAATAAGATCATTTTATTTTATGTCATCAATGCTGTATCATTTAGAAATGAGGGCATAAATCTTCTGGATGCTGATGCTGAAAACCATATAAAACGTCACTTACATTTAGTATTTCATGGAAAAAGTGACTGCTTATTATTTAAATTTTCATTCATTTCGGAAAGAAACCATTTGTATTATATTTGTAATCTCTATAAAACAAATATACAAAGAACAAGTTCCATCTTTTAAGATTATGTATATTTTCTAGTTCATTTCAGAGAGTATAATATTATTACAAGAAAAACATTCTCATTGAAAAATACACTTTGGAAAAAAATGCCTTATCATGTACTTTAAATTGCTTTGAAATTATAGAAAAATGCAGATTATTATATGTTAGTTCGGTGCTTCACTTTTCAACAGCAGAGTATATTTAAACAATTCGATTTTTTTTTCGAATTTTGTATCACACACTATAGATAAGTGAATATAGTTTTTTGATTCAAATTTATTATTCTGTACAGCAGATTACTTATAATAAAATAATTAATTTTAAAACAGTTCAGTATTAAATTTTTCCGTATTATATCTTATGAAAACAGCTACAGTTGCTGCGGTTTAAGGTCATTGTTTCAGATTTTTTTTTATAATGTTAACCAATTGATAACACTGATTAAATTGAGTAATATCATCTATTTTTTTTATCATAACAATAGAGAAAAACCACTTAGAACGGCATATAATTTATTTCAAAAAGTATCTACAAAATCCTAAAAGTTTTCTTATTAATAATTGTTTCTTAACAGGTCGCTTTTATACTTTTCCCACTTTATATATATATATATATATATATATATATTCCCAACAAAATCAACAATATTGATACTCTTGATCATAAAAAGCTCAATAGTGTTGAAAGTTTTACAAGGAAGAGCCAGTGATATTTTCAAGTTAACCTCAAAGTTGCATTTGATTATTTTATGTAAACTTCCATATCAGTTAAGAATTTCAATTTTGCTTTCAATATTCAAATTACTTCTTTTTCTTGACAAGTTTTCTTGCATAATTTAGAGTGAAACAACAATGGCTTATGATTATTTAGCAGATTTAAAACCAGATCCGTAAGCGTGACCCTTCGTTCAGATCAATACATAAAGCTCTTGTGCAGACAAAAGAATATGAACTACGTCCTAGTTCCCAAAATTCAATGACTAACACTGTTAGAAGTGAAGGATTGGCTAATTATCTACTTAAAAAAGGATAAAACTAAACGATAATCACACTTATTGAGGCCGAGATTCCCTGGTTAGTAGAGAATCGGACTCACATCTCTTAGGTTGTGAGTTCGAACTCTGCCAGCTGAAAAATCTCAGAGTGTGTGGTGACTGACGCTCTTATAAATCTTCCGTGGTTGCAAAGGCCATGTCGAGAGTAATATCACTGAGGATCCTGGTTCAGAGGTGATCGTTCTCTGATATAGGTATGAAAAATGAAGTGTATGAAGGAAGTAAATGTATGAAGGAAGTCCACCCTTAAAAAGAATTGTGACGCTTGAGTAACTAAGTTGTATTCTTGGCCCTAGATGATGCTACTGAAAAAAAAAACCCAGCGACTCACAATTCGGATTAAATCGCAATGACTAGTTAGTCAGAGGGTTTGCCAATGACAAGTGTAATTAGAACACCTGAATTAGTTAATTGTAAATTTAAATTAATAAGTGTGTACTGTGTTGGCTACTGTGTGGTTAGTTAGTATAGTATCTAAGGGTTTTGGTAGACAGCCATTGGAGTAATCGAATCCAAACTTTTTCGCATGCTATCTATTAAAATTGTTATCCCAGAGAACGCCTTGCATAGAGCTAGCATTTTATAGTTACAAAATATTAACCTTTGATATTTGATGTGAATTTAATAATCTTTATTTGATCTATTATATAATCCTTGGAGAGTTTTTGGCGATAAATCCTTAAAAATTGGTTGATAATATCAAAATCGAATTTATTTCATACGAGTTTTTTCTATCGGGCTAAAACAAGAATTTGACACAGACCTACGATTGTATTCACAAAATCGCATACCAAATTAACCCATTGTATTTTGGAATAATTACGTTTACAGGGCTCTGAAATTACAGACCTACAAACTTTCAAGTCTTTGCTTGATTTGGCTCAAAATTTGACAGGAGTCTTCTCTGTAGATGCGAAATTTGCTTACCGAATTTCATTTATCTAGCTCTCGTCATTTTGAACTATCGTATTAATTTATATTCTAACAGCCTAACACACAAACTTCCTTACAATAAATTTTATTCAAAATTTGATAGAAATTTAGAAATTTCGCATAAAGGCCGCATACTTAATTTCAGCCATTTAGCTCAAAGCGTTTTTAAGTTACCTTTGTGACAGACAGACGAACATAACGTCAAATAAATGCTTTTTTCTACTCAGGGAGATCTAACACGCTGAGATTCACCAAAGTCTTGAGTTCGGATTTTTTGACAAATAATGACGAACTCTTTGACAATAGTTTCTTTATACTTAGTTAATGTGAAAATAAAAAGTGCACTTTATAGATAGTGTTCCATAAAAAAATTAATTAAAACTATCCACAAACCAATTTTCATTTTGAGAATTCTTGAACTGAATCTAGCACCTTAGTCATATTACGACCTGATAACCCTCAATTTCTGGTAAATAATGCATTGGAGAAACTTGCTTTTAATGCTAAAATATTAGAAAAGATTCCGTATTTAATTAAAATCGGAATATTTTATCAAGCATTTGTGATAGTTTTACAAGTTTTCATTCCATAGAATCTGCATATAAATAGTTTCTTAATCTTTCAGACGTAAATAAAGTAAACATTTTAGTTAAAGTAATGCAGATGATAAAAAGATGCTCTTAAAATTCTTGAAAATCAGTGAATTTTATCTGACATAGTTTACAAATTTAATCATTCCAAGAATATCGCAATGCAAATATAAATCAGGGTTTTTAATTTTAATTTTAATTATTTTTTGATATCAAAGGCTTTTTATTTTTAAGGAAGTAGAACTCTTTCATATATACAATATTAAATGTTAATTCACACTCCTGCTTAAAATTGTAAATCTTACACTAGGTATGAATATCCTGAGTGCTCAGTTTTTTATTTTCAAATTCCAGTATAAAAGAATTGTGTTCTTCGTAATATAGAAAAGGAAACCATACATATGTAATATTAATAGCATAACATTGGCTAGGGTAGTTAAGAAGTAGCTTCGGCTAATACACAAGTAACAGAAAACTGAATATTTACTAAGAATGCCGTTTCCCAAAGAATTAAAAAGAAAAATAGAAAAATTCTACAATTTTAATCTTAAATTGCATACTAAATTTCGTTTATTTAAGTCAATGTGTTTTTGAACAATTGCTTTACATGTATGTGAATATATAGAACAACATACTACGCACAAAAAAAGTAATAGAAATATAGATAATAAAACTACGTATCAAATTTTTTTAAGTTATTAGGCTTGCAATTACCGAGTTGACAGACAAAAGTATGGATAGATAGACAATCCTACCTAAATTTAAAATCTGACAGAAATCTATCCGACAGTAATCTAAATCTAAGCTAATTCTTGTAAATTTTATTGATCCATCACTTTTAATTTTATAGTCATGTTAAATCCTATTCTGTCAATATGATAGACATACCTCCGCTAAATAGATTTCGTTCGAAACTGGGGAGAAATCTATAAATCTAAGAAATGAAAAGAAATTTCTTCTATCTGGTTCACAGTATGTTTGAGTTATCGTGTTCATAAGCAGATAGACATAATACCAAAACTGTGTTTTTTAGACTAGTGAAAATCTGAAATTTGAAAAATCTCAAAATCCAGGCTTTAAATTGTTGACGATCATAATACTTTCTCTTTGTATACTTATGAGTTGGTAAAAAGTAATAAAAAATAAGAACTATGATGAATCTAAAAAATGTCCTAGTCTTTATATAAAGAAAAGTATAGAATAATTCTTTTTTTAAATAATTAAAGTATTGTTTCAAATCTTTTGGCATTTTAAGAATAATACCGTTCCATTTTTGATGCAACACGAATTTGTTTAAAATTAAATATTGTTGGAATTTTTGTGGAATCAAATAACAGACTAGGAGCCCTCTAGAACGAAGGAAGTTTTGCCAACAGGCCACTGAAACTCAACGTATGATTTAATTTTATAAGACTAAAGAATTTCTAAGAAATTCTTGTTCCAAACAGAAGCTGAAAACAGAATAGAAGCTTAAATCTTACTGATAACATATCTGTTGCATAAAATTAAGTTAAAGGACATCGTAATATTATTGCTTTCGCACAAATTCAAATCCTATTCAGTTAGTGATTTATTTCGAATTAAATAAAATCAAAGGCCTATCCATTTTTATAAAGAAATCATGCATTTAGCAAAATAATTATCCAATATTATTAAAAATTGAATCACATAATTAAATATTCTTCGAAAAATACATATGTTTTATTAAGAGATGTATCAAATAAAAACATTCAGCTAATTTGCAATGTTGTTTTTGAAGTTCAAAATCAGAGCGCTATAAATTTCGATAAAAGTAGTACAAAGCAAAAATAAATTAAACTTATTATGAATATTTACAGTTCATTTTGTCACAAACACATACTTTATTTCAAAACGGAAATTTTAGTGAACTATTAAAAATGTATAGTAATTAATAGATAGGAACCAAAGAAATTTTCTCCTTAATAAATTTCCATAATACCACTCTATTGCTTTTTAACTTCGTCGTATACTGAAAACTCTTTTTTTTTTTTTTCGGAACTCATCTTTTTGACCAAATGAGTTCAAAACTCGATACAAATAAGTCATGCAAATGTCAAGATTACTAATTAGATCGTATTTAAATAGTACATACCATTTTTGATTTATTGTGTTACGATATCAAAGATATACAAATTAACAATTAATTTCTCGAAGAAGGATTTAATTCAAATCTTTATATATATCTAAGTTTCCGATGTAAGGAAGGTAAATTAACAATATTTTAGAGATTAACGTTTTTGTAGCATGACATTCACATACACAAAATATAGACGCAAAGAATTCTACAGAGAATTTTTATCTAAAACTTAGTAGAGATCTGAAATTTTCATGTAAGCATTACATGCCAGGTTTTCACGCTCACTGATAAACGACATACTGCCTAATCTTCTTAGAAATCAAAGAAAATACATTACTAGAAAATCTATCAAATATCTCAAATTCATATCGTTTAAGAATACTACAATATTTTCAATAAATTTAACTTCGTATCAATTTATTTGCAGACGGTATTTATTTTTTTAAAAATAGAATAAATATGAAGCCTTAGAAAATAACAAATTCGACAATTCTTCTTAACATATATAAGCACCAGGGGTTATTACTATAAAATTAATGTAGTAAGCCGACCTGATACGATTTAAGATTGAACAATACTCTCTCAATCTAAAACATAATTGGGGAAATGAGGAAAGAGAATTCAACAAACAACACATACTGCAGAAAGTTCATAGGGAATAATTAAATCGCTAATAAAGGCAATTACAGTCATTCTATGTCGAGGATAATATTACGCCTTGGTTCTTGCAAAATCTTCGTAATTTCCATAGTATGTGTTAAAGATCTTTTGTTTTAAATACTATTTAAACAAGAAACCTAAGAATTTCTTAAATTGGGCTTGATAAATGTAAGATTTTTGTCATAAAGTAGACATAAATGTAGTAGTCTGGATCATATCATCGGCATGAATGCATCGTTGGGGGCTAAACATTATCCGATTGGTGTGTGGAAATTTGGAAAAGGGGGAATTGTCAGCTTTGGTATTTTCCACGTCATCTGAACTCGGATCAAAATTAGGTGGTCCGTCCTTAATTAGCTCTAATGTTGCTTCAAAATGACGTGAATATAATTAAACTAAAAAAAAGTCTATGAGCACAACTGTCTTGAGAACACAATCTAAATCTGAAGAGATAAAACAATAAGAAACCCCGTCAAAACACCCAGCTATGATGAAATGAATAAATTTTAAGAAACTCTTTAATATAAATATTTGGGGTACGAATAGTAAAATTCTAATCCTGTTTTCAAAAGGTCTGATCAATCCTGCCAAATTTGAAGGAAATATTTTTGGGAATTTTCTTAAAGTATCCTACTAAGTTTCAAGAAAACAATTATTTTAATGTTTATTTGATGTTTTTCTATTAACATAAATAATAAATAAAAATAAAATTATTTAAGTATATACTATGTATCTTTTGAAGTAAAAGCCTATTTTTATGTAAATTTTAACATTCATTAACAAAAATTAGGATTATTCAAGAAAAAACAACTTTTACAATTTTTCATTTTCATTTGTAATAATACATGTGTTATATCTCAGAGTGCTATCTAGTAAGCTATTATTATCTAAGATTGATATTCAAAAATAAAATTTTGTGTGCAATATATAAAATTATGTTTGAAATTTTGGAAACTTTTTATTAATATTTATATTCAATAATCATAAATCCACTTATAGAACATTCAACAATCATAAATACACTTATAGAAAATTCAACAATCATAAATCCCCTTATAAAACATTCAACAATCATAAATCTATTAATAGGACATTCAGCATCAAATACATATTTCATTACATTCTGTATATCGTAACGAGCACTAACTGAAAATTTTATCAAGATATCTTGATCATTTTTTCGAGGCATGGCGATACTCAAACGATAAAATTATGAAAAAAATTGTTCAGAAAATGCATTTAAAGTTTAAAGGTGTTTTTAAATAAAAAGTATTAACATAATAAAGATGCTTATAAACAATCATCACTTACATGATAATAGTTTGACATTATTTGTAAATGGCATAGAGACGAAATAATGTTATCATTAGATAACAGATACGAATTTATTTTTTTAAACTGCACCTAAATTCATGTTTGCAATCTAGTTGGATAACTTGAGGCTTGATTAGGAGGATGTTGACAGAAAAACCACAAATAATCTATTTGACTCTCAAATCAACAACCTCGTTTCTTAAATCATTTCTAGCCTCCTTTAAGCACTTTTCATTACTTTGTTATGAAATGAACGTAACTTTTAAAAATTGCATAATTCACGTGCAGAATTTTTATCACAATCATGGGTAATTAGACTCTTTTAGATGAAGTCGATAAATTAAAATTAATGATTCAAGATGTCCATTGTTTTCCATATTGTAAAATGGAGACATGAAATCATCAATTAAAATAAATCATTCTGAATTTATAAACAATTTTTTTCATTAATATCTAACTAGTTGTTACCTCATGCATTAATATAGTCATTGCCTTTTTTAATTCCAAGATTAAAGGACAGAATTTTTTTTCAAATTATTAAAGAATCGGAGAAAGAAAAATGAATAAATAAATAAAAATTCAACAGGGAAAAAGGTTTTGTACACTTCAAAGGAAAACTCCCTCTTCTTTATTTGCCAAGAGAAAAATTCTGAACAATTATCATACTAAATTAGTCATTTCCATAGAAATGAATCACTAATTATATCTTATGAAAGAAATTAATCTTTTGAAAAAGCAATAAATTCTTTGTGAAAAAGAGAATTCAAATTAGTATTAATTAAGAATGAAATAATCCCCGAATCCTTTAGATGATATTTAATTATTGAAGGGAATTAAATATATAAGATGGAAGGACTGACTTTTCCGGAAAAAAATTCTCATTGTAGATAAAGCTAATTTTTTTTGCCGAATAATTATCATCTTTAAAAACATATTAATCAGGAAAAAATGAGTCACATTTCTACAGACTTAAAACTAAATTGTACATTTTCAAAAACAACTCTAATTCAAGTTTCCACTTCAGTTTAAGCTTAATTAAAAGTTTATTCTTGTAAACGACAGAAAGAATGTTTTTCCCTTGTGCAATTTTTCGGGCCTTAAAAATTCTTACTCACTTTATGAAATTTTACTGCGAATTTAATTTAAAATATTTCGTATTTGACAAAATTATTCAGCAAATAATTATGAACTCATGATTTTCAGCTAAAACATTTAACTGATTATAAGGTTCACGAACTGTTTATTGCATTAATAAGCATTTAATACATTGATACTTACCCTGACATATAAAACTGGAAATGCAATCTTTTCTCTATCATATTACAATCATATATCAATTATTAATTTATTATAAATATCACTACTTTCAATGGTGTTCCTATGCAATAATGTACAAATTAAACAGTTCGATACATTTTGTCATGCATGACAACTTTTAGAGCATTTTCATACGTAAGATTCTTTTTAATCTACTTCTTTAAAAACCATAAAGGAATTCCTATGTTTTCTTTTAAATTTATTGGAATTTCTAATCTTACAAAAGTTTTAACGTGTTTACTGAAATTATAGCACATGGATTTAAAATATCGTTAATTTCAATGATTCTTCCATGCAATAATATGCAAATTAAATAGCACGACTCATTTTGTCGACTATCTATAATGAGTCGACCATACGACACATTATGGGCTAGTTCTGACAGATATAATTCAGCAGAACTAGTTCATATGCTAAGAACAAGAAATATAAACTTAATTATCATTTCTAAATTTATCACTATTTAAGTAACATTTTATTTCCATGAGCTTAAAAAACTGAAAATTGTTTCCCATCGCTACAATGCTTTTGGCGATAGTACCAGTGCACTTCATATCAATCAATTTTACTGCGATTTAGTGCAAACTGTTCTTACTCACTTCAAAGTCCTTTAAATTTGAGTCATCGAATCTAAACTAGTCATATATATATATTGTTATTACAAAAGTAATATTTGTGCAGACTTTATAGTATCATCTTTATTTTACTTCTTTATTGATCAATATTATCGGAAAAAAGCCTCGTAGCTTTTTCATACACCTAATATGAAATGTGATAGTTAAAAAATGAATGCTTCCTTCATATATGCTAGTTTTTTCTATTCTGATAATATACATGTTTTTGATACTATAAAAGCAAGACTTCAAGTTCTGCTTTTAAGGGAAAGCTTGGAAAAGAAAAATCTGAATCGCATTATCGTAGCAACCTCTACTAATAACAACTTTAAATAGTAGGTTGTGTGTGTGTGTGTGTGTGTGTGTGTGTGTGTGTGTGTGCGTGCGTGCGTGTGCGTGCGTGCGTGCGTGTGTGTGTGTGTGTGTGTGTGTGTGTGTGTGTGTGTGTGTGTGTGCTCCCGCTCCAAATATTCATATTATTAGATTTTAAAATATTAAAATAAGATGTTGTCTTAGTAAATACTTTACATCCGTCTTCGAAACATTCACTAATTTATCAGTGATTTTACGTTGAGTAAAATAAACGCAAATCGACTTTTTCAGTTTCAAAAACATACATAGATTTTTTTAGTTCAAAAACTCGATAATTTTGAAAACTATAAGGAAGAACCAAAATTCATTGGATAATGTAGGACCTCATTTTGGCCAAAAGATTCCAGTAGCTCGACGTAGCACTACTTCAACAACTCGTTAGAAGTCCCTTGAAGAAATAAAATCCATTCTATCTCTGCAGCCTTTTATGAATGTTTAGCATTGCTGAATTTTGAGGTTAAACAGATCCTTCGATTATGCCCCATATTTGTTCAATGGTTTCGTATCTGGCATTAAGTTCATGAGTGGATGAAAATGTTTTATCAATAAAATGAACACATCAATTGCCAGTCAATGATTGTTTGCAGTATGATTATAAACTATGATACTTTACATCCTTCAAGCCACATGATTTTGGAACTACCACCATTTGCACAGTAACTTTTTCACAGCTTGTATCTATAAGGTTTGAGTTACAGTTAACCCGTGCCATCAGTTCTTAACCATTGAAAACGTGACTCATCTGACAGAGCATTTTAAAAATCCTCTATAGTCTAATCAGTATGCTCGACAGTCCAGCAAGGCACCGCGAATGAATGAGTGCTATTACTAAAAATACTAGAATCAATCTTCTCTCAATGACTAACTTCTTTGCATTGTCTTACAGACACATACTCACACAGTCTTCTTCATTAAAACTGATTATTTTAAGTGCATACAGCTGGTCTCCACCATTAAGTTGATATCTTTGTCACCGCATTGCCCATGGTGTTGAAAAGGGACAAAGTTTGAAATTATGTAATTCATAAAATTAGGTAATTCATAAATTCATAAAATTAGGCTACACCACCATTTCACACATTGACTTCTTTAACACAGATCCTGATCCAGGCTCTAGAGTTAATGTTTGTCATTAGTTCTTAACAACTGAAATGTAGTCTCATCTGATTAAGCAACATTTTTTCAATCACCTGTTGTTCAATCCTAACGTTCATCAGCTCAGCAGAGGTACTGCAACTGATAGGGAGTTATTACTATATTCACTAGAGTAATCTTCACTCAGTGCTTTATTTCTTTGCACTGTCTTATATCTGTTTACAACTTACATTTGTTGCTGTTGTTTGATATGGTTGATTTTATTAACACTGATTACTCAGCGAGAATGCCTTTGGTCACCTTCAATAAGAAGATATCTTCTTATGTATAGAAAACTACCATGACACCACTGAAAGACATAGTATAGATAGCTCAAGTAGAAATCTTTAAGCATAGCGTTGTCCATGGTGTGGGGAGTGGAGCGTAATGACCGAAATGATATATTCCTGGTACCTTCTGGACATTGGATCAATGTTGAAACTTATTAGCTGTTAGCATTCATA
>JAPMOQ010027123.1:0-18618 GCA_026543055.1 Argiope trifasciata | reverse complement strand
TAAGATTATAACAGAAAAAAAAATTGAAAAAGTTTAAATTTAAACTCGAATATTTAATCTTAAATGTTTTTGTATTAAATCCTACACATTTGTATGTTAAAATTAATTAATTAATAAGAACTTTGAATAAGAACTCAATAAGAACTTTGCATTACCTCATCAAAAGTTAAGTTAATTATAGTTTCTTCTAATTTTACATGGAGCAATGAAAAAAAAAAGCTTAATTTTTATTGTTCTAAAGAGTTCCAAGCAAGGAAGATTGGGTCTAAAAACGATTTTTTTTTTGTCTGGAATTGCTAAATAGGAGTGTTTTTAGCTAGGGAAGAAAAGGGAGTTGGGAAACGAACGGTAGCATCTACAATTTTAAAAATATATATGTAATTTACATACTTTAGCAGCTCATAGATCTTGTTGATGAATAAAAGTTATATGAGATAACAATATCTGACTATTTTTTATTTATAATAAATGATTTATTTATGATAGTATAAATATATATTTTAATACATAATCTCATTTCAATAAATACAGTCAATTCGACGCCTATTAAATATCGCATGTTTTTATTTACTTCAATAAATTTTGGAGCTTCTCCTCCTGCCCACTTTGGCTCACCAACCCCGATGTTATCTTCGAATCATGCGTCCTCAGGGATAATCCCCTACAAGATTTATATATTGATCCAATATATTGCCAATTATTGATCCAATATATTGATCAATTATATTTATATATTGCCAAGAGTTGAGGGCTCATGCTTAAGTTTGCACATTAGTAGATTGATTCTTTCTCTGCATTTTTATTTCACCTAATATCCCTGATTTAGTTTAGTTACATTAACGTCCCGTTTTAAAGCAACACCTGGACTGTTTTGAGATGGACCGCGTAATTTTGAACCACAGTTGGATGATGAGGACGTGACTTGAACTGGCACCTCCCTTCTCCACACCACACCAGCAGGAGGACATTCGGCCTGATAGATTTAGCATATAACAGACCCCCTCACATGACGGTTCTTCGGTGGAATCGAGTTTTGAACTTGATTTTGAAATCGAGACCTTACCACCAGGTCACCACGGCCATCTGGTATCACTGAATCCCAATTATTATTTTAAAAATTAATGTATGATTAACATGTGTTTGTTTAGGTATTAAGGGAATTTCTAGCCGATAAAAGAAAAAAATCCAGTTACTCGAAGAAAAAAAAGTAACTAACACGGAAAGCTGTTTTTAGTGTTGTTACAAACAATATGTCAAAAACTAGAATTTACAAATCAAATTGTTTTAAGTGCATTTTGATTTGATGATAATTAGAGCATTACTTTTGTAACCCTTTCACGTTCAAGTACAATATAAATACTTACAACGACGTGTTAATAATTTTCATTAGATATTTCAAGCAATAATGACAAAACATACTTCAAAGGTCATAGATCAGGTGACTTTGCTATCTACCAATCATAAAGTGAATAATACCCAATCTTTACTTAGAAATATTTTATATAGCAGATAGATAATTAAATACGATTCTTCTTTGAGCTTCGTCATTCAGTTAATCTCTATTGTTTAATAATAATATTCAATATCTTCAACTTAGATACCAAAGGATATCATCTCTTATACTTTTTTATTATTTTTGGTTGCTTTTATCTATCAAAAAAATAATAATGATGATGAATTCTATCCCTTCTACCAAAGCAGGCGTTTTCTCTGAAAATGCATAGCAATGAACTGTCCTATAAAAAATTACTTTGATTGACAATAGCCCCTACTCTATTAATGAAAAAAATCAGCTGTATCGTCACACATCCTTGACGATGTAGTGTAAAAAAAGGTCTCGTTTTTTAATTCCTTCATATAATTTTAAGAGATATGACCTTACACAATCGTCCAGGTCTCCTCAATATTTGCTATGCACGAATGAATAACAAAAGCATATTTAAAACCTCAATAAAAGTATGGCATTTATCTAGTAGTTAAATGTTTATGATATATGGTAACTACTAAAAAAAGTTCTAATGTTCGAAAATATTCATGCTAATTTCACACAATACTCGGGTTTTGGGAAATAGTCTGTGTTTTTCTTTCAATTGTTTAAAAAAAATTCTAGAGAATTTTAAATAAGTAAATGCAAGGGTGAATTGATGATATAGTTTGTTAATGATTTATTGAATGAAGTTTTATTGAAATCAGCAATTTATTTGCCGATTGTGTAATTTTTCTTTTTTTTTTCAATATTTTTCCTTTATGAATTATTATTTTTATTTACACTTTGGCAAAATACTTTTAAAAGCTGAAATTTAAAAATAAAGTGTTTTGGTAAAGTATTTCGTCTAAAATCCGGATATTTGACAGAAATCTCAGTTCTTTTTTTATGATTGAAATCCTTTCATTTTATATTCTTTATACACGAGAATTTAATTAATGCTGATACTTAGAAATAATAAATATTTTCCTCTACTATTAGGGTATTATAATTTTAAAAAATAAAATCATAATTTATGAAAAATAAGAAAAAAATATAATCATTTTTTATCACTCACGTTAATGTAACGATTTAAGGTATCCGACTACGTTAAAACACTGGTATTCGACCATATTGGCGATTTCTTTTTAAAAAGTGTTATTTCTTGTCATTCAGACTTTTCTCTTTCCAAAACAGTTTGCTTTTTCTTAGAAAAGGAAGATATAACCTATTATCCAGTGAAATTTTAACAAAATTTATTTTTCAGCTAAAATTTGTCTTTAACTTAATTTTTAATTTTCACAAAAATTCTCCCCCGTTAACACGATATCCAAAAAGCGAATAGAGGTATTTACATAAAACTTTCAACGTGTATTTTAAATAATATGGGCAATGAAATGAACCAAAAGTTTTCTTGTTGGTGAAATACTTTTTCATTTATTGATGTTTTTAGAAATATTAAGTCGCGAATTTATGGAAGAAATGCATGTATATGTATATTTTTACCCGTCACTTCTTTGAGTCTTAAAATGTTTCTTAGATGTTGGTTCATTTCATTCATCATTATATTCTATAACTCGTGTACAAAGAAAAATAGGATTGTTGCATTACCATTTTGTGTAGAATGTTAACCCATTTGGTTAAATTTCACTAAAATTTACCACAAATTTTCCTATTTCTCAAAATATATTATATTCTAAAATAATGTTTTTTCCATTTACGGTTTTTATATTTGATAATACATCTAAAAACCAAAAATAGTTTTTAAAAATCAAATTTTTCAAAATTTATCCTTTGAACGTAGTCGGTTAAGAAAATCTAACACAATATGACTATTATATCAACAGATTCTATTCTATCAATGCCCATAGTTGAAAGAAATGTAATAATGACTATTTTTGTTCCAGTTATAATCCAGATACCTAAAAATCTTGATGGTCAAATGACTGAATGTGATTGGTGCAGCTCTGTGTAAGTACCTGAACATTCTGAGATTGCCCCCAATTTTTTCTGTGATCGCACGTCCAAACTTCATATTGTTTCTGAGTAGAAATTCTGACAAAATTTTTATTCAGAGAGCATTCGTCCGTGAGACTTATTAAACATTTAAGTATTTGAATATGACGATCCTGTATCCAGATGTCTTAATAATCTGTTTTTTTATAAAAATAAAATTTGAATAATACTGATTTTATAGAAAATTAGTATTTATTTTAGAATAAGTAACTGAACCTAGTGAGTGATTTTCATTTTTCTTGAGAATACCACGATTGTTATGGAACCAATGTATTTCACAACTCCAGTAAAATGTAACAAATACTGATTTAATATATTCAATAATAAGTCTTCATTTTAAAGTATTACTTAATGGGACCTTCAAGCATACCACTGATTAATGACCTTGTCTACTGAAGGCAAAGTCCAATACTATTCTCATTTGATTGAGAATCGATTGTACTCAATTCGCATCTAATCATTTATTGGTGGTGTAATCTTTTTCTCTTAGTACTATTTCCCAATACCTTATAATAGTCCAAATCATTCTATTGGTAATTGATTTTTCAATCCCCAATGCATTTACTGACATTAGCCTTTCTATGTTACTCATTCAGACTTCTGAATCTTAACTAGCCTTATTCAAAAATTGGAAGACTGATGCACGTTTTAGCAACGATCTGCTCCCTACCATAGAGCTGTTTAGGGTTCGTTTTTATTCTAATAAAGCAGAAATGAAGCTATATTCTGTTGAAAACTCTATACCTCATTTTTGCTTTGTTAGTATTAGGCAGCGTGTCTCAAGTTATTTCAAGCGTGTCATGTTATTTCAAGATTGTATATCATATACTCCAAGACTACTCTGACCATCAAAGAATATAATATCATAATACAAATGATACCACTTTATCAACAAATAGTAATATATAGACTTTATTAGATATAAGATCAAAATAGCAGGATTGGCTTCCTAATTCATGAGCACTGTTGAATTGGAAGAACCTTTCCCCTTTGTAAAATTTTAAAAAAAGTGTATTGCATTGATGGTACAGTGTGCATTAGAGAGTATCCACATTTCGGTCATCAATGCATTCAATATTTTTAATTTTTCCTTGAAAACATTGCGTATTTAGTTCGTAAAATTTTTCCATCTGCCTAATTTATTTTTGCTTCATTGTAATATTCAATTGGTAGCGATTTTTTTCCTTCAAGTGATTGTACTCGAGCTGTATCCATCAGATAAGTCAGTATACATTGTTAAAATTAATAAATAATAAAGATAAAAAACATTATTTAGGAGAGATAACAACAATAATTTTTTTCGAAAGCAAACTAGGAATATAGCAAAATATAATTTTCTTGTCCAGGGTTCGAGTCCCGGTTCGGGCATGGTTGTTACTCTGCGTTCTGTCTGTGAGGCGTGTGAATGTGCCCCCCTGTAAAAAGGGGTTGTGCAAGCGAATGAGTGTGTCATCTTCATTTGAGCTAGAAGTCAGACTTCTGCCCTCTGGATGCTCAGGGGTCTTTACCCTCAGAAGCTACTACACCCCCTTTCCGTGGAAAGACGGATACGACATCATCATCAAAAGTATGTTAAAATATATTGAATTTTACTTATTTATCTGGATAGTTTAAATATTTCAATCTTGTTACGTATATTATTATTATAAAACTAAACTCTTCGTACAAACTTTAAACATATGACGAATTAGAAATTTGACATTAGCATGTGATCCTTTTTTTAAACGCAACATTGTCAAATCGGAATTTTGCTCTCATAAAACACATTCACTCACATATTTTGAAATTTGGTAATGAAAAATAAAATATCCACCAAGGACATTTCTGAAAATTTGAAATTTTTGATTTTTGAAAAATTTTTAGAAGGAAATTCATGGAAAGAAATTTAATAAATAAATTCAATTTCCTGTGACATATTTAATAATAAAAGATCGTAACTTTTATCATTAAAATGATATGAAGTTACTGAAAGTTGCTATAACTATGAACTTTTTGTAAATATTTTCAACTATATGGAAGCTCTATAATGATCTTTGCTAAATAACATTAAAAAAGTTTTGGAAAAAAATACATGGAATTAAAATTAATAGTGAGATTTCAACTCGTTGAATGCCACATAATTCAACTTTGATTGACGAAGCCAAGATTATAAGAGACACATAATTCGAATAAAGGCTCAATGGCTGTGAAATTTTAAATTTTACTATCGTTACCAAAATGGATGAAAGAAATTAATGTAGTATAGAACATACGAACATAAACAACTGTATTTTAGGACGATCTTTAAAATTTATTGAAAACATACATAAACGCATTACGAATCATTACACAAATTAACTTGTCAGTTAATTAATATTTCAAAATATTCTGTTTATAGAGATAAATTTATATTGGTTTGATGAGTAAGTATATGAAATTAGCGGAGCATACAACATGTTTAAATCACCGGTATGAGATACGCGCTGTCATTTGAAATCGGAACTCTGGTGTAAAAACACTTACTTCGCGCGTGATTGTTGACAACTGGGCTTTCATTTAAATTAAAAGTTTAAAAATGTTGTGTATAATACTGTTGTAGCTATCGCAATCTCGATCAGTAAATAAAATGGATTTGATCGGACTTGATTTGTTGTTTTTATATTTTGAGTTTACTATATGAATAAATTTTTTTACATTAGTTGTGGTTTTGTTTTTGTTATTAAATTATATTTATGTTATATATTTTTCGCACATGCTTATACTTTTAAATTGATCGTTTTTAGGTCAGGTTTAAGTTTTTGATTTGTCGTTATTTGATAGTTTTTCCTACATATACATCAAAATTTCCACTCGAATAGAGTCGCGGGTAATAGCTAGTACTTAATATCTTTTCCATTCATATTACATTAATGTTAAATTAAAATTCTCCAGACTAAAATTTCGGGTCAAAATAAAATCCAAGCATTCTCAAAACTAAGTAAAGAAATAGTCTCCGAGAGCACCATAAGGCTTACGTTTTCTTTGATATTTGTAAAATTTGTTGTTGAATATTTATGCATAATTAACTCTAATTGATCATGTTTAAAATATTTTCTCGCATCAACAATGATGAAATGCTGTATTTTGAATTAATAACTAAAAATCATTCAAAACTATAAGTCATAAACTTTTGAATTAGACATATTATTTTTTTATTTTTTGGATAGTAAAAGGTTGAATAAAAGAGGTTACCAGAATTTTTAACAAAAAATTAACCAAAATTTTAATTTTTTTTTTCAAAAAAATATCATTACACAAGTATTTCTTTAACACCAGTTGAAAATTTGATAAATAGCGTTAATGTTTTTGTACAATTTTTTCTTTTACTTTCAAAATTATTTTGAAGTTTATTTTGCATTAACCGAATCTCTCCTATGTTTTACATTATTTTAGTTACTGGATTTTACATACGGGGCGTTGAGATGCTATTAAATGTTTTTTATTGTTCTCTTGTTATTGCTACTAGTAATTTAGCGAAAATTTTAAAAATAAAATAAGATGAATTAATATGGAAAGATGATCATATAATGATATTCCTATTTGTTGGAATTGCTTATAATTTTTCTTCTTTTTTTCTAACATGGATTTGAGTATCTTCTGAAAATTGATTTATGTTAAAATTGACAAGTTCTTCGAAATTATTTAATTTTAATTCAAATTACACAAATTAATTGGAATTCCAATTTTATTTCGCCAAAAAAAATTTAATTCTGTAATTTTTCTAACTCATCAACAGAAGTTCCCAAACTAATATTATACTATTAATAAGAGACTTAACTTTTAATCCTTATTTAGATTTATTTCTTTATTTCTTGGATTTTAAACCATAAATAAATAAATAAAAATTAAAAGATTACGATTAAAATGATAGTTAGTTTAATATCAGTTAAAACCAACAAAATATTACAAACCTAGATAAAAACAATAATATTGAAGCATTTAAAAACATTATCATCAATTTAAAACATTCCGATATGGCAATTATTAACATAATGTCAATGTTTTAAAATGACCACATGTTCAATTTAAAAAAATAGACTTTAATTATAATTCAAAACCTTAATTGTTTTAAAAAACAAGTTTTATGCTTTATATTTTTATTTTAGAATGTATATTATATTTCTCATTAACGTTGGAAATAAAATATGTAGTTAATTTTTAGAGGGGAAAATGTGTATTCTTTTAATTACGTAAATTAATATACTTAGCTACTTAAAGCTATTTGATTTAATTTCTAAATTTAGATTAATTAACTTTAATTCGCTCAATCCATTATTATAATTTGTATATTAATTTTTATTTTAAAAAAATTGGCATGAAGAATTTCTTTCATTCTTGCAGACGATAGACAGCATTGAAATTTATTTCTGAAAATATTTACAAATTGTACTCAAGAGTGTAGTTTGTGTTATCTTAATAAGTTTGATTAATGTTATTATTATATGTGAAATGTACCTAAGGTAAGTGTTCTACTCTTTTACAAATGGACATTCCGGTTTGACATTTATATGTTTCTAATTTATCCTATCTACGAATAACTAAAATATCATACGATAGATGGCGGTAACAGCACATCTTCTAACAAATCGAATTTTAGAATGAGAAGCAATCATTCATTCCAAAGATTGCTGTTTTTATTTTAATTTTAAATTTTCAAATTCTTATAGAGCAGAAATATTATAATTTTGATAAAATCAAAAAATAATATTATATATTGAATGGCATTAACATTATTTAAGTAAATTATCTGTAAATATTCGAAACCTTTGGAAATACTAGTTTTGGCAAAAATTCTCTATTTAAATAAGAGAAATCGTGATTCGGGAACATAATTATTGTTTCATCCAATGAACTGATAGTACTAAAAACGAGAAGCCTTTTAAAAAACAGTTTTTTCAAGTGTTAAAAAGGTTAAAACATGGCGATTATTGATTATAAAAATCGGTATTCCAAAATAGAAATTTCTAAAACCCGAAGTACAGATAGAAAAACTTTAATTAAATTAAAATGATAGTAAAATTTATAACATATTCTAATTTATATGTTATGGATAATAATTTTTTTATGATATTCATTGTGGTTTTGCAACTTTCTATTGTTTTACAATTTTGTTTTGATTCCATAATTCTTAGTGGAATAGTACATGATCATGATTGTGCCGCAGTATCACATGCAAATTTCAATGTAAAATCGATAGATCTTCTTTAAATATACAACCGTATTTTTCATTACGAAAAAAACCATCACTTCTTATTGATATTCTAAATGTTATAAAATAAATATTCTAATTATTTATGTCTAATCTATATACTTAATATAACATAAGATAAGTGCATATTTTGATTCGCATTAGCAATATTTATATTAAAATTTTTTTATTCTATGTTATTTTTTATAGTACACTGAAATTCAAAATGTGGTATTTATAAAGATAAGTTGTTTTTATATTTGAAATTAGCATGAGACTACAAGCACTGACTGAGTTTAAATAGTCTTTATTTTGTTGTTGTTGTCGTGTCCGTGTTTATCACGGAAAGGGGTGAAGTAACTTCTGAGGGGAAAGATTCCTGAGCCCCCAGAGGGCAGAAGTCTGACTTCTAGCTCATATACACAACGCAACCCTTTTAAGGGGGTGGTCGAATTCATTCATTCTCTCATTCATCCATCAGCAAGTCGGAATTTAGATCAAAATCAGAGACCGACTCATCTCTGATTCAGTACCCCCAGAGGTATCGTTTTGTTATCGGAACTTGGAGGACTTTGCAGTCTCGACATATTTAACGTGCCCCAACTGCCATGAGCCAACACGGCGGTCTTTGGCCAAGACGAGGACAGAACCCGCGACCTTTCGGTTACGAGACTAACGCTCTACCAACCAGGCTACCACGGCCCTTTAGTTTGTTCTGAATTTGAAATAAATGCCTTGATTCGTTTTATTTAGTACAATAAGATTCGTAAATTCGTATAATTTTCTTTCCTTAATTTTTCAAAGAACCTTTTCTTAATAGAATCAATGTTATAAATTAGTCTGGAATCAAAGCATTAAATGCAATTGCACAATTTATTTATTGTCTGCACTTTTTAAAAAAAAACTTTTTACTATTGTTGATTACATTATTTCTAAGCCTTTAAATCTCAGTTTTCCGCTTTTTGAATTTTAGTTGATCCATTCTAATACGAATAATGGATTATCAAACTAAATTTCAGAAAATATGTTTTTTAAGCAGCTTTTTTGATAATTTTAGCATATCTTACTTTCACACATCTTATAATCGCTATATTTTCATTATAATTTTCTTTAATTAACTTCCGAATATTAAATAAATCGTGCGAATTTTTTCAATTTCTGTGCTGCTTTATATATGAAATAGACAAAATTTATAATCTTCTAAAGAAATTCCTTTACATTTACATAAAAAAAAAGAAAATTATATCTGTTTGTCGAAGAACACGATAATTGTGTGAATTTTTTGGCTAGTTTATATATGAAATAGACCGAAAATTTATAATCTTTTAAATCCCTTTACATTTACGCAAAAAAATGAAGTGATATCTGTTTGTTGAAGAATATAATAATTTCAAAGTGTAAAAATCTAGACGCAGAAAATTTAGCTTATAATTTATAAAGTAAAATGAGCTATAGTTTGAATAAAATGCGTCTAAGAGAACGCTATACTTCCGTTCCTGGGATTATTAGCATAATAATTAAGCATGCATCGAGTTATATGAATGGATTTTAGTACAGCGTACCCTAATCAAAATTATTGATCCAATTTTTGAACGAATGAGCAAAAAAAATTATAATCTGTATTTTTTTTATATTTTCCAAGATTAATAATTTGAGAATACAAAAAATCAACTGAAATAAAATTTAATATAAGACCACAATTATATATGAGCATCAAAATTTAAAGCCGACTAGAGATGTCCAAAATGCGTATTCGACTGCGTTCTTTATACAATGAAACCTAACCCAAATGTTTTCCATACGGCATAAACATACCGGGAAGTTAGTAGAAGAACATCCTAACTGATTTTATTTTCATGAAATCTGTAGAATGCAAATCGCTTATGAAGACGTAAATAATTTTAATCTTATTTTTTAAAGATCGAATGAAATAATTTCTTTTTCATTAAATATCTGTGTTGAATGATACATCTCTATTACATTTAGTTAAGTTTTGGATGTTATATGCAATTTCATTTGACGGGTAATTCTAATATCACATGAATTGATTTCATTTATATGCATCTTTGTATTATGAATTACTTCCAGCTGTATTACCAATCATGTTAGAAAACAATAGAAAATAACTATTTTCACTGAGAAATAATGATCAAATATGATGTATTTGGAGAAAGGCTTGATTAAATTATTGCTACAATGAAATAAGACTATGCTATGTACGAGATTAATTAAAAATATATATATTGAGAACGGGCTCCTTTTTCAGAACTTTTTTTTACCATAATACCTTATTTGTGTATTTATTTTGCGCAAAAGGAAAATTAGCAGTTTTAAGTTTTTTGAATAACGTGGAATTCTGATATCCCGGAAAAAATTAATTTTCAATATTAGTTCCCTACTCACAAAATTCTGAAGTCAAATACAAGAAATGAATACATAAAATTTAACAATTCTGTGAATATGCTCTAAATTTTACTTCTATTTTTCATGTATAGGAAATGTGACAAATGTCAAGATTATAGTTCAAAAATGAAGTGATAATATTTTAAAAAAGCAATAATGGCATAAGGATTTTGATTTTGTAATTATAAAAAAATATATTTGCAGTTTTTAAAATCCTTTATTTTAATGATAAATTTGTAGCAGAATATCATTCCAAATTTATACTAACATTTCTCTTTATGTTCTCAATGATAGCATTTCCTTTATATATTTCAATATGAAGTAATTGAAAATACATAAAATAATTTTAAAAAAGATAATACTGGGGCAATTGTTATTTTATTTTTCACAAACACAACTTTATAATAAAGAAAATAAAAAAATATTTCCCTTACATTTAGAGCAAATATATTTTACCAAAAATTTATTTAAACTTGAAGAAAGCAAAGGAAACAAATTTCTAACCTGTAACATCATCACAAATGTATAACTGAACAGAAAACAGAGCCTTGTTCTCAATCTTACATCTGTAAAAGTGTCTTTTCCTTACAAAGGCTCCTTAAGCACTAGAAGTAAGCCACAATTAGTTATAATAACTTCCCATTTTAAAACAACACTAGGGCTACTTTGGGACGAACCTTATAATTTTGAATCGCGTTCAGATGACTAGCTGACACCCCCTCTTCAGACTTCTACACCACACCAGAGGGAAGACGCTGTCCCAAGTAAGTAATCATAAAAAGCTGTGAATATGGTTTGCTTCCTTGTTTATTGAGTAAGAATTTAGCAAATATGTTGATGTTTTAAAACTAAATATCCAAAACTAACTTTTTCTCCAGGGAAGCAAATTTTTGCCATTAGTTTGTAAGCCGATGGCAAAGGGAAAATATTTTCAGAATTGCTGTCTCAAATCCAATTCGTTTGATCAAGCTTAACTCTCAAAATTATTAGACCTCTATTATCTTATAGCACTTTCAATTTTGGAATTGGAAGGAACTGTGTATAAGAAACAGTTTCATGATAAATTCATTGTGGATGTAACTTCCTCCCACTAGTATGGGGTAGAAATTTAGAGAAAATTAAATGGAAAGGAAATTTGGAAAAAGGTTTCATTTTACAAAAAATACTTGTCATTTGACTATGGTTTAAAAAAAAAAAGGTTTAATGTGAAATACCTATATCTTTGAAGTTTGAAAAATAAAATAAACAAAAATAATGTAATAACATTAATAAACAAAATAAATAATATCATTAATAAACTAAAAATCTAAATTTTTTGTATGTTCTTTTTTTAATGGTTTTATTTTTTTTTTATAATATACGAGGCCTTTATGATTTAGTTTCAGAATTATCAATGTAAAAAAACTTCTTGTTCGGTTTATAAAAATCTTAAATTGAATTGCAATGAATCTAGTAAATTGTTCTGACCTTTTCTTCTCAATATTTGCAGTAAAGATAAAGAGACAACGACAGTAAAATTTTAGATGTTCATTAATCAAATATAATTTGATTTTAAAACAACATTTTCTTATGAAATCTAATTTTATTTAATTAAATTTTCTAATAAAACAATATTTTCTTATAAGGCATTTGATAGTAAGCACTTTGTTATTTGAGTGAAAACTGAGTTTGAAAATTTTTATCAGTGAAGAGCTGGTCAATTTTGACAGCAAATATCATTATAATCTAAACTTAATGCAATCAGAATAAATTTAGTCCCAAGTTCCCCAGCATGTTTGGCATACTGAAACAACTATAGAAATATTTAGTTCTGTATGCCTAGATTAATGAAAGCTATTTACAATAAAGTTATCGATTTTACTGTACTAATTAATAATTCCATTTCTCAAGCAACGAATAATGATAGCTCGAGTTTTATCTCCTAACTTTATCTTTAAAATGTATTTTCCAAAAATTAGTAGACTAATGTACACAAATAAGAGGTAATTTTTTTCTTTAAATACTTCAGATAATTCTGGAAGAAAATATTCCTCCATTTATTGGAACTAACTCAAACTTCCACTTTGGCTCTCGAAGTCCTTTTGATCAGTAGAAGATACTACATTTCTTCTTTATCAGCAATTGCTTGACTCTTATATTTGTTTAATTATATTTGATAAATTGTAGCATTAAAAAAATTCCTGTCTGTAATAATTGCAGTATTAAAAGTTCTAGGAGCAATATTCTATTTTACCTATCCACCTTAATGCCAATTTTTTATATAATATCAAAATAATATATTTTTCTTTTACATAGGGATATCAATATAAGCCATTTTTAATGAGGAAAACGTATTAGGTATTCTTATTTCAAACAACATTTCATTATATATTTTCACGAATTATCGGAGGCTTCATTCCCATATATTTCGTGATAAAACTTTTAAAAAGAGTATTTCAAATTATTTCTTATATATTCCCCTCAAAAGTTGCAGCTGGAAAAAAGCAATTTGTTGAGTAGTAACATTTTTTTTAAATCCTCTAATTTTGAACACAATTCATAACAACAATGAGTGAATTAAGTGATCCGATCCTCTCCACCAAACCTCTTAATAATAATGTAGGCTCGATTTTTCTTCCTCTAATTTACTTTTAAGATATTTTCTTAATTATATTGGGGCGATTAATAGAAATAAATTGTTATTAATGCTTTTTTTAATGTGTATGTGTGTCAGCATAGTTGCTAAAATCAGTTAAAAAGTATGATGTACTCAAATATAGTTTAAAATATTTTGGAAAAAAATTGAATTTGAAGAAATAAATAAATTTAAACAATAAAATTTAAAGAAATTACACAGAGATATGTAATCAATATTACTGAAAAGCGTTTTTTTTTTTTTAAATTTTAAAGTAATGTTGAAATCATTTTTGAACAATAATACAATACGAAATGCTTGAGAAGAACATTAGAATAGTAGTTAATTGTAATTAAAAATTTCCCGAACATTTAACAATTTTCTTTCTTACTGTAAACCTACTAGCCAAAAAGTAATTATATACCAAATTTGTCATATCTAGGTCCATAATCATATTTCAGTTTGCAGATATTGTGCCAACATGCAAACCTAATGATATTAAATTAAGAAAATATAATCGCTCTCTATATTCAAAATTATATTATTATATCACAGTGTACTAAAATTAGAATAATTGAAATCGCTGTCGCCAAACGAATAAAAAAATTAATGGCAACTATAAAATGGAACATCAATTTGGATTAACCGCACGATAAATATTAAAATTTCTCCAATAGTTATGCCAACACTTTCCTATAAATGTTAATATATATTAGAGCAGCCAATTAAAACTATTCCTTTTCTTACGTTCTCTTCAATATCTTTAATTCAATGCATAAAATTATTCATTTTAAATTTTGTCATTTCAAAACATTTCCTTTCTTTATACAAGGTTTCTATGTCTTGCAAATAATATATAATCAACAATAGCATTTTTAATTATATAAAAATAATCTGCAATATTGAAAAAGAAATGATAATTTAAAAAAAATTATTTGTAAAGTTTGTACAACTATGATTACGTATTTTATATTAAACAAGTAATAAATAAAAACATTTTTTAAATTCAATATAAACTTTTATTCATACTTTTTTGAAGTTACTTTTTAATAAATAATTATAATTAATGTAAGCATATTTATATATGTTAATTATTTTATCAAAAAAAATTATTGGTTTTCACAAGAATTGAACTTGCATTCTTCACCTTCATGTGAAAAACACTGAAATCTTTGCATTTTACCTTCTGGGCTACTACCTGCTGTTTTCAATTCTCATTAGAAACGGCTAAAACTCTATTTAAAGTATCAAAATTAATTAAATTTATTTAATGGACTAATATTTAAAAAAAAACTGTATTAACATCAAGTGTCATCCACTGCAAAATTTAAAAAAATGCATTTGAACTTATGTGGATGAATAAAAAATATTTTATCAACAATTAAAAAATTGAACAAGTTATATAAATATATATAGGGAGAGTGTGAAAAAATAGTGGGAATTGAAAAATAGACATAAAACTATAAATAATATTTGATTCACATGAAATAATATTATTTATTGCTTCACAATGCCTTTTTGCCAAGCTATTCAACAACTTTCGATTGAAGAAAACATCCACAACTCGGCAGAAAACGTTTAAAAGGAGATTTAAATTTAAAAAATCCGAATCACTAAAAGAACCCAATGATCTGTTTTATAAGCATATGCTTGCCCTCCCCCCACTAAAAAAAGTGACAATACATTGTGATTAAAAAACCGGGAGAAAAAAAAGTAATTTTAAATTCATAATAAGAGATGTCTTTATCTATGGTTCTAATGTTTTTCCTGCCATTCACAGAAACCAAAATCGATATTCTGCCTCGACCACAAATGAGCATAACAAGGGCTGGCGAAAAAAAGCTACTCTCTCCCCTTCCCCCGATCAAAATGAGCAGCGAAACAGATAGCGCGGGCGGCCTATTAGGCGGCCTATCTGTTGACTTGATAGATGAGGGGTCGGCTCGGTAATGGCCCGGTGTGGCCAACACCGTCTCCATCTTCGCACAACAGTAGGTGCCACGATTTATGGACCTCCAGATTAAACACCGCCGGGAGAGATGCTTCACTCGGAGATTGCCATTTGGCGACGTTTATCCATCCTTAATCAGAGAAGAAAGCACGCCAAGGAGTTTAAATCTCGCCCCAGGAGTCTGATTAAATTTGTGAAATTATCTTCCCATGACCTTTTAAATTATGGGTATCAACTTTAATATGTGATAAAAAAATATGTGGGCCTAAATAATAAACAGGAAATTATTATCAATTAATCTTTATAATTTTCTTAAATACTTAATTTTTTTCAGATAATTTATTATAGCTATTTTATAATTTGCATGATATAAATTTTTTAAAAATGAAAAGTTCCTTTATCAAAAATTTAGGAAATTATTGTCTCCCTTTCCCTTCTCCACCCCCCGCAAAGAAATTTTTTTTTTGTCCCTTTAAAAATTTCTGAATATTATGTCTTAATAATATTTCATCATACATAAATTTTTCTTCAATTTCTACAGTACGTTAAATATTAATCATTAATTATTTCGAAAATAACTAACACATATGTATTACATACACACACATGTATATATAGATGTGTGTGTGTGCGTGTGTGTATATGTCACAGCTGCGAAAAAACAATAATAATAAAAATTGAAATCTGCTTTTGTAAATCTCAAGTTATTATGCAAGAACATTTTTTTTGATCATGTGGTTATATTAATGCATATTCGTCAGCTTACGATACGATGCTTTTTTACTTTCGAGATTGAAGAGAGATCCAAAACTTTTTGAGAGCCCAGAAAAACTTGAAAAGCTAGAATCCAATTTAAAATACATCAGTAAATGTATATGGGGCCGTGCCAACTTTTCATGATAGTAGTTTATTTAGTAGTATATTTGTTTTAATTAATTCAAATAATTAATCAGTTTAAACCAGTTTGAAACAATCATGAGACTATCAGATTAGAATGAGTCAATGTTTAGAAAAACGATTTTTTACTCTCATCTCCTTCGCAAAAAGTTTCCAAATGTGATAACCTTTTGTATCATTTTTTAATAACCCTAAAAGTGAAAATTGATGCCTTTAAAGCGGTAAAGGCCTTATCACACGGTGAAATTTTGCCAGCACGTTTCTACCATCAAAAGCCGGTCAAGCAAGTTTCATAATCGACAACTTTATCAACCAGTTCGAAAATGTTATCGGAAATATTGTCCGCAAACGAAATTCAACCAATCATATGAAACTTAGAAGTGACGTCACACAAGTGACGTCATTTTCCTTGTCGTTTGCTGACGGAAAGTGCCGAAGATATCTTGCCGTGTGATAAAGCCTTAACTCACCAGTTTTTCGCCGACGCATTTTCAACAATTTGTTGCCTGCGTATTTTATGGCTTCTAAAACCTCAAACCAAAACAACATCATGTTCTTTCAAGATTTAAAAAAAAGAGAGATTGAGAGTGACAAGAGATTTCCAGTAAGCTATTTTGGTTACAATATAATCGAACGTCGGGGGAACATGTGAAAATACTTTTCATTCTAAGCTTTGCAGATATTGAAAACCTGTCAGTATAAAAGTTGCTTATCACGTTCACGCGACAATTTATCTAACAGGAATTCTTTTTCTTTCTTCAGTTGTGAGGGAATTATGGGAAAATAAAAGTTTCGAACAAACTATTTTCACCTATTTATAATTGGATAGTCTATTTACATTTTCGAACCTCATTTTCATCTTCTCTGCAGTATATTTCTCACTTACAGAAATCCAATCAACTGGTTTTCTTGTCCACATGGAAATAATTATATTTGTGTGTTAATAGAGTTAGTGTAAATGCTAGTATTCCTATAATAAAGTCTATCTTTATTTTTAAATTGACTGAATTGCTGCATAGTAATAGTGATATTTAAATCATCTATACCTCCTTAAATTATTTCTAATATTCGGTGTGCTTTTAATTTTATGAAATTAATCTCAACAATTATTATATGTTATTTACAATGCACATGCCATTAAAATATAATAAAAAGTGCATCATTAGATAATAAATATCTCCGTACCAATTTATTACAAAGTCCAATTTTCGATAAATATAATATTTTACAGTGTTAGTCGAGTATCTTTCGTATTAATAACAATTCTTAAAGAAAACCCATTTAAAAACTTGATACAGATAGTATCTAAATGATAAAACAGATAGTATCTATAGTTAAGGCAAGCCCAGATTCAACACGGAAAAATTGAAGAGTTATTACATTACTTCTTAAATTCGAAAGAACTTTGTATTGTAATAAAAGCCACGAAAGAGTGAAAAATAGTTGACTAATTTCCTCCTTGACTCTTGCATTTCTCCTTATAGTTTGACCTTATGTATTCGGATAGAATGAAGACGAGAATAGAATTCAAATGTTTGAACACAACTCCTAAATTCCAGCAAATAAGTCTTCCAAATTATTGGCTTGTTTCAGAATTTAATATAAACCAGCGGGTGACCGAGCTCCGCTCGGAGAAAACAGATATCGAAGCTAACTCGAAGATTTAAATTTTCAATTGTGATTTATCAAAACAATACATGCCATAAGAAAATTTGTGAAACCATTGGTGAAAAGATAACCGGTTAAACCTCGGCTTTTCATCGTCCAGCGATGTCATGTCTTGATGTTCCATTGGAAATCCCCATCTGCACTGGTCTCTTCCATGTTTGCTGACCATGCACGGAGCGCTTGGGTTCAGATCACCACACGGGTTATGGATCATCCATTTCGAGATCAGTTCCTTGAGTTCCGGATCATCTTCTGGAAACTTTATTAGTTCGCCATATTGGCTATAGATGGCAGCACGTTACCGCTTGAAACCTATTAGCCATTATGGCGAACTAATAAAGCTTGAAAATATCCGAACTGCTCGACCGTAGCGCTTCAAAACCGGCGCCAATCGATTC
>JAPMOQ010027115.1:351351-378463 GCA_026543055.1 Argiope trifasciata | reverse complement strand
TACAGCCAGATCCTTTTATAATGTTCCCAGCGATTGGAAAACATGTTTTCAGCTCGCGATCGAAAAATCTATAAACATCTCACAGCAAATCTGCAGTCATTCTTTTTCGACGAAGTGTCGTAATCGGTTTCACGCTTGAACCCAGTACGATACCTCCGCAAGCACATCCCGATTCCGAGCACTCTCATGGTCGATTAAGAAACTGGAGCATAGATCCGAATACTTGGATGGTTCTATTGAACTGGAATCCGAAACGGAAAGGTGGATTGGTACATTTGCTCCACCACATTTGAATAAGTTCGCAGTCGATACACCAAATATCCGTGTTTTTACTTGTGGTTCAGTGATTGCGATGAATAAGCGTAGTTCATAGTGTTCACACTTAAGTAGAAACTATCTTAGAAGATTAAAAAATGGACCATAGCTTATCTTATTGAAAGGATAATACAACAAATAGTTGTAAGGCACTAAAAATGGAAAAATCAATACATTGAAATTTTTGTGTTAGTCTAAAAATTCTATTTTTAAATACAGTTTACTTAACAAAAATAGTTTATCTTTTCCTTCAGTCTGATTCAAGTTTAAAATATTTATAATTGTCAGACCAATCCATCTCAAACATTGCAAGTAAATACAATCTTATAAAGACGTGAGTTTTGAAAATCTGGCTTTTTTCACTCAGAAAATTCCTCTTGGTTCTTAACACTCTGACTGCGTAATTTTTTAAAAACGATTATGTAGATACGATAATGCAAATAAGTTCAAATATTTTTCAAACAAAGTGAACTAAGACGATATGTGATTCGATAATAATATGCTATAATAAAAATCTGTAATGGTAAAAAAAGCGCACTAAATTGTGTAAAATGCTGGATGCAACAGAAAATGGACTGATTACCATCCAGCGGAAATCGCTCAAAACGCTACTAGAGGGTTATATTTTTGATAGTTACCATTTACATAAATAAATTTAAAAGATCTTTGTTCTAATAAACTCCATATTATCTAAAGTATTTTATGTAATATCACTGAAATAAATTCTTCTTTAATAAATGGTGGTCAAAATTATTTGTAAATCCATTGATTTGAAAGTAAGGCAGATAGCTCCAAATTTAGACCATGAAAACCTGTACCCAAGTAAACTGATTTGTAAGAATAATGAATTTTATGATGATTATCTAAAAGAGGGCAGATAAATGAAGGTGACTGTTCTTTGAAAATTTTAATGCTACCAAAAATGCCCAAGATTGATTTACCATGCATCAGTTTCATATGGACATTAGATTTCTTTTTTAAATAAAATATTTTCCACAACTTGCTATTCTTATACCTAAACTACCACGGCCATTTTTATCACTAAGACAATTGCTAAGTTTTTTTAGAAGAATTCTGCAGTCTATGAATTATAAATAAATTTTAATGTTTTATAAGTTTTCTGTAATTCTTTTTCTTTATATTATCGACATAGTTATTATTATTATTATTTATCTTTCTATAAACCATATATATATATATATATTTAAAATTTTGTAAGTAGATTGCAGTTCGAAGACATTGAAGAGATTTCCGAGGCTTTTACGTTACTTTTATTTCATCATTTATGTACAAGCGGGGAGCGACGAAAACACACAATACAGAACAATAGACAGAGGAACGAGGGAAAACTCCCGAATATTTATCCCTGGCCTTTTACATCATATTTTGATAGGGAAAATCTTGTTTACAGTGCTCATAGACTAGTAAGTTTTTCATAGGGATTTCTTCACATCTGAATCTCAAAGTAGGGGAAACGCAGGGATGTTTTTTTTAAATTATTTGTTTAGCTCAGCAACTTATATCACTCACTCACAACGTGGGAATCACTGACTAAGCATTTTTACAAAACATTTCTTGTATTCATTAAGTAGATAAAGTGGAATTGGATCAGGAAAAAAGAGGATATTTTTATAATGAAGTTACTATAAGCTAAATTAAGATGAAACTTTAAAAATTAATTTAGATTTAAGTTAGATGTTAAAATATCATTACATATATGTATGCACAAAGAAATTGAATGGATATTGAACCACAAGAAGAACCTTCGTTTTTTACGAAAATCACTATATTTCAGGAACTATGAATTATAAGGAAATCGTGTGTTTCTGGCATTTATTCTATATATTAGCCAACACACTCCTCTCAGGATACTGGCATTTCTTCTTTCCCATTTTGAAAGAAAAAAAAAAGTCGATCTGAAGGGATAAAGTGCACAATGGAGTGGAGTGCAACAGCGCAGATCAAGTTGCAGGAAGTGTTGTACGCGCCGGCCGGAAAATTGGATTTTCCGCTCGCTGTCCAACGGCACAGGGTCAAAGGGTGCAAGTCCACTCCATGAGGATTGCAGGTCCCCCGCTTTCCCACAAGAAGAACTGAATCCGGCTTCTTGGGAGTTCCCCTCCCCTCAATCCCGAAGTAGGGGGTTAGAGAAAGATGGAGAAAAATGGCCAAGGATTCATCTGATTTCGGAATTTAGTGGAAATGAGTTGATATATCTGACATTGCAAACCTTTTCATTTTTGTCATAAAAGCATAAAAGATAATAAACAAATTCCTTTGATCATTTGTTTTTCATTAAAAGTAGAATATCAATTGAACCACACATTTTTCTCCATAAATATATCACATTTGTTAAATTAGTACGGTGCATTTTGTTCATAAATGCTGCTGTGTAAGAAAAATTGTCTTCACCAGAGTCGGTTATTTAAGACTTAGTTTTAAGTACTATTAAATGACAATTTCAAAATCGACGAAATCATTGACAAAAGAGATAAAATAAAAGAGATATTTTTAAAAATATAAGTATATTAGTTTTTAATTTCTAATTAATCGAATATTTTATTAAATTTCATATCTTGAAACACTGATAGTATTCTTTCTCCTACCTTAAACAATAAGTCGACAAAATTTTGTTGAATTCATGTCAATTGTTTATAACACACACACATCTTCTTCTTCTTCAGTGGCGCTTCAGCCCAGGGTGGGCCATGGCCTTCCGCAGAATCGAATTCCAGGCTGTCCGCTTCTTGGATAGACTTCGCCAGTTATTAACTCTGAGAACTTTTAGATCTGACACTCGATCCACCGTATCCTCGGTCTACTCCTTTTGCGGGTTCCAGATGGTTTAGCTTCGAAGATCTTTTTGGTGGTTCGGTCATCTTTCATTCTAATCAAGTGTCCTGCCCATTTTAGTTACACACACACATATGTGTATATATTTAAAATTTTGGAAGTAGATTGCAGTTCGAAGACATTGAAGAGACTTTCGATGCTTTTACGTTGCTTTTATTTCTTCAAGAAGAAGCAGGCATGTTTATATACAAGCGGAGAGCGACGAACACACACATAAAACACAAAACGACAGACAGATGAATGAGGGAAAGAGGTCTAACATTTATCCCTGGTCTTTTATATCATATTTTGATAGGGAAAATTTTGTTTACAGCGCTTATAGACGAGTAATACTTTTAAATACGAACCTAAACGAATACTTTTAAAAAAAGATCCCTGTTTCCCTTGCCTCTTTCGGTATGTGAGCCAGAAATCCCTATGAGAATCTTTATAATATATTAGAACTGTAAACAATATTTCCCAATCAAAATATGTTATGCCCTTTTTTTCGCCACTTCTGCTTTTCTTGCACTGTGTAACGGACGTCTGTGTCCACGCCGTCTTGTAAATAAGCCTGCTTTTCCATGGAGATGGAATAAAGCGAACTTTAAAATGAAAACTCTTCTTCAATGTCTTTGAATCTGCCATGCACTTCTACAATTTTAAATCTTACAAATCTTTTACAATTTTAAATCTTACAAATCTTTTACAATTTTAAATCTTACAAATCTTTTGCAATTTTAAATCTTACAAATCTTTTACAATTTTAAATCTTACAAATCTTTACAATCTTACAAATTTTTAAATCTTTTTTTATGAACATAATTAATGCAGACTTTTATTATGTTCATAAAAAAAGGTATTTTCATTTTTAAAAATTTAAAACTATAGACCTAGCTTCAAAATTAGATTAAGTTAACAGAGCATTACAGCCTAGAGTTTCCTGATCATATTTTTTGAAAAATAAGGTGCTGATTAGAGATATATGCGACAGAATCATGAGTGACCAGACTATTTGCCTATCTCTAAACATTTATAATTATTTGAAATGGCTAAATTTAACAGCACAGCAAAAAGTTTGCTCAGATCAAACACAGAAAAACTCACATTTTTGCGAAATAATATTAATGTTAATTTTTAATAGTCTTCAATTTCAATAGAACGCTATTGAAACCATGTGATCCTCAGTATTTTTAACTTTCATTTTGCATAACTCCTTACATAATCGATTATTCAATCATATCTGGTTCGATCCGATCTAATTGTGAAGCATATACCAGGCGGTTTTCATCTACTAGAACAGATAATTTTTTCTCCACTAAATTTCTAATTTAAGTAACTTATTGTGTTGTGCTGTAATAATCATAGTATCTTAATGTATATAACCTTTCCACAGCATTTTTCAAAATATCTATCGCATAAGAGCATTTGATGCACAACTCTGTAAAAATTGGCCTCAAGCTAGTGACGATGATGTCGTGTCCGCGTTAACACGGGAAAGGGATGCAGTAGCTTCTGAGGGTAAAGACCCCTGATCAGGAGTCTGAATCTACCTCAAATGAAGATGACATACACATTCGCTTGCACAACCCCTTTTTATTGGAAGGCTCATTCACACACCTCACAGACAGGGAAGAATAGCCATGCCTCAACCAGGACTCGAACACAAGACGCCCTGATCACAGGGAAGATGAGCTATCCCTGAACCAGTACTTCTGCCTCAAGCCAGTGTGGAGTAAATATATGACAGTGAGGTGATAGTAGAAGTGTCCTCCTTATCCAGTTATTTTACAGAATTACGATATCGGTTCAAAAATTGATATCGTGTAACTTCAAAATGGAATGTTAATAACTGAATTAAAACTGTAGTAGTAATGAGATCGAAGTTAAAAACTATTTTTCTGTAGTTGAAATAATATTCATGTTGTGATCTCCAATGAAATAGGGCAAGTTCATAACGGCAGTATACCTTCTAAAATATTTTTTTTTTCATTAATTATAATTATTTTTTATGTAAAGTAAAATTCTATAATGTTACACACAACAAGTTTTAGATTTACTCCAAAGTGTTTTAAAGCTAAATTTCTAAAAATATACTTTTTTTAAATCTTAAAAGCTTTGCATTTTTAAATATGTATATTTAAAATTTTTTTTCCAGATGCCTCATAATGTGCTACAGATAGATTGGTATAGATTTCTTTTTGCTTCTAATATTTTTTTAATGTTAGGTATACAGAATTTCTCAAAAAGGCATTCATTTTAATCTAAAAAAAAGATTTTTTTAATACATATTTTACATTAATTGCATACACAATTCTACAAAACATGTATTTCGGAAATTAGTAAAAATTTTAGACAGCCATTTCAAATTTAAAAACGTTTCAAAAAGTAGTATATGACAAAATCCCACCTTGGAGAAATATCAGTTTAAAATTTTCATCCCTTCAACAGATTATATAAAATACGAATAATAACCCATAACTCTCATGAAATATTAATGCACTTATTTCATACTGCTGACAATAAAAAATTATAGCAATTTGGAAAAATGAAATTTAATAACAATAAAAAATACAGATAGAACACTGGAATTTTATTATATTCATAAATATTTATGCTATCATATGAGAAAAATATTGATGTTTTGTTTAATTTAACCTGCCTTTTAAAACATGATATCATAGGATAAAATGGGGACATAAAAATGGATTAGAAAAAATTTGTTATTTCAACCAAAATAAACAAACCCATATTTTATTAAGATATCCGACTACATTAAAAACGCTGGTTATCGATCACATAAGCTTTTTCTCAATTTTTTTTCTTGCAGTCTAGAATTTTCTCTTCGCAAAACAAGTATGCTTTCTAGGAAAAGAAAGGCCTGACCTATCATCCGGGGGAATTTTAAACAAAGCATATTTTTCAACTAACATTTGACTTTAAATTCAATTTTCTCAAAACTTTAATTTTCATAAAAATTCTCCCATGTTAACATGACTTCGCAAAAACTAATAGAGTTATCAACATAAAACTTTCAGCGTGGGTTTTAAATAATATGGGCAATTAAATGAACCACAAAAGTCATTGTTGGTGAAATACTTCTTCATTTATAGGTGTTTTTAGAAAAATTAAGTTATGAATTTATGGAAGAAACGCATAGATACGCATATTTTTATCCATAACTTTTTTGCATCTCAAAATGTTTCTTAGATTTTGGTTCATTTCATTCATCATTATATCTTACAACTTGTGTACTAAGAAGAATAGGATTGCTGCATTACCATTTTGTGTAGAATGTTAACCGTTTTGGTTCAATTTCATTAAAATTTACTACAGTTTTTTCTATTTCTCAAAATAAATTATGTTTCTAATAATTTCATTGTGTTTATAGTATTTTGTATTATAATGGAAAACACATCTAAAAGCCACAATTTTAAATAGTTTTTAAAAATTCCAATTTTTCAAAATTTTTCCTTCGAACGTAGTCGGATACCTTAATGCAAATAAATAAAATTACATCCTTAAAAGTAAATGAATATTTAAAAAAAACCAAATTGGCACATTCATATTAAAAATCTCAAATTTGGGGAGGGATACGATTAAAGCTTATATGGGAACTAGACCCTACGCTTTAAAATATTGATATCGCTGCTGGATTATGTCCTCATTTTCCAGATAATCATCGATGTCAGACAATCTTTTAAAGATAAAGATATTCAAATACTATTTAAGTGAAGAAACTTTTGCATTTCGCAGTAAATAATGGTTCGTCTTCGACTCGACATGTAATCACGAATGCAAAACAAAGATATCTCTACAGACGCCTTGAGGATTTCGGCGACTACTAACGTGGATAAACACATTGCAAATTATAATTCAAAACTCACTATAACTAAAATTCTTGTCTTCTAGATTAATGTTTTGTGTGATCTTTTGTGGTGTTAGTAAAAAATTTAAAAAAAAGGCAACATTGGTCAGTCATTAATTTATCAAATGGACACCGGATTTTAAGCCAAACCATACATAACACATTAAAGAAGGCATTCTATTTTTCACATAGTTTTTCGTTTACTTTACCTGTATGTGAATTATGGTACTTCTCTTTCTTCTATTTATCATTTATCTTATCAAGCTGATCCTAAAGCACACAGTATCGACCGTCCCTATCCATTTATTTACCTTTTCCTACATTACCAATGATAACATATTTCCAAAGAAAACAAGTAAACAGTTGTCCTTCCGGATGGATAACATCTTCCCTGCTGTGGTTAGCCAAATACAAAACAATATTTCTCGAAAAAAGAAATGTATGTATTCATGTCGCTGCTCTCATCCGTCACTGACCCAACAATGGAATAAAAAGTATCCGTTAGGAGGGGCCACTGCTACACAATGCAGGTTCCTTAAAGTTCTTTGACCCACATGCTAGGGTAACCCGATCGCCCCTAAAGGGTTCTGTCAGAAATATTAGTGGTCCTCCCGGATCCATATGGGCCTTATTTTGCTGATTTACAAGTCAAAGCGAGGTGTTGGTGGAGGAGGAAATATGGCTGCTTACAAGGAAAATGATTGACAACAATTGATAGTCCTGTCGTCGACCCTTTTTTCTGACCGCCATGCTAACTATATCGGTTGAATGCTGCACCCATGGGAACGAAAGGTGATCTTTCGACACCGTGCCAGAAGGGTTATTTCTGGACGTAAGGTGGGTGGAATAGCTCATTGGATTAAAAAGGAAGAAAAAAACAAGTATATTTTTGAAGATTGGATAAAGAAATACGCGGAAAGAAACGCAGCATAACATACACTTTGTAAACATAAACTTTGGTATCATTCTTCAGCTTATTTTCTAAATTTAGATTAAACTAGCTGGTACCCGGAGTCTTGCAGCCGTGTACTAGCTAGTTTGATTGATTATTAAGTGCAATCAGACTAGTTGGTACCCGGAGTGTTGCTGCAGGGTACCAGCTAGTTTGATTGATTATTTAGTGCAATCCATCAATAATCTGGCAGTGTTTTATCGAAATAGGATGAACGGTACGACAGTATATAAAATACGAACAAACAAATATTCATTTTTGTGCATTAGAGTTGTGTCTTCTTTTGAATTGTAAAACTTGTTGCTCTTTCAGAATGGTAATGAAAGAAACTATTTATTGTATCTCGTGATTCGTTTCATATTCGTTCAGAATTCTCAAATTTAATTTTAGAAAATGTGATTAATATATTTTCTTTTAAATTTTATTAAACGTAGAAAATATATTTATACCATAAAATCATCAATATAGTTGGAAAGATAATTTTTGAAAATTAAGATGGTGCAAATTGTTTGTAATAAAATATTTTTTATGGTTACTGCTGAAAATGCTAAAATTTAAATAAAATTTAAAAACCCAGTGTTGCTCTCCCCAAAACTTTCTCGCATAATCTGCAATTTAAGTTGTTGCCTTTGAGAATGATTTGCATGATGTGTGCTTACTATAGCTACAAAATATCAAACTTTAACTTGGATTTAGTATTCACCACAGAAGCTATTGTCTCCTAGGAGTGTTATTTGGAGATTAATCCTTGGTAAATAGATGTGGTTGAGATTCGCATTTTTTTGTTTAATTTTAGATAATTGTACTATCCTTATAACATCCCGTAGGGATAAACAATAAACAGACCGAGTTTCATCACAATCGGATGAAGGGTTAGGAAGGCCTAAGAGACATACGGACAAACATTCATTTTTATTTATATAGATAAAGTGAACGTTGAAAATTTTGATTTCTAAATCTCTTATTTGAATTGTCAGTTCTTCTATATTTGTCAGTTCTTATATTGAGAAGAACTGACAATTTTATGAAATCTTAGTTAAAAAAACAAGCGTTAGTGATTTCCTCAAAACTTTCTAGTATATTCTGTAATGAATTTGGCATGCCAGAGAACTTTTTAACATAATTAAGAAATATTAATTTTTGGAGTGAAATAAATATTTTTATTGAATCTGTCGTATCATGCTTGGTGAATTATTTGGTAATTAATAACTGGTATGCTATAACAGTATCCAAAATTCAAAATTATATTTTAGACATATGTTTCCCAATCGATTAAAGCAAAAATTTTATCAAAACTACACTTATAGTCAAAAATTCTCATACTAAATTTTATATATTCAATTCATTGCGTTTTTTGAATGATTGCGTTTACTTATTTCTGACGTACAGATTGACAGAAAATCAGTCATTAGTAGGATTTATCTCAAAATTTGATACGATGTAAATGTTAATATATCTGTAGATGTTTATAGATATTGTAGATGTTAAATCTGTGTACAGAATCTTATCTATCTAGCTCCGTTTTGTAATTGTCGTGGTAACTTATATTGGAACAGGCGGACAGACGGGTTTCCTCTGCACCGAATTTGCTCAAAGTTTGAAAGAAATCTGCAAATTTAGTATGCAAGACCGCATACCAAATTTAAATCGTCTAGCTCAAAACATTTTAAAGTTTTCTTCTCACAGACAAACTGTCAGACGGACATTTTCTAAAAAGTTTTTAGAAACTCAGGGAGGTCTGAAGCATGGAGATTCGTCAAAATCTCTAGTTTGATTTTTTGGAGATTACTATAATTTCGTTATATTATCAATACGAAAAAAAAATGAATGTGTGGCTGCAAGCATTGATGTGTGTGTGCAAGCAGGCTCCTGTTGAGCTGTAATTGCCAAATTTAGCACATATGTACATTGGTGAGTGGAACCTGCAACTTGGAACGACTTTATTGAAATTTTAACTAATCAAAAATAAATGATGACCAAGTAAAAAATTATCACATACGCTAAAAGGAAAATTCATTATATATGAATATGTTAATAGTCAGCAATTTTATAAGTATACTTATAATAGTTTTAGCAACATGGAGTTTTTTCCTTACTTCATAGTGCAGAGTGTTTCAGCGCGGAGCATGCTCATTTATTCTTCAACTTCCTCCTCTTCTGTATCTGCATTTGCGCCCGCAACCAGGGCCATGATCGAAAAATTCACGTTCTCTGGATCTCGCTCCATGAATTTTTTGCACACCGCTACGGCATCCTAATCAGGGGGAAAAAGTCGAAAATTTTAAAGTTAAATACTTAAAACTTAATTGAAATTGCATTTTCAAACATTTTTCACTCTCGTATCACATGCCACGCCAATTCCTTATTTAGATAACAAGAATAGAATTTCATAATTATCTTTTATTCCGATATACACCAGCATAATGCTGTAATTATTTTTTTATTCCGATATAACACCAATATAATGTCCTGATTATCTCTTATTTCGATATAACATCAGTATGATGCTGTAATTACTTTTTATTCCTATATAACACCAATATAATGTTATGATTATCTTTCATTTCGATATAACATCAGTATAATGCTGTAATTGTTTTTTTATTCTGATATAACACCAATATAATGTTATAATTATCTTTTATTTCGATATAACACCAGTACAATGTTGTAATTATGTTTCATTCCGATATAAAACCAATATAATGTTATAATTACCTTCAGTTGTCAACTGTAAATTTATTTAATAGCAGCAATATTTTTTGCAGATTTACTAGTACTTATTACCTACTGTATTAATTTCCAATTTTCTTAAAAATAAAATGGAACACAAAAATATTTTGAAATATACCTAAAATTTATCAATACCTCTTTACTCGACATCCTTTCATAAAAACTGCACATAATTATTGTAATTCTTCTAATTTTTATCATGTAGTTTGCATTCGACTATATAATTGAGCTAATATTTGCTACAAAAACAATATTACTTTTATTTCACACAAACACTTTTTAAATTTAAAATATACCATTTATATAAACATATTGCAAAACACTATAACAGTTGAATTGCCTAGAAATATTTCACAGTGAATAATACACAAAACTGAATACACTTATTAAGGTTTTGATTCACAAAATTTGTCCAATTTTTTATTGTATCTTTTAGTAATTAATATATTATGCAAAAAATAAATAAATAAATAATAATAATATTAAAAGGAAATTCTATTATGAAGTCCTTTATTTTCATTTTTTGCTAAATTGTAAGAAATAGTCTCTCATACTTAAAAACAAAATTGGCATTTTCTAAAAAAATGCATGTTAGCAAATACATTTTGAAATACAAAGTAGTAATTGTACCAATAATGCATTATGTAAGTAGAACTCATTAAAAATATATTTCATAAATCTAATATGAAAATTAAAATAGAGGTATTAAATACAACCAAATCACTCTTGATTTGAAAATAATTTATTTCACAATTTCAAGAATAAAAAGGAAGCACTGTTTCTTTGTGGGGAAGGGGGGGGGGCTTTCAATCGAATATTTCCTTAGTTGCTATAATATTGTAAAGTTTCCAACAACAAAAGCTCATCTAACTAGACATCTTTCTATTGAACCAAATTTTATGTAAAACTTCGAATGACCTTTTCATATCATTCATTCTAAATATTTCAAAAGATAATTTTGACATAACATAGCTTTTTTAAGTCTTTGTCTGTTAATTTTCGTTGTATAGCGTCACGATTTCTCATTTGTCATATCAACAAGAAAATGAGCCCAGGTCGAAAATGAAATCAGAGAAAAACGGCAGCAACTGAAAAGACGTGGAACCAGCTGAAGAATATTAAAATTTGTCTAACTTATTCCATATTGAAGAAGACATTTTGATTGATGAACATCTTGCGAAGCAGGATATTTTCAACGTGAATAAAACTATGATTAACATATCATAGAGAGTGATGAGCACATTATTAAAAATTTACCAAAAATTTATTCAAAAAAACTTTCATGAACAGCAATGTAAATAATGCATTTGATAAAATATGAGGATTATAGTAAAAATAAGAGGGTTACAGTTTCAAGAAAACTTCACAGAGTACGAAATTTTTTATGAAAAAGGTAACCTTTGTAGCAAATCTTTGCAAAATGGGATTACAAATCGTTTTATTTTATAAAGGTATATAGATGAAAGCATCTAATTTTTTAAAAGCAGAATGGCTGTTTCGAAGGCAGTGAAGAGACTTTCGACTTTTTTACTTCATTTTATTTCATCATGAAGAGGCGGGTATATTTATGTGCAAGTAGAAGCAACGATCACACACACAACACAGAACGATAGAGAATGCAGAAAAGTTCTTTTGATATTTGATATTTTCCCTATCAAAAAATTTTGATAGGGAAAATATTTGCTCACAGTGCTAATAAGATGATATTTAGACAGGGATTTTCGCTGCTCGCTCTCAAATCAGGAAAGGAAACGCAGGTATCTTTTAAAAGAAATTACATCAAATCAGCGGATTTTTTGCCGCTTCACTCGAAGTATGGGAAAGTAAGATTTTAGACGATTTAGCAATTTAACAAAGCTTCTGTTGAATCAGATAAGCAAGATGAAATGGGATCAGGAAATAAGTGAATATTCTAAAATGAAGTTAATATAGGCTAAATTGAGCAAAAAATTAGGAAATTAACTCAGTTTAAATTAAATTTTAAAATATAATTACATATATAAAAATTTACATATATTCTCAATTATAAACCTGCATAAAACAGCTGACAGACGTGTCTTAATGTCTTTTCGGAAGAAAATATTGCTTAACCTCTAAAATCTAAATTCGCTATTATTCTTAAATGAGTTTATTGAGATGAAATATCACCTTTGGAGTATATCTTGTAATTATTAAAATATACTAAAAATAGGTGTTAAAATTATTTTTAATTTTAACACCTATTTCGCAACACTAGTAAATTTGAACCTAGTAAACCTAGAACTATGAACTTAGTTTTTAATACCTAGTAAATTTGAATAAATGTTTTTGTTTTTCCTTTATTTAATTTACTTAAAAAAATTCTGCATGATACATTTTTTAGAACAATATTCCGTTAAATAGCCTTTTTTCCCCAATTTTATGCATTTTTCTTGAACTACACAGCTTGAGAAATTACATAATTTGAAACAAGATACTTGGAAAAGATAAAAGTTCCGACTTTCAAGCATATTTCTGAAAGAACATTTTCAACCATTTATAAATTCAAACAAATAAATCTTTTTTGAGTTCATATTATCAGGATTAAGATAATTATATGTAACAAAGAGAACAATTATTTTTATTTTTATTACAATTCATACACCGAATTCATACGAAAAAAATGCATGCATCATTATCATACATTATAAGAAAACCAATAATACATCATTTAAGTTAAATTTTTCTAAAATTTTCTACAAAAGCAAATATGACATTGAGTAAAATGTGGCAAAAATGTTCTTAATTTGAAATAAAATTATTTGTCTTCCTCCAATTAAAAAATGATCGACTGGAAAAAGAATTCAAACTTCATGTCGCAACATTATCACAAATTATCAGAAAACCAATAATGCATCATTGAAGTTAATTTTTTTTTAAATTTTCCAAAAAACCAAATACATTATGAAGTAAAATGTGGCAAAAATGTTCTTTATTTGAAATAAAATTATTTGTCTTCCTCCAATCCAAAACTGATCGATTGGAAAAAGAATTCAAACTGCATGTTGCACCATTATCACAAATTATCCGAAAACCAATGATGCATCACTGAAGCTGCATTCTTCTAAAATCATCCGCAAAACCAAATACATAACTAAATAAAATGTGACAAAAGTGCCCTTCATTTGAAATGAAATCAAGATCCTTCCTCCAATTAAAAACTGATCGACTGGAAAAAGAATTCAAATTAGAAATAACGATAGTAAAATCGACTCTCTTTAAGCAAAACTGAACTGGAACTAAACAAAGGAATCGCATTTAAATGCTGGCGAAATTTCACCAATCCTTTTTTCTTTCGCTCTATTGGCCAGCGGGGTGCAGGCACTTCTTCCTTTGTTCCCCACACACCTATTACCAGAAATCATTCACGCCTGCCACTCTCCCTTCCTTGGATGAGGGTATTTTTAAGCGTTGTGTCAGAGAGTAGGATTGATTAAATCTTAGCAGAGGGATCCCAGCCCGAAGTTAGTAATGACTATTTACCGGCCAACAGAATGAACATGAGGTTGTCAATCACTCGCCGTTCTTGTTTCTGGTGCCAGAGGTCATCTGCCATGGCTAAACTGGACGCCTTACGAGGAGAAAATGCAGATAATTGAAAAAATGCAAAATATATGAAATATTTTTTCAACGTTGTATTGTTCTATTGAAGTTGAGTGACCAGTAGATTGGGCTTTTCTAATCTTTCCGCATGTATCGCAGAATACTTCATCCGTGTAAATTATTTTGAAGATTCAAGCTAGTTATTGAGGTGTTTGATTTTTATAATTATGCGGGTAGAATTTATAGGAATTATGGTGAAATGGAAAGAAGCAAATTTACATCCTGGAAACTCGTAATCAGTCTTTGTTTTGTTAAAAAAAAGCATTCTGGGAGGAAATACAATAAAATAAATTGTTATATTACCTCCAAATCCGAAATAATGAACAGAGTTGAGAATACAAAGCAGCATTTTCATTCTTTTAATAATTGGAATTCAATTATACTTGTGTCATAAGTCTAGTGACTATTATTGAATTTTGCCTTCTTTTCCTTAGATTAAGGAAGCATAGTTTCTGCTAAGAATAAAGATATTGTATGCGTGTCTGTTTGCGTTGACGATCAACAGCCAGGTTGTTTAACCTACAGCAACTAAATTTGTCAAATAAATATCTCAGGGAGATTTTATTGAATTTCAATTAGAATTTAATTAATAACAGATAAAGTTGAATTTTAGAGATTTTTCAGCAATAAATTTGGACAGCATTATTGCTCGAAAAATAAATTTTACACCATATCCAATTTTGAAGAAATCTCTCTTAAATGATATCAGTTATATAGCCATGAAATTTTTTATTAAATTTTTACAATTGAACTATTTTTTAACAATTTCTAGCAATAGATTATATTATTGCCCTGAAATTCAAATAGCTTCCATTGTTTCATCGAATGTTTAATCGTTTGATTTTCTTCCATTGCCGTAAAATAACGAAAAAGGATTCCGTTTAATTTCTGTGTAATTTACAAGATGAATATTAAAAAGTGAACATACAATCCCGCTAAATTTAGAAGACAGAGGAACGGAATTTCCTTTTTAATAACTCTTTACTGTAATGGGACTGTTCTCTATGGGAAAGGCTCGTGTTCACTATGAACATAACATATTAAGACGATTAAATAAACATGGCGTAACATTTGTCAGTTTGACTGAATCATGGGCCTGATATTATATCTAAATGATTAAAAGGAAATTAACTATACTCAATGTCTACGAAGAATGAGTTAGTCCCAAAAAGCGATAAATACATAATAATATTCGAAGTATCTTAATTTTCTAATATATATTTAGCGAAGTTTAAAAATATATTTTGTTCTAATAAGTGTCAATATTAAATCGATTCCATATTTTAATGCTCCTTTTCTGTTTCTCAACAGAATATTGAGAATGTTTGATCGAAGTCTAAGACAGCCTCTTAGACGATGTAAATAGAACACCATTATTAAGGTACAAAAAAATTTTTTTTTATTGTTTTATATCTAGGATAGGAATTTATTTATACATAAAAATAAAACCGCTCCACGAGAAAAGATATTTGTATTTAATTTTGTTCACAACTTTTTTCATTTCTATTTTTTTATTACATACATCGTGCTTACTCTTTACAAAAGTACCATATTTGTGATAATTTTTTTTGCTTAGAATATTAATGAAAATATTTATGTGATATAGAATATTATGTGATAGAGAATATTTATGTGATATAGATTTTTAAAGAAAATTTCTATCATTTTATATAGTGATTTTAATAAAAGATTGTTTCATATTTTATATAAGCTAATTAAATGCCAGAATAATTTTTTCTTTATTATTTTATTAATTGATGAGTGGTTACCCAGTAGACTAGACAATTGTATGTCTTAAAACTTCACATGATTACTGTTAATTTAAAGCTTTAGCTTATCATATTATGTGAAAAAAATATTCTATTTTTATATCAATTAACAGTTTTCCTGTTTGAAAGAGTGCCACAAGAAATTTCATTTTACAATTTGAAGAAACATTTCATGTTTAAATTTTTAGCTTAAACTTTTATAAATTAAATAATTTTATGATTTTTGGATAAATTCTTATTTTTATAAAATAATGCAAAGGACATTCTTATACAAACCTTTAGTAAAGTATCCACACTTGTTGAACCATGATTAATTGGATATTTTTTACGTGGATCTGAAATTAAAAAGAGAAATTATATTATGCAATATAGGTAAATATATATAATAAAAAATAGTATAAATGTGGATTTCTAGAAGGGAAATTCTTATATTTCAGATTATGATCTAAAATACTGCACAGTCCGTTAAAAATATAGCCGTACACATCTTTATTCAGAAATTAATTGCTGCACATTAAAATTGAAAATATATTTGTAGAAATACGTTTTCTATAGTATGAAAATTTTCTTTGTTCCTTGTTTAGATTTACTCAAACTCAATTTTTACAAGCAGCATCACGCAATATTGAACAAATGGTTGAAGAGTTAAAAGAAATTGAAAATTTGAATTGTTAAATTTAAATGAGATTTACCATTTTTTTCAATGTATTTCAGGATACAACAAATCTTTGATAACAATTCTTAATTTACAACAAAAATCTAAACAAGGCCAAAATTATGCTTTTTTTAAAAAAAATAAGAATCTAATTTATATATTGAATTAATTTAAAAATTGTGAAACGTTTTCGTATAGAAACTTAAGAATTTTGATGAAGATCAAAGAAACAAAACCTAAAACATGAATGTTCCAAATTTTATCCATTTCCGTATTGGTAATTTTTAAATATATGCTGTAATAATCAAAATTTATCGGAACATCATAATTTGCGCATTTCAGAACAGCATGATTTAGCTGGGAGGGGAGAGCATCTTCTTTCTGATTCTGTGACAAGAATTTAATAAAAGTTAAAATGTCACTATAAACAAAGCATGCCTTCCAAGTTCCTTTAGATTAAGATAATTTTTTTTCTAAAATAAATGTTAAAATAAAAGAGGAAAAATTGACAGATAGGCAGAAGTAGTAATAGGTTTTACTTCGTTTATATTTTAAACGACGTTCCTTTTTTATCCAAGTAGGAGCTTTTTCTTGTCGAAGAAATGATTTGTGTATTAATGAAAACAAGCAAAAACAGTATTCTTCACTAAGCACAAAATTTATGTAACGTGAAATAGTTAAATAAAAAGGATATTATTGAATAAAATACAAAAGCAAATTTTCGCATATGAATAAGGCAGTGTTAATAAGAATTTTACAAAAGTATCTCTTTTAAAAAAAGAAAAAAGAAAGAAAAAAAGCGACACAAAATCTTTTAAAAGTTTAGGTAATAATTTTTTTTATTTGACACGCGTTCTAATAAAAGGTTATTAAATATAAAGAAATTCTTAAAAGTAATTTAAAATTATGTTTAGAGGAAACTTGGGCATGCAAATCAGCAGCATAATGTTTTTTTTTAAATTTTTTTTTCAACTATAAAGGAATATCGCAAGAAATTAGCAGCAGTTTTTTATTTTTCAGCTGTTCCAAAAACGCTTTATTTCAGCTAATTTCACTAATAAGCTTAATTTTTGATTATTTAAAATAACGTACCACAGAAATCTTATTTATCTATTATTTATTTGCAGTTAAAAAATAAAAGACAAATTTCGAATTCTTAATTAGCTTTATTGTTAGTTAAATACTGCATAAAAAAGCATTAATCTGCCATTGAGCAAAGTTAATGTATTAACAATTGAAATGAAAAGTTGAAAAAGGTTAAATATTTATTCAGTGATCCAGTTGCTGCATTCTCATTCATTGAAATTCAATCTCATTCATTCTGAATAAATTTTCTATTTCACTTCTGGTTGCTTTCAATTTATTTGTCTATACCTTTATATTTGGAATTTTCTCAATATGCAGAATTAGTTAGAAGATAGAAAATAATTTGAATGTCTTGCAAAAACAAATATGTAGATGTATCCTTATGGGAATGTTTTACATATTCTTAAAGAAAACATACATCTAAATGGAATGAAATTTTAACCTTAAATTTAACTTTTATAGATCACGAGTAGTAACTACCTTTTTGACAGACTGTATGCAAATGCATTACAAAAATCATGATTATAGAAAAAAAAAAAGAAAGAAAGAAAAAGAAAGAAAGAAGAAGAAAAAAAAAAAAGAAAAAAATATTTTTGAGTCAACTTGATTCTTTCTAAAATACATTTTATATTCTACTTACCTTCAATACTACTAGCTCATGTTTCAATTAAAAGTCTATAAGGAGAAAAAAAGGAAATAGTATGTTGTTTTACATAATCCGTTGTTGTTGTGAGACTTAAAATCAACGGCAGGGGACAGAAAATATGTGAATGTAATATGCATACTGTGAATTTCACTGCGAATTTCCATAATTTAAAGCAGCTTGACATGGAGTTATTGGAAGCTTTAGTATAATGCACCTTAAACAATAAGTAGCGAGCTATTGAAACAATGTAAGGGACAATTTACTTATTTGTTGATGAAATTATTTCTACATTTAAGTTACAAATTTAACTTAAAACGATTCAATCTTTTAAATTCGAACAAACATTAATCATTGTGTGACAAAATAATGAGCATAATGGAATTTATTTAGGCTGTAGTGATTTGATTCTCATAGAAATCTGTCAGTGAAGTAATTGTCTCATAAGGTATAACCTTTTTTTGTCTATAGGTTGTTGAAATACATTCTTTAATATAAATATGTGAATTTGGGAATAATAATGAACATAATGGAATTTATTTAGGCTGTAGAAATTTGATTCTCATAGAAACCTATCAGTGAAGTAATTGTCTCATAAGGTATAACCTCATTTATATCTATAGGTTGATGAAATACATTCATTTCTGCATTTTTCTTATTTTAAAAATACTTCTCTTATCAAATTTAAAGTTCAAGCCTCAAATTATTTAGGATATAAAAACATATTAAATCAGTATGGAAAAGATAGATTAAACCAAAGTGACAACATATGATTGAATTTAAAAACTAATAAAAAGAAGTCGTTCTTTCATTTCAAAAGATATTAGATATATAGTCATTCATCTTTAAGGATCTAAACCCATCATTCATTTCATTCATCTTTAATGTTAAATAAAAAAATTACATAATTCAAACAGTTCAAAAGCTGATAGATTTAAAAAACAAATATTATAATGCCAATAGGAATAACAAAGTAAAGAGTACTATAAAACGCAAATATAATGCAAAAGGAATATGAACACATAACCTTTCCAAGCTATTGAAAAATATATTATGAACTTTATCATGAATGTTGAATTCCATATATTTATATGCAAAATTAAATAAATTTATTTACATACGTAACGTGTAATTAATCCGAAGTATAGATGAAGCAAATTCCTAGCGTAATTTTTTGCATAAAAGGAAAGCAAATAAAAGGTATTAAACATGTTTTTACAAAAATAAAAAGCGTATTAACAACCATATAGAGTCAGGAAAAAAAGCCGAAATTGTTCCAAAGATAAAAATGAATTATTTTTCCCTCCTTGTTTAGAAAAATACTTTGGATAAATTGCAAATGTTAATTTTTAGATATTTGTTTAATAATTGGAACGTTTTCCACATAACTAGACGTAGGAAAAATATTGTAGATAAAACTTTTTAATATCTGCTACAGTTACAGTTTATATACTTTATAAATAAATGAAGAGATCCAAACCAGGAAAATATAATTCGATTCGAAAGTGTCGTGCTGCCATCTAGTAGCCAATTTAATGAGTAATGGAAAATAACAGCTTAAAAAAACTTGCAGTAACAACACAAAATCTGAATTAAGAGTGAACATACATCTCATTAAATTTGTAATAATGATAAATTTAATTCCACTGGATAGATTCATTTACGAAACTAAATGAAGAATTAATCGAGGCTTAAAGGTGAAACTTCAGAATCCATCTAATATTTAAAATGATTCCTTTGTCTATGAATTGGGTTAATGGAAATATCACGACTAAAAAAATACAGTGTACAAGTGCATATGAGGAAGCGATGGTCATATAGATATTCCAATATTATTATTAGATTACTAAAGAAAATATTATATCAATTATACCTTGCTAAAGTCAAACATGACAGTAAGTGAAAAATACTTTGACTGAATCCCTTCAATTTTTCCACACTTAAATGCCTACATATATACAAAAGAAAAATATATTTGTTTAGTTGACTTTAAAACTTTAATGCAAAGTTTTTCTTATATAATTCTTTTCAGGTTATTTATAGAGTATAATTTACCGAAAAGAGCAAAAATATAAAAGTTTACAGATTTACTTTCATGCTAAAGAAAGCAGTATTTATTAATAAAAGAAAACATGAAAACAATTATTAGAATCGGCAACTATGTCTGCCTCTGTGGAGGATAAAACCATCTTTCCAACTTATAAAACGTTTGATAGGGCTGCCATCTAGTAGCCAAAACTGTCAACAGCACAGAATTCAAACAAATCAATTAAAAAACTCTTTATAGTTTCTGTTGTATATTCTTATGAAAGTGCAAAAGATATTTTATGAGAATTCAGGAAAGTATTTGAAAGTTATAAATAAGGTAATCAAAATTCGATTGACTGTTTTAATAGTTCTGAATTGTATTAAGTATGTAATTAAATACCATTTAAATTCAAGAACTGTAAATATGCTTACGGCCGCCCGTGCACAGTGAAAGCGTTTTTGTTATGACATTAAGTTGCAGCGTTTCTCATTAAGTTTTTAAATTGTTTCCAGACGTGAAACACCATTGTGTTGTGTTTCTTGTGTCTAAGATATTCTCATAATTAATTATCATTATTTTTATTGATTTAATTTAAATTAAACATTCATTTAAAGGAATAAGAACTGTTGATGTAGTTGGAATTTCTTAAAATTCGAAACATTCTCCTTAATGTTTTTATGAACATTTTGACTTCATATTTGAAGTATTGACAAATTGAATACTGTAGTTTACATTATCTTAGTTTGGTTCTTAAAGCAAAATGGGATTAAGATGTTATTAATAAAATTGCACCAAATTGCAACAGTTTTATATATATGCTATGTTGCAATCCCCTAGCCAGCCTAATTATTGCTAAGTGAGGTTTAAATTTAAGTGTAAGGTATTAATGAATTTGAATCGCATGATTTCTAATTAAAAAAGAACCTATATAAATTTGTTTTAAATTATCCAAATTTGAGAGATAAGCATACTTGCCAATGAACATTTAATAATACATTTACCCTTCACATTCAGCAGTAAATATGTTGACTACTTTGTTTTCCCGAAATGATCATTGGTAAGTGTATTGTGTCAACTCTTATTTCATAAATTAAATAGAAATTCAACAAACTTTTGACGTTTTAGTGTTTGCATCATTAGTTTGTCTAGATATAATCTTAAAAAGTTTTATTTGTCAATGCCTCGGAATTATGCCCTATAAAGGGTTATTAGAATTACCTTAAATATCCTTAAGGTATCCGGCTACGTTAAAAACACTGGTTTTCGGCCACATTGGCGATTTTTTTTTTCTTGCAGTTCAGACTTTTCTCATTCCAAAACAGTCAATCTTCTAGGAAAAGGAGGTCTGAACTATCATTCAGGGGAATTTTAAGCAAAACATATTTTTCAGCTAAGCTCTGTCTTCAATTATCTCAACACCATAATTTTCATAAAAATTTTCCACCGTTAACAAGGCGTCTTATTGAGTTATTTTCATAAACATTTTAGCGAGTGTTTTGAATAATGTGGGCAATGAAATGAACCAAAAGTTTTATTGTTGGTGAAATATTTTTTCATTCATAGGCGTTTTTAGAAAAATAAAGTTTTGAATTTATGGAAAAAATGCGTACATATGTATATTTTTACCCATAACTTCTTTGAATCTCAATATTTTTCTTAGATTTTGTTTCCTTTTATTCATCATTATATTTTATAACTTGTGTGTGAAGAAAAATAGGATTGTTGAGTTACAGTTTTATGCAGAATGTTAACCATTTTGGTTAAATTTCATTTAAATTTACTACGAATTTTCCTATTTCTTAAAATATATTACGTTTTTAAATAATTTTGTTGTACTTATAGTATTTTGTATCATAATTGACAACAAATCTAAAAACAATAGTTTTAAATGGTTTTTTAAAAAATACAGTTTTTAAAATTTTTTCCTTTGAACGTAGTCGGATACTTTAATGGAACCATCCTTAATAGAAATAATAATATTGTATCGTATGTAAGATTAAATCTATATTAGCTAGGAGCATTGAAGATATTACCTAATTCATAAAGTTGTTCATCCACTGCTACAAAAGTTATAAAATGTAATTTTGTTTCTTCATCAGGTTCCGGCGCCTGTATTAAGAAAAAAAGTTACCACTTAGTATTGAGAAAGTAAATTATTAATTAAAATAGAATAACTTATAATAAGAACAAAGTTTTAACTTATGAGCTCTTTTCATATTTAAATATTCAATGCAAATAAATAGATAAAATGAGCATATAAAAATCAGCCACAAGAAATGCAAACTACAAATTTTTTGTAAATTTTTAAAGCTATATTACTCATTTAGGTTATTTTCATATTATATAGCAATGCATCAATTTGTTATAATTCAAAGATATTGGTTATTTCAACAATATGCAGTAATGTATCATTTCATTTTGACAATATAAAATGTAACCAATGTATAAAATGAGGACTTGCATAATTAATTGCATTTTATTTTGCCCTACTTTGTTTTAAACAAAATCCGATATAAAACTATAATTGAAATCAAGAATATTGAGCAAAGAAATTCACTCTAATCAAATCCAATATCTAATTTCTAAACCGTTAGAGACCGTTAGACATAAACTCATAGCTCGAAAAACGGCTTAAATGATGTACGTAATTATATTTCAAATTGTCGAAGTAAAAAAAAATAGACAGCTAAAAATTCATGATATTTAAATTTTTTAACTGTTTTCTTCTCTAATAATCATATAAGAATATTGAGCAGGGGAATTCCGTCTAATCAAATCCAATATCTAATTTCTTAACTGTTAGAAACCATAAGACATAAACTCATAGTTCGAAAAAAGTCTTAAATGTTGTATGTAATTATATTTCACATTGTTGAAATAAAAAAATATATATATACTGCTAAAAATTCATGATATTTAAACTTTTAAACTGTTTTCTTCTCTAATAATCATATTTAATTAAAATATTCTAATATTTCAAACAATAACAAAAAAATGTCCACTCTTTGCGACCAAAACTGACAGACCTCTGAATTTCATTGATTCAGGCGAATCAATGTGTGGCTTCAAGATGACGTCATACACTGATTATTGGATTTCATTAGAAACAGCTTTAGTAATGGTATAAAGTAAAGAAGTGCAAAGCTTTGTATAGTAAAAAAAAATCAACTTGATCAGCTTTCGGCGAAAGATGCAGAATTTTTACTATTTAAAATGTTAACTGTTTAATAATATTTTATTAATTAGGATTAATAAGATTATACAAATATTTAGGTGCTATTTTAATTTTTAGAGGCATATTTAATATTATAATAATTTAAAAGGTTGAAATAAAATCTTAAGCATGACATTTTTTCAGTACATTTACTGATACCCAAAAATATAGCGAAGAAAAATATTATTAGATAGACATACATAATTCATAAAATACATATTATGCTGTTAAAAGCACCTTTTTTAAACTAGCAGTGTATACTTGTCTATATAGGTTTAGAAATTAGAAATTGAAATATGATTAGAATGAAGTGCCTAAATTTGATGATTATTTTTTAAAATAAGCGATATTTGGTAACGTTAAATGCAGAAACGTAAAGAAATCCTTAAACTGTTTAGATATATTGTTATTTCAAGTTCTATTGTTAAGATTGTAGATAAAATTTACTATCGAAATATTGTTAATTGAAATTAAAGAATGGTTAATAAAAACACAAAATATTTTTAAATTGTAACTAAATGTCGAGAAAGATGTCAATATGAAGTTCTACTAATTTGCAAATTTCTATACTTGTCTGTTGGAATATGAAAATTCCGTGCTTATCAGAATGGTATTGAATAGAAAAAAAAAAGTTTTCGAATAAATCGAAACTTTAACATGTGACTTTTAGGATATCACGGTTCATATATATGTATATTCAGATATCAAGGCTATATAGCCCATGTGATTAACTTCTGACAAGATATTATTCTACTATACAAAGCATGCAGGGATGAGGAAGATATCACTGAATGAGATTTATTACGATATTTCGACACAGCATATTCAAAAACATACTCACACATTCTGTAAAAACATATTCGTTATAAAAAGTTAATTTAGCAACAAAATTTAAGCATCATAATCTACAATCTATCGACAAGCAGGGATGAGTATCACATAGGCGGACCATCTGCATCCTATTTAGTCAGGCATTCTCGGACCAACGATAACTTACATCTCTTAAGGTTGAACGAAGTAGTTATGAAATCATGCCACTTTAGGATATCTTAAAAATGAATATGAATAATAAAATTTATTCTTTTCATAAAAATCCCATTGTCATTTTTATAAATGCAATAGTTATCATGGATATGTAGTTTCCTCTTTATTTTTTTTTTCTCATTTTATAAATGTATTAAAATTACGTAGCTTATGCCGTTTTTAGAAGAATTATTAAATTCAACAATATTTTTTTATCAATTAGTTCAAATGTCAAAACAAATGTAGTTCCATTTTGACTTTAATTTACATTCGCTTTCTTAAATTATCTTTATTATTCTGTGCAAATATTTTATTGAATAGTTAATTGCCATAACCCAAAGAAGGACTTAATCATTTTATGGGGATAAGAATTAAATGCTTGAAAATTCAGCACAGGTTTAGTAGCATTGTATTAACTACCTCAAGTTACTGCTATTATTCTCTTAATAACTGCAATGTTAAATTAGCATAAACTAAATTAGTCACAATATCTCTATATAAAGACCTTATCAAGCAGTGAAATGTCATCGTAACTTTCGCCTGCACACAACGATCTAAATGAGGTCACTTCTTTGAGCATTTGCTGTTTGGTAAACCTAAAAAAGCAGGTGTATAGCTTGGTGTATTTATCGCTCTTTATTCACTGCTTCCACTAAGTGAATATCTGCAGTTTTTCATTTAATAACTCGTGGGATTCTATTTACGCTAACTTGCGTGGCACAAAAATGTAGCTTATTTGCTACTTGTCGGATGGCAACAGTCAAATATAAAAAAAAAATCCTGCAAAGAAATGAATCTGATTGCTTTATTCATTGAATGTATTTATAACTGTACTGAATCAAACGCTTCGCTTAGAGAATTAATGAAACTGTAAAATATTATTAGGCGTGTTTTTTAAGAATTCAGTGAACCACGTGATCTTTCTGGGCGGAGCTAACATTCAATCATGTAAATATCGCGTGGTCTCACTGCTGATGTTTGTAAATTTTTTTTTCCTAGAAGATGCAAACTCGACTCGTGAACTAGGGGGGAGTGTGATCTTGACTCTTATGTGGAGTTTTCTAGGCTTGCTACACGTAATGTGCCCTTTATTGTAGATGTTACGAATAAACCATATAAAATACAACATGAATCTTCATGTTATTTCATTCAGACCGCACTATTCAACATATCAAGTAAATTATTAAGCAATCGTAAGTAGAAGAAATAATTTGATTTTTTTAGTGTTCTGTGGATAGTTGGATATGCCACCAAAGAGGGCATTCAATCAGTGAAAAGAAAATATAAAAGAAATCAAGAAAATAAAAAAGTTTAATCAAGCGCAAACATAGGCTTAACCACTGCCGAATAAGTAATCGTGATAAGACTTAAGATTACAGTTTTTCACCAAGCACGTCAAAACTTGCTAATCATCCAAAAACTCTCAAAACACTCAAAAATACTTACAAATAGCTTTTAAAATTAAAAAAAAACACGTTTATATTTGGCAAGCAATCGCTTCAAAATGTATCAATATTGTTGCCCATTATATTAATCTGAAGTCTAGCTGTAATCGTTAAGATTTGCTAAAGGAATTTGATACAACTTTTAAAACAATTATCTTATAACAATGCTTTTTGTATTATATTAAGACTAAAAGTATTAATTTTAACCATACAAATTTCATTTTCTAACAATTTTTCATTCAATTCAATTTTTTTTCATTCATTCAATATTTTTCATTCAATTCGATATATTATTTGAAATAATGTTTACAAATGCTTGGATGGAATCGAAACTCTCTATCAAAAAATTTAAACATGTGCTTTTATCCATCATTAAATGAGTTGTAGCATTTTCACTTACATTTTTAATTCGTAATGTTATACATTTTTAAAATTTGCTATAAATTACTTTAATTGAATTCATGTGTTTCAGTCGCATCAAATTACAATGGAAAATTATTTTTTAAAAACATCCCGTATTAATAATTAACAGCTTAAAACCCAATAATCTAGGCGAGCAAACTGACCGTCAAAGACGGTTAATATATAGAATTTGAATAGAACGGAAAACAAGTATACATTTTATATCTAATCACTGTTTTGAATTGAAATAAAATAATCGTATTTGATGAAACGAATATTCTCAATCTCAAGTTACTCACTTCTGTTTGACCTTCTTTCGCAACCTCTTCGTGAACACAACATAGATTCTGAAAAAAGAAAGAAAAAAATATCTCAAAAATTTTGAAATGGAATCAAATGCTTCGAATGAAAGCATCATGTGAAATCAACAAGAAGAGAAACAGTATTATTTAAGAAAGACATTTTTTATTGATTATGTAAAATAAGTGCGTTAATGCTTTGTAAATAAATTAGAAATTTGTGTTC
>JAPMOQ010027115.1:313922-351341 GCA_026543055.1 Argiope trifasciata | reverse complement strand
AGTATTTTTGAGCTACATTTTAATATAAATACATTTTGCATATGTGTTATGAACATTTAGCATTTTACGAATTCCGTATTGTTCTTGATTTCTGATTATTTCTCAAAAATTCAGGATGAATGATGATCTAAATCAGTAAACATCAAATTAGATTTTTACAAACTATGAACAGTGAATTCACGTTTTGCAAGCGAAGAAAGATGATTTCAAAAACAAAACTTGATATTAATGTATTTTATATTATTATAATTGATTCAATGCTTCTAGTTTGATGCCGTTGTGCGAAGGAGGGTGTATCTTTTTCAGGTGAAAGTACTAAGGACTCTAAGAAATATAAACATATATTTCACTTCATATTTATTCAATTAATAGTGGGCGGACTATTTGTAATCATTTTTGTGCAAATAGTTTTGGAATCCGAAAAATATTTCATTCAATTTTTTTTTACAATAGTGAAAGTCCAGTGTGTTACATATTATCAAATTATATCAATGATATAAATTTGAAATTCCTGAAAAATATAGGTACATAAAAGAATTTTGAATTGGAATTGCTGAATTGCACACTCTTATGAAGATTGTTCAGACAAAAATGGAAGTCTGGATGTCAGAATACTGTTTTAGTAAGAAGTTTAATTGTGAAATTTTCAGTGTATTTCTTCGATCATTATTTCCAAACAAAAACTTAAATTTTTTAGAATGACAAATCTAAAGAAAAAAATCTTACATCGAATAAGTTACTCATCATCAAATTAAGTCGTAAATAGGTTTCTTCTGATATATATGATGTTTTTTAATGAAAATTGAAATAATTCGCTTTATGTTACAATATACGCGTAATACCTATACAAAATACTTAAACAAGCATTAATAAAATCAAAAGAATCATATTATACTAGCCACGCACAATGACATTTTTTATTGGTAAGCATAAAGATTTGACTGCAACCTAGTTGATCAATAGAGAATAATCACATATTTAATGCAAATCGCAGCAACAATATAATGACAGACCATAATATGACAATAACGTACAAAGTATAGATTAATGAATTAAAAAATAATCAAGCATTAAATTCTAATACCTATAAGATTGAAAAAAACAACTGAAGATAATAAGGTTGAAAAAAAATTATATAAAAAAGGAACCTTCTTAAAATATATTAAATTGTCTGTACCATTTACTTTCATTAACATCAACGATAAATAACTGAAAATAGAACTTATTTTCGTTAAGTGTAACAGCATTTAAATCTACATTAAACACACTCACATTTAGAGAAAAGTATTTTTTTTATGATAAAGAAAAATTGACTTGTGTACTTACTTCGTCCATTTCAAGTTCTTGTCCTCTTTCTTCTGGAGACATGTCTGCGGTTCGGTCTAAGAATTCTTTAAGAGTGGAATCGGGGGCTATCAAGAAATACAAAATACATGAATAAATAAACCTCATTCTTATGTTTTATTTAGATAAGATTTTATTTCAACAGTGAGAGTTTAATTTGAAATTCGAATGTTTTTTTGTTGTTAAATAAAATAAAGCGTTTTTTTTAAAAATAAAAATCAATCAAAGAACAAAATCAAAAAGAAAAGTAAAAACGAAAAAAATGTCTTAGGCATTGAAAAAATTAATTAGAATTCAAACTAATTGGAGATTAAACTTAATTTTGCTGTTTTTCTACAATAACTGCCGAGCATATTATTGAACAAATATTTTCAGAACTGAAAACTGTGTCTTTTTAATGATAGCAGTTTAATAAAAACTCTTTTTCTTTTTTTGACAAATTTCTAGCAATAGGCTACATTTTTGTCCTGAAATTCATTGTTTCATTAAGCATTTAATTATGTGATTTGCTTTCGTTGTTAAAAGATAAAACATTCTGATCAACGTCTATGTATATCAGACTGCATATCTAATAAATATCTGAATATTATGAATGAAAAAGTGGATAAAATACAGCATAAGATTTGCAGAGGATATAATAAGTAAGGCTTACTTTTGTTTATGTAATGTGAATAAGCAGTAATAAATATGTTAATATTATCATATGCGATGTTTCGAACTAGGCATTCTATCTCAGTTAATAAAATAAAACTGATATTTATAGTACAAGACTTATTGCATAGCTCTTCAAAAGGTACCAACAGTCGACGTTGATGTCGCGTCTATTACAAGACTGTGTATATATTCTAATATTTTGATAAGCCATTTTAATTTATAGGAACTGAAACAAAAAATTGCTATTCATTTAAATGTGAAATTAAAATGCACACATCTCTCTTGTGTTCTTTTTTTCTTTTCAAAGTATTTAGATTTGATACTCTTCGATGGCAGGCATAATCATTCTTGGTCTAGCAAAAAGCGTCAAAAGAAATCTATGAGTCAAAGATGTTTGATAAATGGAAAGCAAAGCATTTTCAACTAATCAAAGCAATTTTGGTGCAATGTTAGCTAAGTAGTTTCTAATTTAGTTTCAATACATGCTGTGGCTAATTAAGGCATTTTACAGGTATACGTGATGCACACTAAGAGAGCAACCCTTTTTAAAAAGTAAAAAAAAATAACCAAAAGATTTTCAGATTTCTAAATAACAAACTAAATGGTCAGTTTTAAATTTGAACACATTCTAACTTAGTCGATAGGTCACTGATTTATTTAAGGTTAATTTTCCCCCAAGAGTTTTTCTTTGGTAACTTTGTGAAAATGAGCATGTTTTATTTACAATGATTCAAGACAGCTCCGTATCTAGTATACAGTTATTGAAATATGGTGCATTAAATTACAGGAGACGCTTGGCATTTTTAAATATTGCAATAATAAAGTGAAAGTATTGAAGCAGATATGGATGTGACCAACGATATTAATAATGTCATAATAGTAATGTTAGCCCAATAATTTATATTTCACAGAATTTTATTTTTTACAAATTTAATATAAGTTAATATCCTTTTTTAATCTACTTGCCTGCGGTCCCACTTTAATCCAATACCTCTTTTCAGCTACCTAGTCGATTGGAAGTTTGCCATTGAATATAGGGAAGTAAATTATCTCCCTAAACAACTTCCAAGAAAAAGTGATTAACATTTTTGTACCGAAATCCTGGCTTATGGATAGTACGTCTTTCCCATGATCTAGGCATCCTGAGTTCGAGTTCGTTTCGGGCATGATTGTTGTTCTCCTGTTTTCTATCTGTGATGTGTATGAATATACCCCCTCCCTGTAAATAGGGTTTGTGCAAGCTAATATGACGCTTGAAGTAGTGAAGTCGTACTCTTGCTCCTAGTTGTCGTCACTGATAAAACAAGAGACGTTCGCTCGGTTTAAATCTCTGACAGATAACTTTCAGTAGGCTTGTAAAGGGGTTTAAGTCGCAACACTAAACAGCATTTTTATTTGTCGGATTAAAGTTTCAGTTCGGTTGTAGCGAGCAATTATCGCTAAAAGCACCCATCGATCTGCTAGTTTTAGAATAATACTCTTAAATAACTGAGCCAAAGGATAGAATCCAGTTAGTTCTTTATCCTATTCATGCTCCTTTGAGCCTCGGAAGGTTAAGGATCGCGCATTAACCTTCAGGGACGCTTACAGGTGCTTTTTGCCAATGATAGTTTTTTTACAAAAACTCCATATATATATTTATGGGCACAGGTTATCCCAATTTTTTTATAATCCAAACTTTTCCAATGCCCTTTATATTTCTTGAATGCCCTATTTTCTCCAGAAATGCTCTCCCTCTCATTCCTACTCACCACTAACTCCCTAACTACAAACGACCATTAGTCCCGACTTTCCATCCTGAAATGTAATAGTTTTTAGGGCGTCCTTGGCATGCAGGCATAAAATTGATCATCGATCGTCCTTCGAGCGGGGCACCACGGCCTCGCGACATCGATTACGCCCCGGTGATCGGAACCACCCCAATCTGCGTGATTCGTTCGCCCCTCTGTCCGTCAACGGATAATAATAATAAACATGACTTCCTGTGGTCATTAATAAAGACGGAACCATCAATCTAGGGCAAACAGTTTCATTGATGTGATCGTGACTGGATGGTTCCGAATTTCCTTGGAACTTTTGACATTAAGCTCTGCCTTTTAGAATGAATTAGAAAGTTATAAAATAATTATATAGTTTATTGTACAAGGGTAACGCAGTTGTAACTGAGAATTGTCTGATCATCAGTTTTTTTCTACAATTTATGTTTGAAAATGAAATAGAATCTGATTTGGAATCAAAAGTTTTTCTTTAATTTAATTTATTTGAAGAAAATAATAATATTGATTTACTATATAAAGTTATGCAAAGGCGAACATATATTATCAGTAAACATATATTTCCAGATTTTGTAGTTCCTATTAGATATAACGGTGAAAATGAATTGCAATAGGATCGTTTTTTAAAAGCTGTCTGCTTGCGTTTAGATGACGATTTATGATAGAAAACATTGAAATAATGTTAATAATAGTAACACCGCAGGTCTCAACAGAAAATATAAGTTTCATGACAGGAAATCGGCGCCGTTACTGACTTAATTTGCATCAAGATAATCCTTAATGTATATTATCTTGATGCAAATTAAAGCTGGCTGGGTTCCAAAAATTCTACCATTGGTGTGATGAGGAAATTTAGAAAGAGAGGTATTAGATTAAACTTCATAGTTAAAAACGAAAAATTTAAACATCTCTCGAGAACTAAGGCTACTTGCTCAAATGTTAAGAATTAATATGAGGGATGTGTATAACCACGATAAACTTTATTGGCTGGTATAAAATATAAGTTGTATCATACGACATATGTAAAATGACACTAAGTTAAAAAGATCGTTTAAAACACTATATAGATTACTATTGGACTATAACTTACAAAATCGGTATGCAGGTCGTAGATGCTCATTAAAACCTATTTTTCAACGTACAAATTCAATTAAAAATTAATAGAAATACAAACATTTTCCTTAATAACTTCAAGGCATAAAACTAAAAAAATTTTGTTTCATCGGTTTAAAATTAAAAAAAAAGTTTTTTTTTCCAGTGATACTCACTTTATTATAGATAATTTTCTCTACTTTTATTAAATTAAATTTTTTTTTATTCTAGTTCTGTATAAACAGCATTAAGTTTTAAATATAGAACAAAAGCTGTTGAATGAAGCCTAAAATACAATCATGTTGCGATATTTCGAATAGGAAATTAGAATTTTTAATTGTTTTGGAAAACTATATAAACATAATTTATTATAAATGTTTTGGTTTTATTTTATTTTCAAGTCTCCAAAGCGACTGTAATATCTTCGCCTCTGCCATGGATTAATTAATTAGATTTGTTTTCTTTAAGTGGAAAATATATTAGGTGCATTGCATGGTGCTTGAATGTATTTTAAGCATATATTAGGTGTATTGCATGGTGCTTGCATGTATTTTAAGCATATATTAGGTGCTTGCATGTTTTTAAACCTAAAATGCATGTGTTTAAAGCAGTGACATCTATTGATAAACGTATGAAATATTTATATAAGAGGCAATAGTTTTGGGTTTCACCAATTTACTTTTACTTTATAGTTATCAGTTTGAAAGTTTTCCATTTAGTATTATTGAGTTATTCAGTGCATTAAAACTCCAATCAAGGAAAGCTTCTAATTGCATTTTCGACTTTCATGAGGTATCATATCTTCCTCGAGATTCTGAGTTTCCCTGTCTCTAGTTCTAGTTAGGGCATGGTTGTTCTTCCTCTTGTGTTCTATCTGTGAGGTGTGTGAAATAGCCCTTCTATAAAAAGAGGTTACGCAACTAAATGTGTATGCATCTTCATATGAGCTAGAAGTCAGACTTCTGCCTTCGGTTGCTCAGGGGTCTTTATCCTCAGAAGATAACGCAACCTATTTTCGTCGTTAAGTGGGCAGGACATCATCTTTATTGCTTTTTTGTTTCATTTGAAAAAAAAACTGCTGCCAAAGTCCACGAGGCACTTTTAGAAACTTATGTTCCGTCATATCCCAACTGTCGGTTTTGTTTTCAACGGTTTAAGAATTGGATTTCGATGTCAAGGACAAAGAACGGATTGTATTCGAAGACAATAAACTGCAAGACTTATTGGATGAAAATGGTAAAAAATTGTAGAGAATGATCGAATTTTTTTTTTGATTGACATATATTGCTCTAATTTTTCCTCATTAAATGCCTTTTTAAAGAGAAAAACTGATCAAAATATATGCAAGCACCTAATATAAGACTTGAAAATCGTTGTTCTAAAAAATCACAAAAAGGAAATAAGGAAAAAGGACTTTATGTTTCCTCATGAAAGAGCTAGACTGTTAAAAAATTTAAAGGTTCTTATACTGTGGCTGATATTTTAACCCCCGGTTTCTATTTAAAGTTCGTTCTGCTTCATTCACTGATGTGATGTGATTAAAAGTTTCTGAAACGAATGAAATAAATCTCATCTAAACAAGTTCTCCACTATTGACTTTTTTATTTTTGCAGGTGAAAATAAAATAAATGATGTGTTGACCTACTTTCGGTCGAATTTTGTGGACAAAAAAGCTGTGCATCGATCATATTCTTTCATTGATAAATCATTGCCTAAAAATAGCTAATCGAACAACGTGGTGGAATGGAACATTTTTTTCAATACGTTGAATTCGAAAAGAAAGGCAGCATTTTATTGAATTAAAGACCTAAAAACGTTATTTCTGTGTTTCATTAAAATTTTTTTTTTAATTTATAAATTCATTTTTAACTGAAAATTGTTAAAAGTAACTTCTCGAATTCGAAATTTAAAACTCGTGAAGTTTTTGGAAATGCAATTGCTTTTTTTATTTTTAAACTCTAATATTAAATATACATCAATTCGTTTTAAATACATTACAGTATAAACTTGGGAAAACAGATGTCCATATATTTTAAGAATTCTTTGATACTCAGACAGTGCTAGCTATACTATTAAGTCTAATCATTTGAACAATACAAATCGTAAATATTCCAGATGAGTTATTTCCTTTTCAAAGGATTTATTTTGAAATTTCTATTTTTTTTAACTCTTTCCCCGTCAAGTGGATAAATTCCGTGAAAATTTCTTGCTATAAAGCTGCTTTTTTCGACTTCTACTTCTTAGTATACGAAGCATAAGGTAAGTACTATAACCTTCGAAAAATTCGAACCCACGATTTTGAAAAATTCCCGCACTTCAAACTTTCTTCAGTTCAAAAAACACATTTTAGTCATTATGTCTGTTTGTATATGAACACGATAACTAATATCACGTTAAACAATTCAGAATGAAATTTGGTAAATAGATTTTATACCAAATTCAAATTTTGAATGAAATCTATTCAGAAAAAAAAAACGGCTTTTATGGCTGTTCACGTACAGTAGAAAAATGAAGAGGGCTAAATTGACAAAATTTGGTACAAATATTTAACTTCTAAACAATAGATCCATATCAAATTCTGAGCCAGATCACTCAAAGGTAGATCGTCTGTTGATCCGTGCTCCGCTTGAATGTAAACGTAGTTCAGCTATATAAACTTCTAGTTTTAAAAAGACATTAGAAGACTATTTTGAGATTGACCTCGTTTATTTGAATCACTGTCAGATAGAGGTCACCAGCTCCTCCTCCTAATTTTCTCTCCACACCAGTGTGAAGACGTATGGCCCTGACGAGTTTAAAGTGCAACAGATTTACTTACGCGAGGGTTCTTCGGGGGAATAGAATCTCAAAAATCAAACCTTTCAGTTTCAGAGCCGAAAGCTTACCATCAGGCCATAATGGTCAGCACATAAGCCATATTACTGATTATCCGTTCTGTCCGAAGGCACTCGGAAATAAATACTGGGTTGACTGGACCGTCACTACAGCAGGACTGTGGGGAACTGTGATTGAGTCCTAAGGGACATCATCGGTCATGGTACAACCCTCCCCATAGGAAGTAATTGTCAACATCGATGGAAGAATCCAAATCCCCCACTTTTAGTGTACCCATTGGGTTGGAGAGATCTAACCACCATGCCGGCAGCACCCCATCCTCAATCACGAGGTGCCCTCTGGGTGTTTTGAATGTCAGCGCAATAACCCATAAATGCAATGATGATATAAATGAATATTTTATTTCTTAATGGTATCTTTGGTATATTTTTTACACCAAAAGTATAAATTTCCTAACCTTTATTTGACTTATAACTGTAATTTAGTGTCAAATTTTGATTACCATCAATAAAAAATAAGGTGTGAAAAATATATATTCACACCATTGATTCAGTAAAAAATGTTTTTTACATCAAGAGTATAAATTTCCTAACTTTTTTTTGACTTTGCCATCCAAGATTTTTGTGGTCATCAATAATTAAGGTTCCCAATTTTATATTCAGATGAGGAATACAAGCTTTATTAAAGAGCATGCGAGAAAGTTTTCAGTAGACCACATGCGCTGTTTTCACCTCTTAAATCGATCTCTTGCCGGCGTCTTGGCATTGGGGTAGCGTGTCTTCCACGTGATCTAGGCGTCCCGGTTCGGACATGGTTGTTCTTTTATCTGTGAGTTGTATGAATGCAACCTCCCTGTAAAAGGGGTTGTGCAAGCGAATGTGTGTGTCATCTTCGGATGAGCTAGAAGTCAGATTTCTGCCTTCTGGGTGCTCAGGGGTCATTAACCTAAGAAGTTACTGCATCTCCTTTCCGTGGGAACACAGACACGACATCATCATCATCAATAATTTCCGATGCAAAATAAATAAATAAAATAAAAATTTATCTCTTCAAATCATTTATTTTGAATATTATTTTTCTGCTTTTGGAATTTTTCACTAACAAGCCTTATTACCACAGCACTTTAGATTTAAGGGAACTTTACTATTATGGACAGTGCTCACAGGATTTTGAATCACCCTATTATTTTTTTTCGATCCAATTTTGAATCAAATTTATAGGGTGGGGGGGGGGAAAGAAAGAAAATTTGAAGAATACCAAGCTCCAGTTCCTCGTCTGCGTTGGCCACAGCGTGGATGAGAGATACCGTCCCACTTGCATTGTTTGCGTCCAGCTTCATGAAGTAAACTCTGTCGCTGACCACTTGACCATCGGCGTCTATTTGTTCCTGTTCACCTTGACAGTGTTCGTCATGCTGAATACAAATCAGAGAATACAGTTAGATTGTTTGAAGGATTATTTACTTTATATAGTAAGAGAATATAAGGCAATGTTTATAAATTTTCAAAAATTGTCTGAGGCATTATTATAGTCAGTCACCTGATTAGATATTTAAACACAATTGAATCAGAAAAGTTGTAGGGGTTTTCAAATATTACAGTGAGATATTTATGAAATAATTTTAGCATTTACTTACAAGTTCAATTAAATTATTTTGTAAACAATTTCTGTCAACGTAAAAGAAACAAAAAAAAAGTTTTGGAATTTTAAAAAAATGAGACATATAATTCTATTAAAACCAAATGATAAATTTCCTCATATAAAATATATAACATTAAAGAAGCATAATTAGTAAAATATAAAGGATAAATTGAAATAATAGATTCTAATCTTTTCTTTTTTATAATTGGTCTTTTTTTAATTACCATAAAATAAAAAAATTACCAATAATCCTTTTTAAAAATTATAATTGATTACTTTTTTTAAAAATTACCATTAGTTTTTTTTCTCGTAGGTCTCTCATTTATGACTTTCAGATGATTTATATTATTATAACATATTGCGCTGTAGTTTTCAACAGAATGAATAATTTGTTATTTTAGGGTAATGATATATTTTACATAAATCAGAATGAAATGCATTTACATAATGAAAAATATTTTTAAGGATTAATCAGTCCAGAAAAGATATAAGCCGATTTTTTTTAAATATTAACAAAATTTTGGTGCTGTGAACATTTTAATTAAGCTTGCATCATTAAATTTTTTCAGTCTTTATTTATATGAAGACTTTAAATATATATTGACTAAGTTTTCAGTCAGTCTTTATATAAATTAACAGATCTTATATCATTTGAATTTTTCATACAGTATTTATTTATATAAAGCCTATCGTTACAATTTTTCTTTTAGTATTTATTTATATAAAACCTGTCGTTACAATTTTTCTTTTAGTATTTATTTATTTAAAACCTGCTGTTACAATTTTTCTTTTAGTATTTATTTATATAAAACCTGACGTTACAATTTTTCTTACAGTCTTTATTTATATAAACACTTGATTTACATTAACTAAGCTTTATACATATTATCAGTATTTATATATATTGACTAAGTTTTATGTACATTGTCAGTCTTTATATAAAATAACAAATCTTGTATCATTAAAAATTTTTATATAGTCTTTATTTAGATAAAGCTTATAGTTACAGTTTTTCTTTCAAACTTTATTTATATAAACACTTTATATATATATTATCTAAGCTTTATACATATTATCAATATTTATATATATTGACAAAGTTTTAAATACATTATCAGTCTTTATATAAATTAATAAATCTTGTATCGTTAAAACTTTTCATACAGTCTTTATTTATATAAAGCCTATAGTTTACAATTTTTCTTTCAGTTTTTATTTATATAAAAACTTTATATATATTAACTAAGCTTTATACATATTATCAGTATTTATACATATTAATTAAACTTTATATATATTATCATTATTTATTTATATTAACTAAGCTTTATACATATTATCAGTATTTATCTATATTAACTAAGCTTTATACATATTATTAGTATTTATATACATTAACTAAGCTTGCATAATTAAACTTTTTCTTTCAGTATTTATTTAAAAATCAATAATTATCTTTTTATTTGTATATATGTACTGCAATTTTATCGTCGCTAATAGTCTAGAAGAGAATAAGCATTTGCATGTGCCGAAGCCTTTTAACTCCTGTACATGTAGTCACGAGACGATGAATGAAGCCCTGCCGCGTAATCTAATATTCACTTGCAGACCCATTTTCATAAAAATAAGGCTCGGGATTTTTTCTTTTTATCTGCCATTAGCGGTGGCAATTCTTTACTAATCGGTTTCATTTTCGGAAATGATAAGGAAAAAAAGTCGATAAATTTTAATAAATTTCTAATAATTAAATAATTTTTCTCTTCTTTTTCTATTTAAAAATTTTCAATCCTAAATTTAAATGTGAGCCGTATCCTTCAGCTCTTAGTGATAAATCGAGAGAATTATTATAGTCTTAATGAATTTATAATTTGCGTTTTTGATAGTAATTATAACAACCGCATTTTCTATTATTTATTTTTTAAAGTTTTGCGTATTTATATTGTATATTTTTAGTTGTCTTAATACAGACAACTAATTTTACAAATATTTTTTTTAAAGTTATATATTTTAATTATCAAACTTAGTATCGTTAAGACAAAGTTCTTGAATCTAAAGGTTTTAGGGGGTGTTTAATTAACTCTTTTTTATCGAAAATCCTTCAATGACCATCATAATAAATTATTCATTTAACATATATTTACTATTTAAAATTAATAAAAAATGTTTTAACTTGGCTTCAATATGTATTTTTCTATGAATATTATAAAATAAGATTCAAACATTCAATGAAAGAAGAAATTATTTGTATATGAACTTTTAAGCTGATAAATCTTATTTTAATGAAATGTGTATCGGCCTGCCTTACCTATTCACTTATTTTCTTTTTCAAACGTATTCAAATCATAAATAGTATTTCTCGTTCTTTTTTTAGAAACAGTAACACTGATTTTTTTCTATTTTATAGAAATCTTTATTTCAAATTTCCTCTTTAGATGAAGAATGGTTCAATTTTTTTCAAATAATTTACTTCTTATTATTTGGAAATTAATTTACCAAAGTTAATATTCAATTTGTTTCAATGTTAGTCACCAATGTTAATTTACATTTGTTAATATTCAAATGCTATGACAATAAATTAATAATTCTTCAGTTAATTTTTTAAAATATATGTGACTCAGAATTCTATTTAAATAATATCTGATGCATATCAATATCTTAAAAAAATTCTTATACACAGAAGTGGGTCTTGCACTTTAGACGTCTTAGAGCTATAACGTATTCTACATTAAGTTGTTTTACATGATAATTAGACATTTGATATGATGTGGATAAGTGTTAACAAAAAATTATAATTAGAGAAATAAGGATTTTTTATTAATCATAATTTAAAAATTGAACTTTAATAAAATATTTTTTTTATTAATTTTCCTGTAACATTTTACTACTTATTAAAAATTTTCCTGTTTAATTATTAAATTTTACGTGTTTGTATTCGAATAATAATAATAAAAACGAGGGAAATATGAGCTGAAAGCTTATAACAGGTCTAACAGTGTCTATTTTTTAAGTAATTTTATTGATCATTGTTTTTTTTTTATTTTATTTACAACTAATTTAATATTAACGAAAAAATTTCTACTGCAAGAAAATTCTGTGATCTTTGGAACCTTATATTGGAATTTCATTTCAAAAACACCACCTTCCCTTTGCAAGCTTTTTGATATAAAGGAATTTATTTGTTACTGTGTGCCAGCAATAATAGAAATCGATACTAAACTCAAAGGAAGAATTTGGGAAATATTTTGATAATGTGAAAAGTATATATTTTTTTCATCTTGTATTTACTTTGAAGACTGAATGTTCTAAAACGGAAAGGCGCATTGTATTTTTTGAAGATTTAAATATTACTACACGTAACGTGTAAACAAGCTAACTGCTCCAACCCACTTTGAGGCATACAGAAAAATTTGAATGATCGAACAGATGCGATAGCATTGACAGGAACAAAGGTTAAATTCTAAAGGTCATCACCAACCAGGTACAATCCCTCCAGTAGGAGGCAATTTTCCTCTTTATATTTGAGGTACCTCCGGGTGATATGTAACATAAAGTAGAATCAGAGATTATATTTAAACCCTGAAAACCCTGATTTGCCATAGAATGATCCGAACCTGACTACAGATAGCAGAACAGTAATTATTTTTCTATTCACTCTGAAATTTCAGTTAATAACAACTACTATATAACAGAATTTCTTTACTAAATGTTAAAAAAACATCATTATCTCATTTACTTTCTATGTAATTATGGATGTAATTGTCTATAAAATATTGTTTGTTGTATTGTTTGTGTGTATTTAGAGCTTTCTATGATGTGACTAATATAGCGAACTCAATATTTGGTTGTCCTCTATGCTTGCTGTCAGTGGTGTGCTTGCTCTAAAAGATTTTCAAAATCTAATATATTTTTTTCGTGTCGGATTCAGGAAGAGAAAAATGGGAATGAGAATAGGATTCTCATATAATCCTGAAAGATCATATGAGAAATTATGAACGAGCGATTATATGATGATTATGAAAGAGCGGAGGTAAAAAAAGTAACATTAAAACACGTGAAGAAATTAATGAAAAGCATATTTAGCCATGCTTCAGAGTAATCTAATATTCTCAGGGTTTTTTCCCCCAATCACTGAGTTTAGTTTTTTATAATGCTGAGATTTGAAGTCAGCCTAAAGACCCATAGCAAGTTCAGTATTATTCATTTCCGCATATGTAAAGACAAAAATCAAGATATTAGAATTTAAAGTCTTCGAAAAATTTTATCTTAAAGCCCGCTTAACGTCTCCCTGAAACCGGCACAGATAATGTGCTTCTAGGAAATCATGCAAATCATATCTCCATGCGCTAGTTTGATTCTTTTTTACATTCTCTATGTGATTTTTTTATTTGCCTATATTCTTACCTTCAACCATCCTCTAATGCGGGTTTTAATCCAGGACATTATTTCCTGTCAATACATTGTGATGGAAAAAGATATTGAATACATTTTCAAGTGAAAACATTGAAATAAAATCCAACAAATAACAAAATAAAAGAACTCTGATAGTATTTCAAGGCTTATTCTTCTTCGATCAAAATTACTTAATAACTTCCGACAAATAAGTCGGGATGTGTAAGAATTCATGGTTTCCCTCTTCTTAATATTAAAATTTAATTATTCATTAAAAAATATATCGTCTTAGATTTAAAAAAAAAGCCAACAGACATTATTATTAATATCCCGAATACGTTGTTATAAGAATTGTAAAAAATACTGACCTTGGGAAGCGAAAAAATGCAGTATTTGAAAACCTGATATTAAGTTAGCCAAATCAGAGATCTCGAAACTAAAAAAGCTTTTCTAATATTCTTTTCCGATTTACATTAATAACAAATTTAGAAATAGTGTCATATTTAAATTTATATTAAAATCTTCTAAGAAGTAGACACGGATCAGTCCATTATATCCATCAATCCATTATAAAACTATAAGAGAATTATATATCTAAGGATAGTTTTACTCTGCCACCATCAAAACAATACATCTTAGATTTAAAAAAAGACATCGATTTTTCCTTTTTTGTTTCTTAATCTGTAATAATGTCTCCTACTTCTAAACTCTTTTCTTTAGTCCCATTTTAGTGTAAATCCGAATTAGTATAATAGTTGTTTATTATTATGTTACTCTTAAAAATTTACATAGAAAATTTTGGAATAATTTTAAAATATATGCAAGAGCATATCTTGAAGCATGGAGCACATGCCATAGTTAGATCAGAACTGAGTCATAGCTTCATACGACTCCAAAGGGCGCTCTGACTGACGTCATCATGGTTAATATTACAAGAGTGACAATAAAGCTTATTTTATTCCGATTAAAATATTGCATATATTTTAGATTTTTAAAAAGCATTTTTTTAAATAATTCTAATATGATCCTGGTTGTCCATTATATAATTAAAACAACATTGCCATAAAATCTATCAATAAATTCCAATAACCAAAGAAACAACCTACACATAAATTTGAAAATAATACCTAATAGTTTCATTAAAAATAATGAAATACTAAATTAAACGTATTTAAATCAACTAATTTTGAAAACGAATATCCTTTAAATATGTTATTTTCAGTGACAGAGAGCGAAAATTATTTCCTTTGTCCAAAATTTTTTCTAAGTCTATTAATTTATTTAATAGAAATAATGCATTCCCATCCTGTTCCTCGTCCCCCCTAAAAAAGAGAAATTCTGGAAACCATGAAAAAAATTCAGTTGCGTTTTATGAACGAAAAGAAAAAAAAGTGTTTCGTCACTCACCTGATCGCCAGTGGGAAACAAAAATAAGACAGCTTTCACTTTTTTCGGCAGGTTTTCCAAATGTTCATCGTCCAAATCGACAACATCGATCATGGTGAAATCTTCTGGTACTCCAACACTTTGGAGGAACTACAAAAAATGAATAAAATTTTCTACGGGGCAAATATTTATGCTTTAAAGGTGATATATATTCTATAAAATGTAAAATTATATAGTAATCATCGTATTGGAATGCCAGAAAAAAGTTTAATTTCCTAATTTTTCACAAAACATAACAGATATAATTTTTTTTTTAATTTTCTGAGCACAAAATAACAGAAAATCCTCTATTATAATATTTCAATTCCTATCAATTCCTATTATGCCAATTATTAAATAAATAATTTTACATAAAATAAATAAATTGAATTATAAATAAATAATTCATAAATTGTTATCATAATAATGTAATTAAATTGTTTTATCAGAATTACTAATAATGATTACGATTTTATTAATTATTAATAAATATTTTATTATAATTAATAATACATATTTTATTCTAATTACTAAGAAATAAATATTTTATTACGATTACTTATAAATTATTGGCACAATGCTGAAAGAAATGTAAATGCCAAATTTATATCCTTAATGAATAAAATTAATCCTTAAATGAATAAAGCCTAATTAAATAATTCATTGCAATGATGGAGTGAATATAAAATTGATATATAATAGCTCTTTACAGAATATATTATATTAATAGAATAATATAATTTATTATATTAGTGGAATTATGGTAATACCATTATATTTATGGAATTTCATTTATATTTCGCAATAATTTTATTGAAGTTTTCTTTTTTCACACAGATTGATAGCAATTTTATTAATGCATAAAAATTTGAAAATGAACCACTAACTTTAACGAATTAAAATAAGAAGCTGAAAGGAAATAAAATTTGGACATTATTGCATTTGGTAATTTTGATGAGTGGTTTGTATCTGATCTGAAGTCTTAATTTCAGTAGTTATGTTTGTTATCTTGATTTTACGTCCGTTCTCTTTTCGAAATCACAATTATATTTTAAAAAAAAGATATATTTTAAAAAAATGGATGAGTATCGATCACAACATTGATTTACTAATTTTTACAATATGTAAAGATTTACTATAAATGAATCTTTAAAGATACTGTTTTGTTTTCATCAAATATCTATAGAAAAGTTCTCTAGGATTTTGAAAATGCTTTCCTAACATTAATAAAATATTTAAATCTTGAAATAGACATTATATATGTTTCTAAAATCAATTTTACTATGAATTATATCTTCTGATAAGTGAATCATGAGATTGAAGGTAGTCATTGGAATGGTACTTATATTTCTTCTTTACCATCCTAAGCTTTAACGAAAGAATTACAACTCATAGTTGCTCTTTACATTTCCTTGTTCTAGGTGAATAAAAATAAATAAATAAAAGGACACTGAAAAACCTCTAAAAATTAAGTTATTGTGTATTTTACAAGTAATTCGTATAAAAAATAGAAATGTTATCGTTAATGAAATAAAGAGCTGAAATCCAAAATTTTTTAAGAGAAGATAAATCTTAGAAAGTATTCAATCTCTCATGAAATTTTAGAAGTACAGAAGATTTTGTACACGATAGCATCATAGTCAATCATAAAAAAACTTTACTGAATGCATTTTATAGATACGTTTTTAAGACAATCGTTATCATCTGCTTTTTTCAGCTAAAACTTACGTAAGCTAATATTTTCAAAACTAAAGCGTCAGTCAAATAAGTCAAGTAATCTCAAGCTAAAACTTGTAAAACTAAAATGCAAATATATGGTAGCCGCCTAAATTAATCATAATAAACTGTACTTAATGTATTTTATAGATAAATATCAAAATAAGTCAAAGCTAAAACTAACGTCAAATCTAAAACTTTTTTTAAAAACACCAACGCATGGTAGCCACCTTAATTAATTATAAGAAACTTTATTTCATGTATTTTATAGATAAATACTTTTAAGTTAATCGCTATCATCTGCTTCTTTCAGCTAAAACTTTCATAAACTAATGCTTTCAAGACTAAAGGGTTAATACATGACAGGTATCTTAATTAATCATAAGAAACTTTACTTTATGTATTTTATAGATGAATAGTTTTAAAATAATCACTCTCATCTGTTTCTTTCAGTTAAAACTTTCAAAACTAAAGTGTCAATCATAAAGCAGCAGCATCTATTAACATCTCTTATGCTTTCAAAAAATGATTCATTTTCAAATATCATTTACAGAGAAAAAATACGAAGTTTCTTTTACGTATAATTTAAATATAAATTACTTAACTAATTAATCTTAATTGTAACAAAAAATATCCTAATTACATAATCGGTCAGTCCATGAAATGTTAAATACCTAACTAATAAATATAATTTTCAAAAACTGTTCTGTACATCGGTTTCATTGAATGAGTCTTTTATCATTCCGTTTATTGTTTTGGTTGATTAGTTTCACTCAAACTATTACAAAAATATAAAAATGCTGATCACACCCAGACCTTCTTTATTGATTTTTTTATGCTAATATTTATGCCACCCCTCCTATTTCTATAAATGTGCACATGACGATCTCACAGACACACATTCTAAATGAAATCCAGAGTCTGTTGAAAAACACCAAGCAATCGACTGAGGAAAATCGATGGGAGAAAGTAGCGAAGCGTGTGTGCCTTAGAAACGGACTAGCCATAATGGTTTTAGGTAGGCGGAAGACATGCTGACGGCTGGGCTGTCTATTTAGACAGTCTGTCTGGGGCGAATTCAATGCACGAATTATTTCGGATTCACCAAATACAAAAAAAAAATTCAAAACCTATTCTTTTGCCAGATGGATTTTTATTGAGTTATTCAAAGAAAAGAACGATTTCAGCAAATAAAGTGATGTGTGGATGACAGCTGAAAGGATAAAATTTTCCTTCGTAATAAATTTATGATTTTGTTTATACTTTGAGTAAAAATTTAAAACGTATCTTTCTTTCTAAAATAGCCACCAGTTGATCTTTGAATTATATCAAAATAATCTCTTTATTAGACATAAGTTTACATGGTATATTCAAATATTTATCAACATAAATATATGGGTAAAAATTAATTATTTGAAAACTGTCATAAATATATTTTATTTCTATAGAGTATTTTGTAAGGTACTATTCATAATTTAAGATTATTATTATTTAAAAGTGATGAGAAGTAACAATTTTTTAAGTTGAATATATAGTTACATTTTTCTGTAACACTCATATTTGCATTTCTCTGTACCCAATTACAGAAGCAGACTGCTTGAAAACTATCATAAATATATTTTAATATTATAGTGTTTTTTTTGTAAAGTACTATTCATAAATTAAGATTATTATTATTTAAAACGATGAACAATAAAGATTTTTTAAGTTGAGTATACAGTTAAGTTTTACTGCAACATTCGCATTTTCATATTTCTGTACACAATTGCAGAGACTTCACCCATATGTTCTATGTTAATGATAATGCATGACAAACTTGGCATGGAATTGTTTATTTCAAGGCAGTAAATATTAGTAGTTTATAAAAGAAAAAAAAAAAATAGCATCCATGTTTTAAAGTCAGTTATAGTCAATTATTAACTGACTTTGACCAAAAGAGTGCTATAAAAATAGTCAGTACAATCTAGAGTACAGATCTGTTATGGCGAGAATTATGATAGAAACATGAAGAAAGATTTACCAATATCTCAACATTTTATTTTAAAGTATTTGTGGGAGATTTAGGATCAACTGATCCGCTTATTCTTAAAAGTTAATTCAAAGAGATTGAATTTTTTTCCTATTGCATACTATACCATTAACGAACCATTAATGTTGATTAATGCTGATAGTTAACTCTACAAACCTGTGCACAAAAGATGCTAATGGTGATTGCAATTATTCAAATAATTTACCTGACATTGGTGGCAAATAGCGCCAAAGTGATTGTTAATTATTTACTCTTGTTAAACTGCGACTTTATACCCAAGCAGTTACAGAAAACCCTGCGTAACAGCCATCTAGGGCTGCTTTTTTCGTATCAGTGAATAAAGGATAAGAAAACATAAGTCACCTGAATTATTTTTTATCAACCTACTGCTTTATAAATGCATATAATTATATGAAACCAATAATTTTTTATACATTTTTTTAACTTTATGATTGCAATATATCATACCTTCACAATTATTTCAACAAATTTTTTATAACTCAAAGAATTTTTTTTAAAGAAAACATTCATCTCTAAACATTATATAGAGATAGAGTAAGTATACAGGTTATTATTATGCATCCGTGTGAACCAGTTCCTTCGGATTACATCAAATTGTTAAAAGTTTTTTTGTAAATGTCGTTAGGTTTCGTTTTAGCGACACAAAATTCTTTCCAGAAATTGATAAGCAATTCATTCATTTACACTTCTAATGATAATATTATTGTCTAATTTTAAGCTTAAATGTCTTCAGAACCATTTTTGAGATTCTATAGCTATAATCCAAGTTTAATTTTTCCTGGAAAGTTCAGCGCTGAATAAGCATTAACTGTATCATATAATCCAAAAACACGAATAATGTTATCTGAAATTTTGATATCTAAAAGACACTGATAATTAAAAATGAATCGAACTGGCAGCATCTTAGCCAGAAATTTCAAATCAAAATATTCATTGTTATTTTGAATGTTTTTTATCTTATGATTCCCTTTTGATTCTAAGATAGGTATTAGTTTTCAACAATTACCAATTATATTTTCCCACAGTGCAGGGATTTTAATTACATCTTCACAAGGTATATATACTTGAAGAATTTATCAGATTTTAGTTAAAGTTTCGACTTTATACAGCATAAGCTTTATAATTAATCACTCTAATCGGTTAAAAAATTTCATAGGCCAAAACTCTGCAATAAAAACGATCTTTTAAAATGTTTCATATTAAAATGTATCAAGATCCTGAGTTTTACTTTTCATTATGACGTTCATTTGAATGTCCTTAATAAATTTATTTATGCTTTTAAAAACATTTTATGCATTTTAGAGCACCTTTTTGAATGCAACAGAAAAATGAATTTGAGACTTCTTGTCCTTAATTTTTAGTTTCTGTGAAGTAGTGACTGAAGGAAGGGTGTACTAATGCCGATAGTATATAAGTTAATGTGATTAATCTGTTAATATTAATAATATCTAATAAAAATTATTTTTCTATCAACTATGTTAACCAGATATTATTAATAATAAGTAATAAATTAAAATGATTGTAAAATATAAACTTGAAAAATTTATAAACTTAAGATCTTTTGTCATCCATATTTTATAAAAAGCGGTTTTGTGGGAAAAATAACTAGTTTTAAATTTAAAAATTGTTCCAAATCGATTCATTTGATCGGTGTGGAATCTTTTTGTGCTGCAAATGAAAATAAATAAGGGCCTTGGCATTCCATATCTGACTTTCGGTGGTATAGCGACGGTCAAAACAGAAGTTGCCGACCAATCAATACTTCCGATACCTCCCAGACATCACAGAATGGTTTTGCTCTCCACTCACCTTGTTCATTACCTGGAAGAAACAAAACAAGCATATATTTACATAAATGAATGAATAAATAAATAAATAAATAACAGACATCACGTATTGTCCTTCTATTATTTTTCTCAGAACTATTAATGTTAGTTCTAGAAATGGGAACACATTAGGTTATTATGGTAAAATTTGCCTGTTTTAACGATTCGTGTTTTAAAATTCGAGACTTTTTATGTAATAATTAAATTATCACAGGGATTAAATAAGAATAGTGAAAAAATTAGGATATAGTAACATATTTTTTATAATTTACACAGACATAAAATGTTCTGCGATTTGTGTTTTGTTTCGTCTCATAATCGTTTGCTACAACATAAGTCTTTCGAATCGCAAACATTTGTTTATTATTGAAAGTTTCTGTTATTAAAAAATTGTCTGCACGCTATTTATAACTTTCAAATTAAATAATGACCCAGAGTTAGATGTTTATTGTTATAAAAGTTTGATTTTGTTGCATTTATGAATAAAATGTATAATTTCAAAAGTAAGAATGGTTGGTGATATTTTAAGCCTTTTTAATTCGTTAAAATATCATCAAGAAGGATTTTGTTTTAAAATCAGAAGAAAATGCAGGAATATGTTTTAGTTATGTGAAAGTAGGATAATTTTTTCACTATTTCTGTGAATCAGTTTTGCTTGACTAAATGAAAAAAAAATCCTTTTAGCTTCGATCTTTTTTTTAAAGATTCTATGTTCAGAAATAAGAAACCCATCTATTTCAATGTAAAAAGAGGAAAGTAAAAATTGATGAAATTTATTTCTATATTTACACATTTTGATTGTTACTCAAAGGAACTTTTTTTTACTTTCTTGGAAAAAAGATAAGATTAAAAAATTTCTTTATTATTCCAAAATTTTAAAATAGAGAAATCAAACCAGATAAAGAATATAGTAGAATAATCTATGATTAAAACAATTTGAATATTCCTTTTGTAAAAACAAAATTTATTTTGACTATTGTATTTATAAGTGTACTACCAGTTGTATACACAATTGTTCAAAAACTATCAATACTAATACTCAATAAATTAAAAAAAAAGAATCCTAATTATTTTATTTAAAAAAAATTAGACTGACAAAGCTGGAAAAATTAATTATAGTTTTCGAAACGATTGAGTTGTTAAAATAATATTTTAATCTAACATCAGTGACAAGTTCTTTTATTCTGTTTTTCTTCGGACACATATTTCTATTTTTTTTTTCGAAGATTAATGTCAGAATATATACCCTCAAAGAATAAATCATTACAAATCATTTTGTAAAAGAAATGATTTTATGAGGTGTCATTTAGATTTCCAAAATTTACATTTTGTAGATAATATATAGGGAATTAAAAAATTGAATGAAATAGGCCGAATTAATTAATTAAAATAAACTAACTTTTGAATAAGTTTATTATTATGGAGTAAAAATCTTATGTTAATGCTATTTTCTCCGAAGTAACATTTCAGCTAGATTTTTTTATAGATACTAGCCTGCCAATTATCGATTCTTTTTAATGTTTTATTGCTTCCAGGTCAATCGATTTACTTCATAAAAGTGTTCCATTAGCTGTGGATAGATATTGATATGTAGAATGAATAAATATTAGAAAAAAAAGGTTTTCGCTTTTATGATTTAATTTGTTTTCAATCGATAAATCTTCCGGTTAAACAATAAATTATTATTAGTGATAATAATATCAAAATAGTTGCAGATAGAAATAAGTAGTTAAGAAACTCTTTTTGATAACGTTTGATACATTTGTGGAAAAATTTAACCATACAATAAATTTACTTTTATTGCTCAGAAGAGAACAGAGAGTGAAATATAGTACTATTCTCTGTCTTCTCACTTAAATACGTATTTGACCTAGAGATCTTTTATTGTAAAAATAATATTGTGGAATTTTTATTCAGTATTCCGCAAAACATACAGTACTTTCCATACAATAAATTGATTTACTGGGCATTTTTACTTTCTTATGTTCTAAGCGAAAATTTTGAATAATAACACGATGATTCCAAAAAATTGGTATTTTCTCTATTTTCTAAGAAAATATAATTTATTTATAGCATCTTGGCATTTCTATGAACTAAATTTGATGAATTTTTTTCTTAGGAATAGGCAACATATGAATTTTTAGAAAATGGTATTTCCTTTCAAATAATATCAATGTCAGATGGTATTTATTGACATTAACAAAATACAATACAATGACTCCATGTTAAAATAGTTTCAACTGCGGAAACATCGGAAAACATTTTTTTAATGATTTGAATTATTTGAGGAATTTACTACACGCTATAATTCAATTTTTAAGTCACCAGCTTTAATGCTTCTCCAATTATTTATTTTGGAGACTCAAATGCAAGTTAAATTAATGTAAATGGTTTTCGACATTCGCTTCTAACTTCACCGCTTGTCCTACACAGAATGATGCATATATTTAGCATTTAAAATGTAGATATGCATCATATTTAGAGTTAATCCATCAGCATTTAATGGCCTGTCGTTTTTTTTTTTTTTTTGCATGTGTATTAGCGAGAAAATTTCAAACTGCATCAGCCAGAGGTAAATGAAATTTGATTTGCGAAACTTGAGTTTCTAAGGTGGAGATCTTTAAGAGATTCTGAATCACAACTGCAAAAATGTGGATCGTCTGTCCATCAGTTCTTTCACAAGTATTTAAATATGATAATTTTAAAATAAAATGTTTTAAATGTAAAATCTTGTCATTTGAATTGTTTTTTTGTGTTAGATTTAGGTTTCAATCAATTGGGAAAAAACTGTGTATTCGGTTTTCTAATACTTGTGATTAACCATATCCTATCGATTAATAAACGAAAACTACAAGCTATTAGACTCTCTTGTAACTATAGTCCGCCAAATGGCATACAGTTAATAATGCATAAGCACATTCATTAGAGCTTAAATACTAAAAGACGACGGCTGACAATTTTTATGAATTCTTTTCGTATGTTTTACTAGGAATCAGTGACTCCAAAAGGGATAAAAACAGATGGATTAAATTTAAGACATTATCTCTCTATCGAAATTCTAAACATAGTTCAAATTTTAGATAAAAATTCACCGATCAGAAGACTATCAACTTGAAAATGAATATATAAATGTTCTAATTCAAAAACAGAATGAATAAGTATAAAAATCAACAAATGTTTTTTATGCATTTTCTAGTTCTGTATTAAATTTAGAACTAAAGACGTCACTATAAAGGGGCACTTTTCTGAAAAGCAAAGATCACTTTAAAAAATTTGTGAGTTTATACTAGAAAGTCAAGTACCATAGTCATTGGAGTTCATATCGTTGCTATAATGAAGATTCGAATGTATTACCATTTCTTTTGAAGAGTGAAGGATTCTTAAAAAAGAAATAAATAAAATCTGTTGATAGGTCTCTTTATGACTCTTTAAGTCTAATTTCTAGATAAGGTAAATGGATATAATAAGAGAAAGGAATGATCAGATATGAACCTCAGCTCTCAATTACTGAATATATTCTATATTGAATATAAAATATAATACTTCAATATATAAAAATTTAGAATGTACCAAAAACCCTGACATATTTTTAAATTGGATATAAAATTAATAGGCTTAAAAGAGCTATAAAATTATTTTCATGATGTTCAGTTTTTCCCTCAAATACCCTATCCCTCCCCTTAATTCTGAATTTTTAATTAGATGGTGTTGTGTTTAAAAAGAATCTGTATAAAAATACGCAAAACTAGTAGTTTTGCAGAATTTGTTGCTTCACAAGCAATTACTGAAACAATTAATTAGAACAATTTGCTATCATATTTCAACGTCAGTGAGCTTTTTGTAACATGAACAACATTTAAACGTTTCCCCTATACCTCTCATGTGTCCTTGAGTAGGATCCTTGATTGTAATACAGACTGCACTACATAATGTTATCAATGTTTAATATGGAAATCTCGAAACCCTAAAACAACAACATATAAAGAAGCAGCGACATCTTTGCTAGTTTCATGCTATTTTTTTATATCGTTGTTGCATATTGAGTTACACAGTCTTTACGGATTAAACTAAGAATCGAATATTTTATTTGCAAGGAAATTTTTTTACACCTTTAGATGAAATTTAGCACAACTTGCACTCTTCTAACTCAATTAATTGATTTTACATTTAATTAAAGGGATTAATTTCTGATATAATCCACAAAATTACGAACGATGAGGATTTTTAAATGACTGTATAATGATTACTTCTTCTTCTTGCATACAGCCGACTACCCCGCCACCACTGAACGTAGCAGTATCGACAGGATTTGTTGTGGTCGACTGCTGAATAAGTATGTCCAACCTTACATTGACTAAACAGTCAAACTAATATTCCTTTTGGGGTAATAGCTCTTTCTGCCCATCTGCACTCTCTCAAACAGTTAGAATAAAACTATCAATCTTCAACATCATATCCTTCAGAGTTTTGAGATTACCTGGTACCATCAGTACTGTACTTAAATCATTATTCACAATCTTCAGGTCCTTCCTTAACTCTGAGATCTCCATACATTCCATTAAATAGTGGTAAACCGTACCAATTTCTCAACAAATACATTTATTTTTCTGCGTTCTTCCAAATCGTTGGAAATATGCAGGAAATCTCCCATGTTCAGATATTATTTGGATTATAAGTAGATGGTATCTATTGTATAATGATTACTATATCCGTAATCGGCAATATATCTATGAATTAAAAATATTCCTTTTTGTTGTAGGACTGTAGTGACAAAAAATATTTCGCCTTGTTTTATTTTAAAGCTAAAAGGGAATAATTTTGGATGACTGATCTAGCATATGCAATGCCAGAAAAAAACAATACCCCAGAAAAAATATATTCACTGATGTTCTCTTCTTCTACCAAAGTATTTAAATATTCATGAGAAATGTTTGTAAAAACTTGAAGGTAGATATTTGTTGAAGCTCCAAAGTTCTAATATTTTGAAAAAATAATTGATAAATTTTACCTTGATCTAGATAAAATGAAATACCTTTGATAATTAGGTTAAAAGAGCGCAAGTTGCACAAAATTTCATCTAAAGTTTTAAAAAAGTTTCTATTTTATCTAGATATCGTTTATCTCTTCATCAATCGTAATTTTAAACATTAATCTATAAACTTGCACTTTTAATTAAATGTAAAATCAATTAACTGGGATAGAAGAGTGCAAGTTGCACTAAATTTTATTTAAAGGTGTAAAAAATTTTTCGTTTTATCTAAGTCATCGTTTATTATCTCATCAATCGTAATTTTAAAGATTACATCACAATACTTAAATTAATATTTTTAAGTAAATATAAAACCAATTAATTGGGTTAGAAGAGTGTAAGTAACACTAAACTTCATCTAAAGATGTAATAAATTTTCTGTTACAAATTTTATGTCTCAATTTTAAGATCATCGTTTATTACCTCATCAATCTTAAATTTAAGGATTATATCATAATCCTTAAATTAATACTTTTAATTAATATGAATTCAATTACTTGGGTTAGAAGCGTGCAAATTGCACCAAATTTCATCTAAAGGTGTAAAAAATATTCCGTTTTATATATATCAAACTACAATCAATTAGTTTTTCTAAGGATTCGATCATTGGGTTGTCAACAAATACCCTCTTTCAAGTTTTTATAAACATTTCTCATAAATATTTAAATACTTTATAGAAGAAGGCAACATCAGTAAATATGTTTTTTCTGGAATATTACTTTTATCTGACAACTCACATTGTGCTAAATCAGTCATCCAAAATTATTTTTATTTAGTTTTAAAGATAAAGCAAGTCGAAAGATTTTTTTTGTCAGTACAGTCCCACACCGTGACGAACTCTGAAGATTCGCAAGCCTGCCGTGTGACTCAAGGTGAACAAATGCGTGAAATGACAAGTACACATGTTTTTCAAAAGAAACGAAAAGGGGTAAATGACCGGTTCTGATAATTCTGGAATTGAGGAGCGAATTTTAAAAAAATCTAAATATTTACTCATTTAGAAAATATGCAGTTTTATCACAACTTTCATCTACGGGTGAATGCTTTTACGTGAAGATAATATGCAAAATTAAAGCATTTTTGCCTTTTAGATAAATATATTTTACATTTTAATGACGTGTTTATTATAGCAAACGACCATGTCCTAAATTCCTTATATTTTAAAAATTAGATCATATTTATGGATAACAGATTGCTTTTCTTTCATTGGTGCATAAATGAAAAATAATTTTTAGAGGGTGGGGAGATAATTTTGATATTATAAAATTTAAAATTGAACCGTAAAAATATTATAGTTATCTGGGCGTTATGTAAGGTATAAACTTAATTTTTTTATTTCATTAATTTTATGTTTAAATTTTAAAATCATTGCAGATAAATGTGTTTTGAAATTTGCTTCAGTTGCTCGAGTACTTACTTCAAGTTGCTGTACTGCAACTTGCAAAGTATTAATAAGTTGCAACTTACTCTTAGAGAACTGATCATGATTAATTATAAATTATTAAATTATTAATTTGTATTATTGACGAAACAACCTTTCAGCCCTTTTCTTTCTTTTCTTTTACTTGTTGCAGAATATTGACATTGAAAAAAACTAAAGCAATATTTCTTTTCAATTAATCTGATCTATTTAATAATAAATCTACTTTTCAAAAGAAAAAAATATATATTTGATTTAATAAGGTCAAATTAAGTGTCAACAAAGGTGTCCAAACGAGATGTGACTTGTCGAATCTTTGCCATCATTATAGTGTCCTTAAATCAGCTGTTTCTGAGATATATTGAGTTAAATCACCCACAATGCAAATTTTTTGCTGGAATATAATCATTTTAACGATATTCCAGATAAAGAAGTCCAGCGGTGGCAGACAGGGAGATATGAGAAGTCAGGGTGTGTATGTTGTTCACATGCTACAACCGGCACTACGCAATGTTATAAACACCTTCAAACGGTTGAAACGATAAAGTTTATACTAATCACCTATGAATGGGGACGGTGTAGTTGTGGCACTATCATGTAGCGGATTTTTTTTTATCTATGAGCTTCCAATGTCAAGAGACAAAGATTCGTATGGGAAGATGTTCCAGTCGTTGTCGTTCTTTGACATGCGAATCAAAGGAAGATTAGACCTTCACAAAAAGCAATTTGTTTATGAAGCATATCACTAATCTTACTGTTCTTATCAAGGTGAATTTTACCATTCTTAATAAAGTAAATAATAATAATTTTATGTCTGATGCAGTAGCAGCCAATATTTGTTTTTTAAAGCATCAGCTGTGAACAATGAAATGTCATTGGTTGAAATTTAATCAGATCAAAAATTTTCCACAGCCTGTAGCAGAAATCTTTGCCTTTGTAAATGACGAATCATTTGACTTAAAAGATTGAATGAAGGTGCAATGCATCACATAGCTTAGTTTCATGACTCTGAGTCATTGCAGTAATACCAATGCCTCGTGATCATGTTCAATTTTATGATAAAGATCATCTCAAGATTTTATTTTTAAATTAAACTTATATAAAAATAAAATCTTGAGATTATTTTTGTCGATATCACTGGGTTTGGAAATCTAATCATATGAATTCACTATCTTTAACCCTAGCATTTTGTGCTAGTAAGCCCAAAATGGAAATGGTCGCTAATATAATGAAAAATTAAAAGTAATATTTTAATAGATAATTATAATAATAATAATTTAATAATTATTAATAATAATTTAGATTATTTGTATATAATTCTTCAAATCCTTTTACGGTTATTTCTTGCTTTTATAACCGATGAAGTTTCATAGGATAGAGTAATGACTAAGACTGAAAAAAGGTTGCTATGTATTGCACTATTATAATGCATATTTAATTTGACAAACGCTTATCTAAATCTCAACCAGAACATTTAGAGCCAATAGTTTATTTTAGAAATACTTATTGAATTTTATTATGCCGACAAATTCGAAATAATTTATCAAAATTATATAAAACATTCAGTAACTTTTTTGAAAAACGATACTTTCAACATGTTTTTGTAGTGATTTCAAAAAGATTTCGCAACTTTAAATTCCTACAATGTATTTTAAAGTTTTTAAGGCTAAATGCTTTCAAATTTCTGAAATGATTAAATTTTTAAAATGGATTGCGTCGTTTATCTGAATTTCTGTTGTTTTAATACTGCTAAGATTTATTGACTTCAATTTTTAAACACCTAAATGGATTTTTAAAGTTTTTTTATTATATTCATTTCTCAAATTTTTAGGTATTTTTAAAAATGATTTTAAGGCTAGGAACACATAAATTAGCAATTCTTTGTATATTTTTTACATTACCTGTATCCGTATTTTAAATATGTAATATATTTTTATCAGTTATTACATATAATTTTTATTCAGCATGCGTTTGATACTCATTTCAAAATGCGTATTGTGGCTGGAATTTTTATTTTCTGTAGAGTGCATTTTCTTTAAAACTAAAAAAAACAAGCATATTAAAATTCCTATTTATCTGCAAATATTTCAAATAATGTTAAATTTTATTTTTTATTTGCGGAGATATTTCCTTGTTTCAAAGTTAATTAATTATTTATTTTGGTCTGAAATTCTGTAAAAATTGATCTTGAAGACGGCTTCAGTATTTTTCTATTGCTTAAGTTAATAGATAATGATTTAATACGGTTATTTATGCTTACAAGCAATGGGTAGCGTCCAAATTCAATTAATAAAATTCATACTTTTTAAAAATTTTATTTTGTTACATACATTTATTATTTCTTTCTTTTTCTTTTTTCTTTTTCCTTTCTTTTTCTTTTGTAAATTCCAATATCTATTATAATATTAAATTAAGGATATTTTACTATGACAATAATTTTAACAATAAAAGCTTACATGTACAATTTTAAATATTTAAATTATTTCTTTTTATTAAATTTTTTTATAGAGGAACTATTTTATGGTGTAAGATAAGTTTAAGTGTAAAGATATTTTATTAATGCTCAGATTTTTTGGATTAGGATTTTATATGTCAAACATCTGAAAACTCGTAATTAAATTTTAAGTTTTTCTAACCGATTAACAAGTTTTTTTATATATAATTAAATTTTTGTTTATCTTTTAATTGATATTAATTAATTTTATCAAATGATTAATATTATATACTATAAAATGTATTTAAGATAATAAACAATTTATTTTCTCGTGTATTATGGCTTATATTAAGGTTGCAAAAATGTTCTTTCCTAAGAATATAGGCTTAGTAAAATCTACCTGTCCTAAAATTTGCATTTCAGAAATATATAGAACGAAAATGAATTCGAAATAAAGTTTATGTATAGTCTTTAATTCTTCAAAGCATAAAAATCCGATAAATCTGTCTACTGTCATCAAAGCATTTGGCTATAAATTAATTGCAATTTCAGTAACAGATGTTGCCATTAATCATAGAAAAATTCGATGCAAGCAGTTTTTCTATTGCGCTAGCTAACTGAGGAAATACAGGTAAAACGTACCGATATGCTATTTTCGGTTTTAAAATAACCATTCATTTTGAATAAAGTGATGCAAAATACAATAAAATATAATATGAAAAATTTATTATGGTACGAACAATAACTTATGATTAAAATGAGATCTACTATTGCAAATTTCAAGTTCTCATGTGAGAACATTACTACTTTTTAATTTTTTATTTGTCTTAATTAATTTCAATGATTAACCTGTTTAAACCGGTTTCTAACAATCATGAGACTTTATCGATCTCTATCCCTCTCTCTTAATATGGGGATGAAAAAAACCCATCGTATTTCTAAATATCGACGCGTGCGTAATCTGATAGCCTGTGATTGTTTCAAACCGTGTTAATCCATGAATTATTTTTTAATAACCTTATTTCAGTAAGTTGAAATTATCCTTGAAACAACGATCTTTATCGATTAAATAAACAGTATTTGGTTTACGTTTAAAAAAACTTTGCGCGAGTTAGGTCATAACACTGGGATTTCCAAGGGAAAACTACAACAGCAGATGATAGATAATTCCAAAGCTGTACATTGAAAACCGACTTCAAAATAAAACTACTTTAGCAGACGATAGATAATGGAAAAACTATGAGAAAGCCAACTTGAAATTAAAACTACATTAGCAAACGATACATATTTCAAAAGCTATACTGTGAAAAACCGACTTCAAAATAAAAAAAGGGATAAATCATCAATTTGTTGCCTACGCATTTTGAGGTTTTAATAATTTTTTGCCTTCAAATCGCTTCAAAAACCTCAAGCGAAAACAACACCATGTTCCCACATGATAATAAACGATTTTTAGTTATATTTTTTTGCGGAATTAACTTAATCAGAGCTTAAACAAATAGTCAGGTGACACATGAGCATTGTTTATTCATGGTTTAGTTTTTATCAAATAATGCGATATTTAAAGGGAAGTTACAAGATAAATGAAGGCTCTAAATCTACTGAAGGTTCTATTCAAAGAAATTCAAAAATATCTTTATAAAATGGAGTTTCATACAAACTAAAAAGAAAATCTATTATTTACACCAATTTTCAAATAATTTGCAAAATTTTTCATTTTAAACTAAGTTATAATAAAGTTATATCGTTCTTTCATCCTCTTATTACAATTAATAAATCATATTAAATATGATATAATTGCCCAAAACAGTCAAATTGTCTTCTGAAAACTAGGAAAAAAAGTGAACATATTGAATTTAATGGGACGATTGATGTATATTATATTATATGGTTTGTAATAAATAATTTTTACCGTTGTAAATTAGTTGAGCGAAATTTATGCAAATATAATATCAGTGACACCCATAACGAAGAAGTTATTGGAACGATCGACTAATGATGAAATGACGAATTAATCATACAGAAGTTTGCGATTAATCGATAAAATCAATTATTTGAATTAAAAATTATTTTGCACCAAATCAATCGGGTCCAGTTTTGCAAATTGGTTGAAGAATTTGATGGTATGAATTAAATCAGAAAATTATGAAAGGTAGAATAATTCAATATATGTATTTCAGGAAATTGAGAGATATTCTCGAGTCAAAAATTCACCATTTGAGGATATGCAATCTCCATGTTTTCGGTAAATCTCCACTGGCAGCAAAGATAAAGAACTATCGTAAAAAAGAAATCTAAGTTGGTATAGTAGATTGATAACTACCGGAAAATAATCTAAGTTGTTTAAAAATATGAAGTAAAAAAAAAGCAAAATAGAGAAGAAACAAATTATATTCTTTCTTCTCAAATGTAGAACATTTCTTCAAAGATTGATGATAAACTTTTCTCGGTCAATTCTTTCATAAACTTCGTTGAATCCCAATCATGCGCATTAGACGCATCTTCAATGCCAAACAGATACCCAAAACGCAACAGGTTCAGAAACTAACCATAGCCAAATCGGCAATGCGGTATCTTTAAATCCCCGCATTAAATTTTAATAACCAAGACATATATTTATAGATAGAGATAAACTCTCTATGGTAACCGCAATAACAAACTTTATATAAATTCCATAAAAATTGCTGGGAAATTTGCTGTATTACTCTATGACCTAGTCACAGTTCTAACTAGGGAATAGATAATAAATACTTAAGTAAATCTAGATTGAAATGAATTGGAAACATAACGGAATGATAGAAAGTTGCTTTGAAATGTACTCACATCGGGGTTGGATTCGAGGGGCAACCATTTCTTGTCGCAGGCCATATTGCGAGGTGTGTTCTTCTGTGGTTCACTGGGATGTGACTTCCACTGGTTCGGGGAGAGAGGATTTCGTCAGCCTTGCGATCGTTATTGCCCGACACCCAGCGCCATCGCTAGGGAAACTCCCAATCAATTCCAGACTGCATACAGAGTTAACTTCTGGAAGTTTCAAAGTTAGAAAAGGGCAAAGCTTCATTTTAATAATACTCCTGAGGTGGCGTTTAGATTGCGTTTGTTTATGCGTTTATACTGCTTGAATTATAAAATGAATTATAAACTCGTAATATATTTTAAAAATTTCCTACTTAAAATTGAGTTTGGATCAATTTTTTTAGTATTCTTCTTTTCAAAAAATGTAAAATTTAAAATAATTAACATAGATATTCATATGATTGAAATATTTGAAGTTAAACATATTTAAAGGGGGCGTTTAACACACACACACACACATCGGTACCCAGATTTTGAGTACAAATGAAAAGAATATATTACGATTTATATTTTTCATATGGGACAGTCGAATAAAGAATTAGACAGTAAAAAGTATTTTAGATTAAAAATTATTTATGTGTGTTATACATTGGAAGTTTACTTTCAAAATTATAAAAAAGATGGAAATCAAGAGGAAAAAGTTCAATAATAATGCATACATTGTTTATTTGATCTTTTCTAACTTTTTACAGCTTTTCTAACTTTTTACACAAGGTTAAAAATATTTGAAACTGAAATTCTTAGACCCCTTTATATTTATAATTTAAACCTATAAACGATTTTTAATGGATATCCTTTAAGTACTCTGAATCCTTTGTAAAGTAATATTCAAAAGCTTTTCATTATACAGAACAATGGCGTAAATGAAGATTTTCAGTTTGCTTTAAATCCAAAGTTTCTGTGAATAATTCAGATTGTTTAATTATATCTTTTTCTGTTATTTGGAGAAACACGAGAATCGTGTGATTTTGAACGGCAGCCAGACGATAAGGACGGCATTTGAAATGGCACTCCTCCCTTCAAATTTCGCACCACGTCAGTTAAAGAGTGCGTGGCATTGATTTCAAATTTAGCATGTACTGTGTTGATGTATAAAGAAAAAAATCCTTTTCAAATTTGGTTTCTTATTCGATATACTTCACTCCCGAATTTGAAATAATATTGTTAAAGAAAAGGTTAATAAAAGTTAATATTGTAATTTCACTTGCATAATTTTGAAGTTTTATATTTTATACAGCTTTATGTTGATATCATAGATTTTATATTTAATTGTTTCTAATTTTCTGCCTTCATTTTACCATTTGCTTGGCGCAATATAACCAGATATGGTTCTTGCGCTATATAACCCCAAACAAACAAACCCGAAGTTGAAATCTTTCTATCAAAGCATCGTTGCCCCCCAAAAGTTTCGAAAATCCTTTTTGTAATGAATTGAGTGATACTGCAAATGTTTATTATTTTTAAACGTTTTTATTTAGTAATTTGCTTATCAAAATGGATTGATCTATTTAGAGAATATTTTAATAAATTATCTTAAAATAATTTTAAACTTTTAAAAATGACTGTATCAACGAAGATATTCCGTATGAAAACGGAAATATTTGGATGTTGCATGATATATATAATTACTGAAAACTTAGACACACTTTATGATACTAAAAACTTAAATGAGTACATTATTTATTCCTTTTTTTTCATGCGATATTAGCTCGATTTTGCTATGTTATCTCCAAGGAAATATGTTTGGTACGAATTTAGGCATTTTTCGTCCTTTCCGAATTTTTACCAGTATTTTTTTCTTTTTTTTTTTTTGCTGCATTATTCCAGTTTAAGGAAATGACAGCTAGATCTTATTTTCCTGCATTGTATCTATTTTCATGTGTTTGCATAATTAGTAACACTAACAGCTAATTATTAACCCATTTGCATCATTAGCGTATATATACGCTCAATTTTCCTAGTCAGTATCACTGGAGCGTATATATAAGCTGCATTATATTATATGCTATGCATATAATATGATATATACTATATTCATATTATATACTATATACCTATATGCATCCCACATTTCAAATATTACCACACTAAACAAAATTACTAACAAATAATACTCAAAAATGATTGTTCCCACTTTTATACAATTTTACACCTGAATACGAAATAAAAAAATTTCCGTGATATGGACCTTTTTTTCATATTTTCATATGATGAAAATGGGTTAGTATCTATATGTAATTGGATATTGTATATATAAAAGTATATATACTATTGTATTTGTATACATAAAAATTGCACACATAATCTAAATTGTTCCATATATGGAAGTACTGATGAAGGATATAACAGACTTATTTTAATGTTTAGCTTATGAAAATAATGAGATAAATTCCTTTTTTATGGTACAGAAGTTTACTTTATGTACATCGAAAAATGTTTATTTCTTTTTAAATTTTTTCTCGCTTTATCTATTCACATTTTTTAACTGCTGGTAAAAAATTTATAAAGCATACAAAATATATGGAAAACATAAAAGCCAATCTATGGAATGGAATAAAGAGGTGAATTTTAATAACTCATCAGAAAAAAAAAATATAAGCGTTTCATTGATGAGTGATGAAGAAAAAGTTAAAAACAAACTACTAAGTTAAATAATAATAAAATTCAGAATAATGCGCTGCTTAGTATAAAAACATTTCAAAAACTGCAAAGAAGCAGGAGAAGGAGGCATAAATGTGCGCAAAGCGGTAAGAGTACACGTCAATATACATCACTATACGAAAGCAAAAGAAGAAGAAGTTTGTACTCTCAGTGATTATATACGAAAATACGAAAGCAAAAGAACAAGAAGTTTGTACTTTCAGTGATTATATACGAAAATACGAAAGCAAAAGAACAATAAATAATGTACTTTCAGTTATTTTACTATGAGATTCTAATAAGGATTTATTTGGCAAGCGACGACTTAGGTATATTTGAAAAAGAGGCAAAGTATTAAGAATTTTAATACTTCATTCAAGGCGTGAGAAACAATGGAGTTAAAAATTTTGTTAAGAGCGCGTTAAGAAATAATTAAATAAAAAAAGAGAAATAATGAAATAAATTAAGAAATAATTAAATAAAAACAATTAAATAAAAAAGAGAGATTTGAAAAAGAAATATAAGAGAACATTTTAGAATGAAGTTAACATGGGCTAATTATATATATATATAATTTAGCCTTAAATTAATAGATATAATGTTGCACGAGTACCATAAGCTTTCCTACACCTTCAAAGGTTTTAGGAATATCTAAAGTCTCATTCTGAAATCCTGGAACTTCTCTAGATCAAGACAATGGGTAAACAAAGACGGGGAAAAAAGAATGTCTACGCTCGGATTACCAGGAATGCGGTCATGAGAAGGCAAATATTTGCTCGTTTATTTTATTTAAATCAGCTGGTATGACGAAACAGCTTGGCTCTAGTTAAAAAAATCTTTACTAAAATTATATCTATAAAAAATCTACATATATCTATATATAAAATCTATATCTGTATCTGTTAAAAAATTATAAAAATGTATAATCTTATATCTATCTATATATATATATGAATCTATATCTATAAAAAATCTATACTATATATAAGTTTATATTAATCTATACTATATAAAAATTTATCTATCTATCTATAAAAAAATCTTTAAAAAATATAATCTCTGGTTTAAAAAATCCTATGTATAAATCTATAATCTAGATCTAAAAATCTCTATATAAATCTATAATCTAGGTCTAAAAATTTCTATATAAATCTATAATCTAGGTCTAAAAATCTCTATATAAATCTGTAATCTAGGTCTAAAAATCTCTATATAAATCTATAATCTACATCTAAAAATCTCTATATAAATCTATAATCTAGGTCTAAAAATCTCTATATAAATCTATAATCTAGGTCTAAAAATCTCTATATAAATCTATAATCTGGATCTAAAAATCTATAATAAGGTTCCATTTTTATGCAATTAATCAAGGGAGAGTTCGGGGAAAATATAAGAAAAAAAGAAATATAAGTTAAAATTATCTGTTTGCAATTCAAGAATTTTCACTCAAGTTACAAACAAATGCTGACACAGGGGGTAATAATGTTTAAAGGATCATGAATAATAGAATGCTTGCAAGTAATGTGCTCTAAATATGGAGGATTATGCAGTGGAAAAGAGGAATTTTGTGAATATTGTAAAATAGATTTTTCTTAATATTTTTATTTTTTCCTGGAATTTGCATTCTCATTTTGTAATCGTCCAAAAATTCGATCTCAGATTTTGGCAAATTTTCCCGTTTTCGATAAGCCTATGTCCGAAAATTTTATATTTGGGATATTATGCCCGCCATTCTATGAACGGAAAAAAAATACTCTTTGAGTTAGACGAGGGAAATTTTATATATAGATTTTTTACATAAAGTAATGTCTAGTGAATTCTGAATGATATCTATTTAGAGATGATTTAAATAAAAAAATTAAAGAATTAAATTTAAAACATAAAGATTTAGACAGATGTTAATTTAGGATTTCCAAATTTAACATCTAAAATGCACTCATTAAATTTTGAAGCAAATCAGTGAAATATTTAACTGTAAGCTGTCGATATTTTCGCATACATGTAAAAACGCTCTAACTAAATATGATGTTTGATTTCGTGATTATAATTGTATCTCTAAGTAAAATTTTGGCTTTATTTCTTAACATTTAATAACTGAAACTAAAATTATTTCACTAATTTTTTGCAAACAGATTCTACAAAACTATCAAAAGTTGATAATTCAACGAATAATTATTCGAACACATACTTGAATTATTTTCATTAACTAGAGATGCTTGCATTTTTTTCAGCTCCCAATATCTTTCCATGCAATAAAAACAGGGCATTACAGCAAATTAGAAAAAAAAAA
>JAPMOQ010027115.1:275416-313912 GCA_026543055.1 Argiope trifasciata | reverse complement strand
GATATGGAAAGAGTCCGCTAGTATTTTTCATAATTATTTCATTTACAATTTTTTCTGTTACAAACACGAAAATTACAAAGTACGTTTATTTTTTCCCACATACTTTGTTACTTTTAATTGTGACAATTATATACATGTTTCTTTTTCCACCGAGTTCCGTAACTGAAATTGTGTAAACAAGCATGCCTTTACCTTAATAATACAGGAAGCTTTGTTAGTCCAATAAATATAAAGTTGTAAATCAAATTTTATGAAAAAGAAACAAAAAAACCATATATTATCACATTTTTATTCATAGACAAAAGTGGTGATAGGCGCTTTTTTGTAGTAACATTTATACAGATAGAATCATTAGGCACAACATATTCCAGCAAATTGTGCAATTACAGCATAAAAGTTTGCGAATTTAAATTTATAAAGAAAAAAATTAAAAGACCTATTTATCATGCTAATAAAATAAATAATAAATAGCAGCCTCATATAAAAACAAAATGTAAAGAAAATTAGAACATCAAAAATGACTGAGCATCGCCTTAGATTTTGTGGAAATTAGCTTATAAAACTGAATATTCTCAAAATAGAGATACATTAAACAACAGAAATACATTTAAAAAGCGATGAAGTTAGACACATAAAAGAATATTGCACATTTTTCTTCATAGTGGAAAAAGAAGAAATTATCACAATCCTCAAATTTATGAAATTTGAGGAACGAATATTTTAAAGTCATGAAATGCACAACTATTTTTTTCCATGACAAAAAAATGCATTCTTTGAAGTTGCATAGAATGATTTTAACTAAGAATGATTCATAGAATGATTTTAACTAAAAATATTGTTCACTGTTTGTCTTAAAATAACAGACTGTTACTATTAAAATTTTAACTTTGAAAAGTGTTTAAAATCTCAACGATTTTTAATAAATATTACTATACCACGTGGCAGTACGATTTTTATATGAAAAATACACACCGTGTCTAACGATAGGTTGGAGCTCAAGGCAGAAAAAGTTAAATATTATTATTATAAAATTTATAAATAATCCATGATATTTATATTAATAGTTAAATGTTTTTATAATATATTATTTTCAATCAATAAACAATTTTTTTATAATAATATATTAACTATTTTACTCATGCATTATTTACAAAAGCAGATAATAATAGAATTTAGTATTCACGTTTATCAAAGAGAAATCTGGAAGACTTTAACCATTATTTCAAACATTGTTATGAGATTTAAAGTTCCCGTTCCTAATAACTGTGTGCAATAACTATAATATATTTTTTATATCTTACTATTGAATTAACTGACATAAAGTTTATAAGCAGAATTCATATTTAAAGGAATTAAAAAAGATAAAAATATGACATGAATTATCCATGCATTTATATTTTCAATCAAACCACAATATATATTAAATTTGAGTTTATAAAAAGTTTCTTGTTTATTCTTTTTATTTCTCATTCTTTTTTTTCTTCTTAGCTTTGCCTTTATTCGGCTTTTCTTATTATATTTCCTTTTATTTTCCCTTTATTCAGCTTTTCTTATTATCTTTCCTTTTTTTTTCTTTATTCAGCATTTCTTACTATCTCTAATTTTATTTTCCCTTTCACCAGCTTTTCTTTCCTGCTGAATAACATTTAACGCCATGGAATATCACACAGAAAGAATTCCTTCCATTAAAATTCAGGGCAATAAGTTTAAACGTTAGAGGCATGTTGGTTGATTTATCCTTTTCTAAAGTTTAAATGTCCAAAAAACAGCAGCACAAAATAGGTTAATAGTTTTCTTGCATGAAAATGCACTCTCTGGATGTATGCCATTAAATGCTGTTCAGTCATAAAAATAAATACTTGTACATAAACCATGTATCAATAGTTCTCAACTCCTCAATCTGGGATAATACTCAGGGTTTTAAGAATAAGATGTGAAATATTCAGTCAACTGTCAATCTATAAAAATGCTGAACTGCTAAAATCTCTATTTTATTTATAATTTTTGTATATAATATATTCGCATTCATAATTTATAAAATTATGTAAGATAAACCTACAAAGGCGAAAGAAAATGGTTAACAGTACAAAATACTTTTTTGGTATTTTTTTCATATTTGCTTTGTTAAACATGAGCAGTGTAACACAAAATTGATGTGCGAGATATCAATACATTCACAACCCTTTTTCTTTTTTCTCTACACTTCTGAATAGGTTTGTTAATGTTTAAATTAGAAAATAATATGGATAATGATGCAGACAAAAGATAAATAGCATTAGGGGTAATAATGTTAATGTTTTTAGATAATCAAAAGCATATATTTTTTGATATTAACACTTCCTTCTTGAAAGCGGATATATATATATATATAATGACTTGTCTAATTATGATTAAATTTATGTTTATTTCAGTACATTGAATGGTGTGTGCATTTATTTCAGGAATTTATTTTTAAATATAAAGATCACATCATTTCATTTTTTTTTTGTTAAATTAAATCTATCTTCACCCACGCGCAAAAGCGCAGTGAGCTATACAGTCCGTTGGCAAACAATAGTAATTCTGTTTTAAATGAGTTTGGAATTTATATGAAATGGTTGAGAACTAGCACTTTGCATTCATTAATCAATTGAAAATGCATAAGTTTTGTATGATCTTAATTAGATCATCAAAACATTCTATTTTCCTTGTAATAAACTTCAAAAAATATCAAACACTAATGTCAAGAAGTTTAGGATATATTTTAAGTACATTTGCTTTATTTCAAATGTGCAAAAGTATTGCCTTTTCTTGTATACAGCTAATTTGTTGACAATTACTTCGTTTACGATTCAATAAGATGAAAAAAGTTCAAATGCTACAAATAGGGTAAAAAAAAATGATGTTCTCAAAAAGACATATTTTAGCATGAGACAGCAACACAATTAAACAGTTATAAAGTTTTCCTGGTCAAATAATAAAACTATCTTGTACAAAACGTTAAGCAATAACAAGGCAAACAAAACATAAAAATAACAATTAAATTATTTACATTACAAAATTTCTAGAATCATAAACAATTTCATTTCACAAATGACTAGCAAATAGCAATCACATTAAGAGAAAATTAATTAATTCTGATATAGGAATGCTTGACATATGTGTCTATGTACATATCTTATTCACATAAACAAGCTAACAATTACGTCAGTGTCGAGTTCAAAAATTCATCGAACTTAGAAATGGAATATTAATCACAATAATATTTCTAAATTATCAAAATTTTATTAAGTATAAAAGTAAAAAAAATCATTTCTGACATTTTTAAACTATTCTTTTCCTTAGAAAAATAAAATCGTCAATATGAATTAAACAGTCTGAAAGAAAAATTAAAGAATTTAAATAATTTTTCTAAAAACAAAATCGTCTGGAAAAAAAAACTAAAAATTCGAATTAATGTTATAATTAAAATCATGAATGGAAAATAAAAACACACAAAAAAGGCAATCATTGGCAATAAAAAACCACTGTCATGGAAATGAGTTTTGTCCCTGATGAATCAACCAACAAAATATGAAAAAAAAATGACAAAAACATTTATATTAAAGAAAAGTACGATTTTATCATTTAGTTATATTCTTAAAGCTCATGTTAAGAATTTATGGCACAATTTTCTGGAGTTTGGTTGCTGTCAAAAGAACAGTTTTTGTCGACTAAATCACTCGCTTTGATTTCTGGGTGAATTCCAATATCGACAGAGGACTCATTGCTGGAATAACGAGACCACGTGACAGAAACGGTCGAAGCCTCGGACGAAGTTTCGCTTTGTTTGAATGTGCGTAATGCCACAGAAACATCTGAAGGAAACATACTTCCCTGAAGCGATCGAAGTATGAACCTAAAATAGAACAAAAGTTTAATCATACTTTATAATTTACAATAATAATAAAGATGAATGTATGGGTGTGTTCGTTGGCACTTTACAGGCCAAAATATATGACCTAGAGCTGCAAAATTCAGGACATGCATACCTTGGAAATCTACACATATGTATTTTGAAGCGATTTTTTAAAGCTTTTAATTAATAAAGAATAAGGCAAAATGTTGGCGTTTAACTTCCGAAAATAGAATTGCATAAAAATAAACTTTCAGTATTAAAAAATTGCCATTTTAATGATAACATATTAATAGTTGTTTTAACTTTTGCTACTAATTCGCAGTTTAAAAAAATATTTATCTATTTTTCAAGTTTATATTACATTATTACTAGAAGTTCAAGCTGTTTTCATTTATTTCATGAGATCGCGCAATTTTTTCCATTGCTGAATATTAAAGAAGAAATATTTTGTTTAAAATTTAAGTAAGTTTGCAAAATGGATAAGAAAGCGTTATTTAAGTAACAATAAGGTACAATAGTGTGAAATCTAGAAAATAGATAAACAGGATATTTTACATTTTTAGAAGAGTTATGAGGTTATGGGACTATCTCCATACAAAAAAAATCTCATTTACTCAACATGCAAAATAATATAATTAAAATAAAAAAGCTTTAATATTAAAAGTTTGGCAAAATAATGACTCAAACAAAACTAACTATAACTAATATTTCTGGAGAAGCATTTGATCATGCGTGGTGGTTAGTTCACCAATAAATGATAAAATAGATTTTTATAATATACTATCAAGTTCTTGCCAAAATTAAGTTTCAATCTTATACTATAATACGAGGAATGGTTGCCACGTTGAAAATCGCCCCAGAATTAATAAACTCCGGTAAACTTGGGGGTCTGGGGTTTTTGGCCACGAGGAATCGATTGGCGCCGGTTTTGAAGCGCTACGGTCGATCAGTTCGGAGTTACAGATAGGATATTTTCAAACTTTATTAGTTTGTCATAATGGCTAATAGGTTTCAAGCGGTAACGTACTGCCATCTATAGCCAATATGGTGAACTAATAAAGTTTCCAGAAGATGATCCGGAACTTAAGGAACTGATCTCGAAATGGATGATCCATAACCCGTGTGGTGATATGAACCCAAGCGCTCCGTGCATGGTCAGCAAACATGGAAGAGACCAGTGCAGATGGGGATTTCCAATGGATCATCAAGACATGACATCGCTGGTTGACGATGAAAAGCCGAGGTTTAACCAGTTACCTTTTCACCAATGGTTTCACAAATTTTCTTATAGCATGTATTGTTTTGATAAATCACAATTGAAAATTTAAATCTTCGAGTTCGCGTCGATACCTGTTTTCTCCGAACGGAGCTCGGTCACCCGCTGGTTAATATAAAATATAATTCGTCTACACAAATGGCATCCATTTTTAAAGTGACAAAATATATTGAGCTAAATTCAGGAATTTTTCGTCAGAGTCAGTGGAAATTTTAGATAGATTGTTGGTTATAATCAGTGCCTTTTCAAAATGATAATTATAGTAATAATTTCCCAATTCAACGCATTTTTAGTATGTTAATAATTTATGGTAAGTTAACCAGTCTTTATTTATTTATTTATTTCGTGAAAAATTGTTTTTATTTCTTTATTATGACTGAAGACTGTCCTTATTTTACATTTTTATTCTGCATAATTAAAACAGATGTTCACTGTTTGCAGGTATTCCAATCACCACGTAAGCATAATAAACATATTGAAACGATTTATTACACCTGAAAAAAGGTCGATATTAAATTAATATTTTATAATTCAAAGAATTTGCCTTTTTTAATAAATCATTTTTGTGGCTTTGAAAATGAATTTTTTTTAAAAAAATAGCCCATTTGTGGCCCTAGTCAGCTGTCAATCCGGAAAATCTGTCACTGTTCACTGCTACAAGAATAGCAAAACTAGAGTGTGCTCATTTCTGAGCATAGAAAATGGTTGAATCAATGAATGTAGAGAAAAATTAAAGAAAATAATATTTCTATAAAAATTATATATATTCGATAAAATTACATATTTTCATAGTGGAACTCTTGCATCACATATATTATTAAAGAGACATTTTCTTGTTAATAACAGTCGTTAGCAACATTTAAATCAAGGCATAGTCGATAGATAAGTCCAAATAAATACTATTAATTTGAAAGGCAAACAATTGGTCGTCTTAAGCGGATAGTTTCAAATAAAATCAGAGTAAACTAATTATTTACAACTTAGTCAAGGGAATGACGTCGTTAGACATGATAAGGCAATACATTAGATTGTGAAGTAAACAATGTTATACTACTTGAGCAATAATGTGTGCCATTGAACTACGTTATTATGTAGTTTATTGTTATTTGTAAAGAAATTTTAAAAAAATAATAAAAAAGATTTATCGTTATAAAAAGGGTTAATTTATAAGAATTAAAGATTTCTTTATTTTTTATTTAAAGATTTTTCATAGGGATATCTAAAATTTATTAAAATATTTATTTATTTATTTTTAATGCTGATGGTGATTTCGAGGTGATTTCGAACTGAGATCCGAGTGCCTGTTAGTGGTATGGATAGTCTGTTCAGTATGAAGGCCCTAGAAGAACTTTTACGTTTCATCTGGAGCATCTGTGCGTTGTTCTAAAGGCAAAGTAGTGCTAAGCTGGTCTCTCACATGCCTAAGTATAATTCATGTCCTGTGATTGGTATAATTTTGTTGTGTGGCCTCATTAAATCTTCTTGTATGATCTCTGGTTAAAGCAAGCTTTGAAATACTATTATTATATAATTTAATTACTTTTTGTTTAAAAAAGAAATTAAACTACATAAAAGAAATGGAAATGTAGGTAATTGTTATAAGAAAACCAGTAATGTATACAAAATTTAACATAATGCAAAGCATTTTCTTTTTAAATTTTATCCTCAATTTTTACAAAGCCAAAGTGAATGTAGTGTATTAAAATTTTTATTCAAAAGACTAAAAAATTAAGAGAAGTTAAAGATTTCATGCTTATTATTCAAAAAATATTTAATAACTGAAAATAATTGTATAATAAATAATAATAATTTTTTTCAAAATTTTTATAACATCATTTTAGAGTAGAAAATAATATACCTAGGTAAACATGACATCACAGGGGCTAAGAGGATAGAAAACCAAAACACGCCAGTACACATGGCATGTATTATGACCCAGTAAGGATTCTGCAAACCTTCTCGGCCAGCACTTATGATTGCCCAACAATTGTACACCACAGCAAATCCAAAATACAGGAGGAAACTGACCAACAGAGAAACTCCATGTAGCAAAGTCTGAAAATACATCAAGATATTTTGAGAATTTCATTTTAAACACCATTTGCAATTATTTAAAAGAAGCTTTAAAAATATCCTCGGTTTTTAGCTAGTGAGGCCCAGTGTTATTTCAAATCATTCCATTTTGCCAATTATTTGATACCTATTTTACCTAAACTTGGTTCTTTTTAATGCAATTTAATTTAGAAATAATAATTAGGATTTTTTCTGATTCTTCTTTCCGAAAATCAGAGATTAGAGTTAAATTTGTGAAAATTAGGTAAATTCAAATAAATTCAATTTATTCAGGAATTAATTACTTATTATACAATTTTCAAGAAAAGCAAGAAGCCATAAAAAAGTATAAGTAATAATAGTTGAAATTGGTTTTGTCAATTTAAAATTTTATAAAGATTCCATTTATTTCGATCACTAAAAACTAATTTTAAAGTTTTCTGAATGAAAAACTAATTTAAGAAGAAAAAAATTAAGATAATACTCAAATAAAATATTTCGAAAAGAGAATGGAAAATTCTTATCACCATTAATCATGGTGATAAGAATTCAGAATATTTAAAGCATTCAGTTTTGCATTAGAGATTATAATGCATTTTATTTTTTCATTTTCTGGTGCAATATGCACTATAAAAAAAGGAAGATGATCGATGAAAAATTTAAACTATTGATACAAAATCTGTAACTTTTTTCCAGCAAAGTATTATTTCTTCAAAAATAAATGTTTTAAATTACACATAATAAATTTATGAAATATACATAAAGTATTCTGTACATTTTGTTTGGAATCTCAAATAACAGAACTATTATGCGGATTTAGTTTAGTAATAAACATTTTGAAATATATTGTAAACTGTATCCTATGTTTTTTTTTTTTTAAATTCAAGTAGCACAAATATTCAGGTTCATCATTAGTTTAGAAGTAAATCTTTGAAAATGTATGTAAACTATATTCCATACATATATTTCTTTCAAAATCCAAATAGCAGTAATATTTATTTTTGAATAATTTAGTAATAAATCTCTTGAAATATACAGCAGTATATATCCTATATGAATTTCTCCTAAGATTTAAATAACAGAAATATTTACTCATGATGGGGTTAGTAATAAATCTTTTAAAAGACATAATAAATTATGTTCGAGCATGTATTTTTCTAAAATTCAAATAGCAGAAATACTTACCCATGACTTAGTTTCAATAGCCAAGTGTAACAGCTGCCCTAATACACATGCAGTACATATTGTTGTTCCAAATTCCCAAATATCAACATCTGAATCATAATACGCCTGGAAGAAAAATAAAAATTTAAATAAATAATTTTTACGAGAATACATTTATTCAAATTCATACAAAATGAAACAGAATAATAGCACGTAAATTTCATGACAAATGCTACTATCTAATCATACCATCTGCCTGTAGTGTATGAATGTTGACATACGATAAGCTTAATTGTTTGGTTTAGACCTATTAAATTTAGTATATGTATACACACTTTGGAAAGAGGGAATATGCAATTTTGAGAGATTGTTGTCAAATTGCAGTTTTAATTTTAATTTATTAAAAATTAAACCTTTGACGTTTTTTTCTGTGATAATTTGGAAAAATACAACAGCACAAAAATAAGTTTCAGTTCACCTTTAAAATCAAAAAATCCCATTTAAAATTATATCAAATTTTTCGTAAATTTTTGCATTTTTTAATTATTTATTAAAGTTTGCTTTAAAACAATATATTTCAATGCAGAAGTGAAACTCAATTCCTTTTCATTACTTCTACGATTAATCAGCTGAGCTGATTATTTATAATTTTATCCTTTACGAAGTATAGAGAAAGTATCATCACCAAGCCAATACAAAATCGAAATTTTGTCGAATTCGGAAATTTTCGGTATTATGTCTGTTCGCAGACATGGAAATTCAAAAAACGTTTTCAACTAGAGAACTGAAATTTGATACATAATTTAACACATGTAATTACGATTAAATTTCCCGATTTTGTCAAAGTCCATTCACAAGAAATTTATATGGCTGGGTGGTGGAGTTTAAAGGCCTTATCACACGGCAAAATATCTTCGGCACTTTCCGTCAGCAAACAACAAGGAAAGTGACGTCACTTCAAAGTTTCACATGATTGGTTGAATTTCGTTTGCAGACAATATTTCCGATAACATTTTCGAACTCGTTCGAAAAAGTTGTCGATTATGAAACTTGCTTGACCGGTTTCTGAGGGTAGAAACGGAAAAGTGCTGGCAAAATTTCACCGTGTGATAAGGCCTTAAGAAATACAAATATATTCAAAAATTATTAAAAACAAAGAACTAGGTAGCTAAAATTGGTATACACATTTGGCAACTGAAATAGTAAAACCTATCAAATCAATGACCAGCTGTTGGTCAGATATAGTTGCATCACAAATAACTCATAAAAGTTATGACTTAAATTAATGGAATTTGCAATGTCATCATATTATTACCATGGTAATTTCATGCCAAATTTTATGCCAGTCAGCAGGCAAAAGCATGAACAAAATAAATATTTTCATGATAGAGTCACTAAAATAAGTAGATTCATGAAAAGAATCTTTAATTCGTAACTGTCATGCGGCAATGCCATGCAAAGTATACGCCACCTCACATAAAATCCCCAATTTTATAGGCAAGAAGAGGAATAAATTTGTTATCGGAGAATAATGAGAAAGTTTCCAGTAAACCACTCCCACTGGTTTCTATTGTGAATGATCAAAATATGAAAATTTTACTTATTTTTCTATGTTGGGTATATTTTAGTATACAGATGCCTTCTGAATCTTTGTTGCAATTGCAATTAGAGTTGAATTTCATAATCAAAAGATGGCTAAAAATGTCAAAGTGCATCAATTTTAAAGTATCATTGTTCTTTCAAGTAATTAATTATATGTATTCAGATACAGGTAGAAAATTAGGCAGATACAGATTAGTAAAGGCGCAGAACGATGTAATGCTTTCAAAGTCTATCACGATTTGAAAATTAAAAATAATTTGCCGAAGAAGTCATTAAATCCAAGTAACATAAAGTATCTACTTGAATTTTTTTGGTAATCATTTATCCCAGCAAATGACCTGTGTGTCTTAGGTGGCAAGTGATATATATCTATACTTATAATAAAGCTCAATGTGTGTGTGTGTTGGCTCTCTACAGGTCAGACTGTTGGACCTACAGCTACCAAATTTGGTACATGTAAACCTTGGAGGTCAGGAATGTGCACCTCGGAGCCCTTTTTTCGAATTTTTAATTAGAATTTGAATTAATTAAAATTTAAGCGAAATTTCGACGTTTTTCCGCTATAACTTCCGAAAATATTACTGCACAAGCATGATTTTTATATCAATTTAAAGATTAAAAAATTAGCTTTCTAATGGTATCAGTGTTTTAATGTATAACTTAAGCCTCTATTTTTAACGAATTTTTAAAGAAATATTTTGACCATGTTTTTTTGAGCATGTGACTGGATAAAATAAAAGAAAACAATGTCGGAAGTTCAAATAATAATAAAAAAAAACTATCATCGTAAATCAAGTCTAAAGAAATGATACTTTAGCAGGCGACTGGATAAAATAAAAGAAACATAAAATGTGATATTTTCTAAAAAATAAATGCAACGCAAAGGTTTCTATGATCGTTTGCAATATCTAAATCATTTATTCAACATATCTTCTTTCTTTATGGTAAACCGATTGAATTTAGACAGGATATGCATTGAAATCCCGACTTAATGGCATATTTCTATAATCGTTTGCAATATCTGTATCATTAATTCAATATTTTTTTTCCATTATAAAATGTGATAGTTTCTAAAAAAATAAATGCAAAGCCAAGGTTTCTATAATCGCTTGCAACATCTAAATCATTTATTCAATTTTTTTTCCTTTTTCGCTTTCTTTAAAAAAACATGTTTAATATTTTGGCAGAATCACGGAAAAAAACATTTTTAATTTCAGGCCAATCAATGCCCGAAATGACTCCACGGCTAATGAATATGTGACTTAATTGAAAATTTTAGAACTCATTACTCATGGCAAACCAGCTGGTCGCCAAAGGCGGCTAGTATATTATACACCCAAGTACAAAACACTAAACAAAATTTTGTGTTAACTTACCATGAATGGAATGAAAAAGGTGATAATGCTTTGGTAAATGGCATCTAACATATTTACCCAGAAGGAAAATTTAGTGTGTACCTAAAATAGAAAATAATACATATTTATAATTTTTGTCATTCAAAAATCATAATTTTGGTTATAAATTATATTTATTTCTGTATAATTAAAAAGATAAAGTGCATATTCTTGTCTTAAAATCTTGAACAATGAAATGTTCTGTATATTAAAGAAAAATCGCTTTTAAAACTTATTGAAGTAAAATTTTCAGTTCAATTTGAAATAATATAAACCCCAACATACCACAAGTATTTATATCTTAGGTATAAATTTGACATTGAAGTGGTTATGTCAAGGAATTAAAACAAAAAGATAACTCGATTGCACCAAAAATGAGTAGTGTATAAATAAAATTGAAATAATGGTATAAATAAAATTGAAAGGAAAATATTCCATGTTGCCGTAGAGCAAATCGCTTAACAAAAGGTGATTCAGCTATGGGCCTTAAAATGACCACGGTTCGAAATTACGAATTCTTTTCTAAAAACACCTGTACTGTTTCAAACAGCTACGTAAATATAGTCATACTGATGTTCAAATGAAGGAACTTTACAAGTGGAAAAATCAATTTCTATTCGTAGAGAAATGGACAAAGGATGTTACTCAAAACTAATTTGAGCCCATTTAGAAATCCATATAATTTAAAGATTTCATTACAAAAATTATGAAATACAGTAAGGAAACAAATTAATTTACATTTCCTACGTTATACAGTCAATAACATAATTATAAATGAAATAAATCTAACATTTTGTGAAGGAATTTGTACATCAACAAATTTGTGTCAGAAAGAAAAACATACAATAATATTATTAAATTATTATGCTAATAATTATAACAATAACAGTTTGAAGTGTCTTGTGTTGATTGCAATTATGCGTTTACAGTTTAATTACTGATGCAAATCAAGATTCACCTTATACTTAATCAGTGATATGCTACATGTGTGAAAATATTTGTTTATCTGCAGGTGACATTCATAGTTTAAAGATAAAATAATAATTTACGAAATTCATTATTAGGTTGCTGATATCAGTTCTATATTGAAGAACTTTTCGGGAATTTAAGTTTGCTGTATAAATATATGGTCTGATCCGATTGTAAATGAATATAAACAAATCGTATGTTAAATAAAACAATTAAAAATGCAAAGAAAATGTAAAAAGAAATAAATGAAGTAGAAATCAAATCGTTACATACTTGAGCTTTCCTCCCTAGGCTGTATAGACTAGGGTACTTTAAAAGCAAATGATCTGGGCAATCCTTGTCCAGGATCCCTAGAGCTATTGGCGGAAGGGACGTAAATAGGACATTGTAGAGCGCCAGATAGATCTGGTCAATCATGACCGTCGCACTGAAGCCACAGTACCATTGGTACCAGCAGATGATGAAAATGAAAGTCTGAAATGAATTACAAATGAATATAATTTACAATAATAACAGTGTACAGTTAATTTCAACATAATAAATATCACGGTATTTTATTAAAAATCATATATTTTTAAATATTTATAAAACAAATGTATATTTTACTTTATACATTTTATCCACTCTTATCACGACACAATAGTTAATTTCTAAATCTCTAGAGCGAGATTTATAATCCCAATTAGAAATAAATATTTTAAAGTTAGAGTAGAATTATATTTATTAGCATTTGAATCAATAATTATATTTTTGAAAAAGTCTTGAATTGTAACATTTTATAAGGTTTCCAGACCCTATCAATTGTATTTAGAAAAAATACTGATACTCTAAAAATATGATAAAAAATGACATCTGTTAATGACCAGACTTCTACCTAAACGTTTCCAGCAATCTCACTGTCCGCTTCAAACGAACGATGCCGTTCGCCACCTGTTGTCTACTTATTGCTCATCTCCGTACACTTCAACAATTTGTCTGTGAATGTCCCATGGAAACACATTCTTGGTCCATAAAAATCGTATCACGGCTCGCACGTCTGCGCGAGACCACATATCTAGATGTCTTGCTAGTACTGTCGATCTTTGAGGTAAAAGTATTAACACTATCTTCTCAAAGGAGCAGTCTAAGACAACTAGCACCATTTGTCTAGGTAACAATATTCTCATCCACAATTTCTACTTTCTAAATACTGCTGCTTGTTAACTTTTTTTGGGATTACCCCTCGTAATATAAATTATACTAAATATTGCTTATTAGCGAGTTCGTAATTTTATGTAGAAGCGTGTTTGAGGTAGATGTTGGCTGAATTGTGCCAATACGTAGGTTGAATTCCACCAAGGATCGAACCTGCGATGTTCGGGTTTGAAAGCCAGTAACTTATCCACTATACAAAAATGGCCACCAATGTTTAGTGGTAGTTACTGTCTTATTAAGATGTCACCACAATACTGCCCTACCAGTGAGTTTGCTAGAGAGACGAACGATTTTATTGCTGCTGCTGCGTCAAGTGACTCTGACGACTTTGCGTTGCTGATGGAGAGATGGCGCCAAGAGAGCTGTTGAAAATTCATCACGTCCGGGGTCATTAATTTGGCGTAAGTGTTGGCGGAATTGTGCCAATACGTAGGTTGAATTCCGCCAAGGATCGAACCTGCGACCTTCCGATTTGCAGCCGAGTAACTAATCCACTATACAAAAGTAGCCACCAATGTTTAGTGGTAGTTACTGGTTTATTAAGATGTCACCACACATGTTTACTTTATGAGAAAATACAAGCGTAAAAATGTAAATACATAGAAAAATAATTAATTTGTCCAGGACAAAGCGATATACTTACAGCATTTTTATAAAAGAAATATAAAATAGTTCTCGCTAAACGATCGTAGCACCAGTGCCCGTGCACCAGTAATAATCGCTCTAAATGTTTAAATCGAGTCATGGTGAAATCACTGGCCATGACGGCTTGCATGCCTTCCTTGCCACTGATGCCAATGCCGACATCACCAGTCTGGATCATGCTCACATCATTGGCACCATCACCTGAAAATGAATGGAATATCACAAAAAAAATATTTTTCATTTTACTCCAAATGTAAAACTAGCTTTTTGGACCTTCTTTTTTTCACATTTTAATTACTTGCAATAATAAGCAGGAATATCTTTAATATACGTATATGAATTTTTTCTATCATTTTGTTCAGAGTTTGAATCGAGTCTTACTTTTTTAGCACGATAGTTTTATACTGGGATTCTTGCGTTAATTTCATGATGTAAAATTGTTACAAAAACATGATGCAATATTTAATTATATCTTATGAAGTTCTTTCACTTGTTTTTACACGAAAAGTATTTATAAATAACATTTCACTTAGTTAAATTATTTTTTTGCAAAAATTATTTTTAGCAAAATCAATGACAGCAGATTATTGATAAAAAGATATTATAGGATTTATTCTATTGCTTGCTAATTATGGGTTTTATAATGAAATACTGATATCTTAATGTCAACTTAAAGATATTTTTAACTTTAAACAGTTAAATTTTGGTTTTTGATTCAACAATGTTTCAAAAGCTTTGGGCAAGAGGCATTCATTCACCACATAATTGATTCTCCAACTCAAAATTACTGAGTTTATTGTGTTAATTGTATTTTTGAGCAAACTGTTTCCAGAAGTTATCACTATTATTTTGTACAAACAATAATGGAAAATCATATGAATAAAACATTACATTTTAATACTTTTAAGAATCATTTGTATCCAAAAAATGCATTTTTTTAATTTTAATGTGGTTTTAATAGATTAAACCAAAATATGGCTAAAAACTTTTAATTTTATATATAAGTTTCGAGAAGAAATCGAAAATATAATTCTAGCCCTTACCAATTGCAAGAGTAGTTACACCTAAGGTCTCCTTTACTAAACTGACTATGTATGCCTAGAAATAAAAATTAATAAATAAATGAAAAGTTGAAAGTAGCATGAAAGATAGGAAATGATAAGAGCGTTTATAAACTAGATAAACCAGTTCCAATTTTAAATACATATATATTATATCAATTTACAAGTGCCAACACATTGTTTTTTCCCCCTATTTTCCCATCAAGTCATCATCTTATATCATTTTTGTTGCTTCACATCAATTGAAATAAAGACGTCGATAGTCTATCATCAATGACGGTTCACTAACTTGGCATAGTTAATAGTCAATGCATAGACATTTGATATAACAAAAAAGAAGTCAATTCTCTTATTACAATCACGGCAATACTTTATGTTGAGCATCTATATTTAATCTAATGCTCGAAAATTTCTACTATCTCTATAAACCTGGGCAAACCATCCACCAGCAATACAGGAGTAGAATCACCAGAGATACAATTCAATAAACGCGGGACATTTTTAAAGGTGTTTCAGTCCAGATGAAAAAATGTTAGGGTAAATAATCGCCTTATATTTATTTAAATACCCCAAGTGCTGCAAGAAAATAAAAAAATCTATAAAATTTGCTTTATTAATATTACGTCATGCCACATTCATTTACATTTCTTTCAAAACTTTTCATCCAGAATGATTTTCATATTCCCTAGATCAAATTAGAATGCAGCAAGATTAGAAGAAATTTATCCTTTGCATTGAATACAGACAAAGGTGATTATCAGAACTAATTAAAATGATACATAGTTGAGAACTTTTAATTTCTCTTTCGGTAACATTATATAGATTAAATGTTCATTAAGAACCTTAAATAGATCTTTACAGTTAATCCGAATTCATTTTAAATAGCAGATATGCACAAAATGTTAAGCAGTTTTTTTTTTAAGTTAAGGGTTCGAAAAATTGAAATAATGTATGATTAATCAGATTTATTAACTGTCCATATTAATTAATTTTGAATAATTAATATTTTGAATAATAGTAGAGTTGAATACTTGTAGAAAAGTAGTATTTTTCCCTTTTTTCATATATTTGCTTTTATTACATGTATCATCGAATAAATATTTGTCTTCATAATTTTAACGAAGAATACTTAGTAAACATCCACATTTCAAAAAGTTATTTAAAAAAAATGTTATTTTATTATTTTTTTTTTAATTAAGAAAATAAAACGGAGAATGTCGGTTTTCTATAAGCTTTTTAGTTTGTCTTCACTTGGAGGGACCGGCGTTTGCTTACAATAATTTTAGCTGAACCAGATAATTCGAATGAATTGATTTGATTTCATTCTATCATTCAATGCTTTACTGATCCATTCAATAATAAATTGGGGTTTGTAATAATATCTAGATCTATGAATATTGCCGAAATTTTACAATAAGTAAAACATTAAGTTCATGTTAGTTAAAAGTTAAAGTTTGGAGTGAAAGTGTATCAGATATATTAGTACCGGAATGGGCATTAAGTCGATCGTGATAGACTGGTGAACCGTCATGAAACTTTGAGTTGACTGCCTTTACTAAGATCTAAGACGCGCATACAAAAAGAAACATAGTTATAGAGTTAATATTATTATTTTTGAAGTTTTGTAGGTAAGTGTACATATTTTTACTTATTTTTAAGCAATAATAAAAATATATTGTAGGCTTTTTTTAGCTGACCACATCTATTCCACAGGGTGGACCGCAATACCTTGTTTATAGTTATGCAGATAAGTGTACATATTCTGTACTTATTATTAAGTAATAATAAATATTATAGGCTTTTATTAGTTGATCACACCTACACTACTGGGTGAACCGCAATACCTTGTTTATAATTATGTAGGTAAGTGTACATATTCTGTAATTATTATTAAGAAATAATAAGTATTGTAGGCTTTTTTAGCTGACCACACCTACGTCACTGGGTGGACGCAGCAACATGAAAAAATCAGAAGTATCCAGTAACCTGAAAGAGTGCCCACCACTTACTTAATAAGTAACCAACTGCTAATGAGGTAGCAATTTTATTGATCAATTTTATATTTTATCAATTATATATTTTATATTAAAAAACAATTGATCCATAACAGTCGATAACTTCAAATGCATAAAGCAAACAAATGAAATGAAAACATTTCGGTCTACTCACTTTTTGCAAAGGAGTGGCTCTGCAACACAAAACAGATGTGCAGTGCTGAGCTAAATTTAAAAATAACTCGGCTAGAGGTTTGTCTAAGACATATGCTAATGTTCTACCGTCTATGACTAGAGCACGCTGCCTTTTATCACTCTCAACACCTATCGTCAGTTTTTTGTTAAAACCAAAGAAAAAGTTTTTCAGGGGATTCCGGGATGAAATGGAGAACATAGAAGGAGCCGACGAGCACGTTTCGGTAACTATGTCTTTTTGTATTTGGTCCAAATAGAATTTCAAGGTGTCTTCTGCAGCTTCCTGAAATAAAAAAAAAATGTATTTAAGAGGATTAAAAAATATTAATATTTTATTAAATCAAATTATTTCAATTTTTAATCTATAAAAGGAATAACAATTTGTTAATAATAAATAAGGAAAACAGCAAAATTAAAGACTTTCATGATAGAAAAATTAATTAAAATGACTTTGAAAATTATATTTTTGATTGATTAAAAACGACTTTATTTTACAAAATACATTACAAATGACATAAACAATAACAATTAAATATAAATTGATGACTTTATATAATTTATTTTCTTATTAACAACCATTTTTTTATGACATTGAATTGAAAATGACTGTTTTTGAAGCGAACAAACAATTGAAATTAAAAAAATCTTACTTTCGATCTGGCATTTAGTGTAATGATTTCCATATCAGTCGAGAACAGCTTGCAAGAATAAGCAATGTTCACAGCAGTTTCCTATAAAATAAAATGAATTTCATGAATAAACACATAAGAAATAATAAACATTCTAAATGCAGCTGCAAATTTCTGACTAGGCAGCTGCACAGATGTACTGGATTGAGAGAGGAGTAGGAAAGTTGATTAAAAAAATATTATTATTCTATTACTAAATAAATTCTATAAAAATAAATTTTAAAATATTAGAATAATATCTATTTTTTGTCACGTATGTTTGTCTATATTATTATCTATTTCATGTTACTATCTAAATCCCCCAAAGAATGATAAATAAACGAGTCGTAATAAATGAATAAAAAATAAGCGTTTTTAAAAAGTTAGTGCAGTAAAAAATTAACCTAGATAAATAATATGCTGTTAGTTAAAAATATAAAGAAACGTGAAATTGAATTAACCATCTGTTTTCGACTAAAATTACTGAAAGTGGGATCTCATAATATGCACTGCATAAACAGGACCTTGACAGCATATGATTGTCTTGATAAAAAAATTCTTACATCAACTGAATTACAAAACAAAAGTTCAAGTAAGAAAAACATTTACATTTTCTAATACTGCATAAATAACTGAAGTTAAAAGATTTTACTACGGATCAAAGAAATTACAATCAATCATACAAAATATTTCTCCAATAACAGTTCTAGAAGAATAATGACTATTTCAGTCAATTAAAATACACAACACATAGATTATTTACATGTGGTTTTGAAAACTTAAATTAACTTCACACTTCAAAAATTTCAGTTTCACATTACAAAGGCGTTTTTTTCTAAACCCCCAAATTTTAAGGAAATTTGTTAAACATTATTTAATGAAAAAGCGAACAAAGGTAATATTTTTGTTGTTGCTGTGTCTAATATAACATGGTCTAGGTATAAAGTATATTAAGTAAATTAAACCAAATATCTAGTTTAAGTACCAGACAAGAAACAAGGTATTGTAAATAACATCCATGATAATCCCTTGAAATTTTTAAGACGTAGGGGAGATTCAATCGGTGCTGCATTTGCATTAGAAAGGTGAGCTACTTTTCAGCGATAACTGATATATTTAAAAAACTTTGTGCATTTCTAGAGTAATTAAAAATAAGCATACCTTCAAAGGAGTATTTTGATATACCATTCGTGTGCTCATGAAGTGTTTGAGATATGTTGATTTACAATTTCTATTTTTGAAAAGGTATCAAGAAAAGCCAAAGTATTATAAGAAACTGGAGTAAGAGAAACCGTCTCTTAAGTTAGAGAGACACTCTTCAACCTGTAATGGCCCAATTGCAACTGAATTCTTAGTATTTAAAAAGAAGTTCCATAATCGGGACTGCTGCCACGGACTTGAACAACTAATTGAATAAATTTTGAATACAGAACCACTATCCATATTTTGTTCAGATGCCGAATGGAAATGTGATAATGCGCCAAAATCTATGCATGATTATAAGTTGTTTTGGTTTCAATAGCTTTTAATACCTCTTCAAAGGCTTTGGGCTCACATCTGAAAGCCGTGTAGTCTGGTTTCCTTATTTTGAACTGATTTTAAAAAGTAAAAAGGTAACAAAGGCAGTACGTTACATTCATTTTTGTTGTCATTGGTATAAATCTAAATAGCAGAATTTGGAATTCGATAAATTATTTTAAATAATTTCAATTTGGAAATGGCAGGCCTTCGAAAAGGCTGATAATTTATTACAAATAATGTTTATAAACATTTTGGGTTAGAATATCTATAGTTATATACTTGAAAACGGAGTATACTATAGATATGTAAAAGAACTCTTTTCTTATAAAAATGGAATTACTATAGGGACATGAAAGGCTTATATTTCTTTTAAGATTCACAGCTACTACAAAAGTTTGAAGGCATATAAGTTTTTGCAAAAAACGAAATACATACCTGCTTGTCACCAGTCAAAACCCATACTGTAATTCCAGCAGCTCGGAGGGAATGAATAGTTTCAGGCACACCATCTTGCAGTTTGTCTTCGATGCCAGTAGCTCCCAGTAGTTCCAGATTTTGTTCAATTATACAAGCAGATTGAAACAAATTTTGTTCTTTATCATGTATTGAAAGTTCAGCAGCAACTTGGATAGGCAACCATTTTGCATATTCTTCGTCTGAAATAACCTACAGGAAACAAATGAATTATTTCAATGTAGGAAAATATTTTTACATTTTAAAAATTACTTCCGCAGATCTTAAAAGAATGAATTCTAATTATTTACATTTCGTGTATCTTAAATTTTCTACATTCTTACAAGAATACTAATTATCAAAATTTCGTGCTTAAAATTTATCTAATTCCTACTGAAAGTTATAATTGTTTATTAAAAAATATGTGAACAATCTTTTTCTGTTATTATTTTTTGATTTAGTAATGCTATATTTCCAGTGAAAAAATTGTTTATTATTACAATAAGTTATATAATTAATATATCTAGATACCAGATTATTTCATATTTGTATAACTGAACAATTATAAGCCTGGAATTCTTCTTCAACATCACTGAAAATCTCTCAATCTAGAAAATATATAAGTTACACCAAAACGCTAATTTCTATTAAGATGTTTTTAATACTCATTTCACCATTGAAATTGCAGGAAAGTAGTATAGATAAATTTTTACATTTAGTTAAAGTGCGCAAATCTATTAAAGAAAAATATTCAATACATTTATTTGAATGCAAATGTTTGCAATAGATTAAATATAAATTTAAAAACAGTAATTCTTGATATTGATACCAAATTTGAGCATTTGGTGAATTTATGATTAGACGAAGATACAAACTTTTTATATATATATATTATTAGCACTTCTTTAAATTCCAGGAAAAACGAGAGGAAAACACTTTGGAGCATATTTTAAGTTGTTGGGATCTTATTGGAAAAAAGAAATTTTTGATTACAACTTTTTAATCATTGAGTCAAGTACTTTTTTTTTCTATAGATCAAAAATACTTATTTTTAGGTCAAGCATCTCAACTTGAGATCCAACTGTGAATATTTAAAACTTTGGACAAAATTTCGGATCCTCGTGATTCACGATATAAGATAATTCCATGAAATATTCATGTTCAAATGAGATATTTGTTTAGCTTCATTCAAATATTTATTTTGCAAACCCAATCCTTTCAAGATGTTAACAATCAAAATGTTCCAAGAAGATATTAGGAAAAAATTCACATTCACCTTGGATTCACATACTTTATTTATTTAAATATATTTGCCACTTTTTTAACTTTAAACAACTTATATAGAGGTTACCATTACATAACATCTCCTTCTAAATTTAGAGAAAAGGAGATTTATGCAAAAAGATAATTTAGCATTAATATAATTAATCATAACTAAAAAAGACGAAAATAACATAACAATGCCATTCTAATGAAATGCAGTAGACTTAATCTACTTTAGAAAATGCATAGTTTAAGAAATGACTATGTTTTATTCCAAATAAATTTTAATAATAAATTCACTTTGCTTTTAATAGCATTTTACTTGAAAAAATTGATGAAAAAATAAGAGATTATAAGAAAAAACATTCTATGCAACAAAAAATATAGTGCAAACGGAATATATGTTAATTTTATATCCGATAACTGTTTGTTATATTAGAAAATAACCCTCTATCAGATCTGTTATAAATTGAGAATGGCATTTTAATTTAAAATTAATTATAGAAGTAACATAGCACATCCAAAATAACTTAAAATTACATTAAATAAATAAATTAATTAAAATAGTATATTTCAATGTAATCTTATAATAATCATTTTTTAATTATGACTATTTGAATTAAAATTTAAAATTTCACAACAATTTAACAAAGAACTTATGAAATACAATTAAAATTACAGTGACAATGGAAGATACCTATTCTTAGTGTTTGCAAAATAAAAAATCTGAACAACATTGGATACATTGAAAAACCGATCATACCTTCTTGGCCATACAAAGTATACGAAGTCCATTTCTGGAATAGCTGTTTAAATGCTGTTGTGTTTTTAATACCATATTTTTGTTGGCTGAAACAGGAAATACCAACAATATAACTAATTATATAAGATATAAAAAGAAAAAAAAAGCAATTTTAAGAATTAAATTTTAAACATAACTTAATCATCTTAAATATCTTTCCTGTAATATAAAATTATTGCATGTATTTACAATTAAATATAAAGCATTGAATCAATTTTATGTATAATACAATTATACAAAGCATTTTGAATGATTTTAGCAAAATTAATTCATTCTTAATGTTTTAAAAAGTTGCAATACATTCTTGAAAAAAAAAACAATCTATAGACCAAGTATTTCTAATTATAGAAATATAATTTCTGCTTTCTATTAAAATATTCAATCCAGATAAAAACGCTAAATGAATGTAAAAATTTACCTGAACTTTTTTATAAAAAAATTAAATTAATATAAAACTGTTTAGCTCATAATTCCTCATTTAAAATTTTTACTCTGATGCAAGAAATTTTTTTAAAAATATCTTAGAATATTTATTTTTATTTTTGTTTGCTTATAATTTGTAATTATTGTATAAAAGGTGTATCTTAATAATATTCACCTTGAGCTGTAACTGGATTTAGTACGGGAAATATTGAAGAATCGGCCCCTTTGCAAAACAGAATTTTTTCACATGTAATCGGATGCTGTAGAATCACTGACATTCTTTTCCGCGTAGCATCAAATGGCAACATATGAAGAATTCTGAACTCAATTAGACCTTCACCTGTCATCAAAGTATGAGTTTTTAGGTACACAATGCTAAATATTCACAAAACTTTCAACACATAAGTTACTGAACACTAAAATTCCATTGAATTTTTCATGAAAAGATGCGTAATATCTAGTATTAAGAGATATTTAATAATAAGAGAACAATTTGATTTTCTGTTTTCTGTCTTTTTCTAGAACCAAAATTTTCTTAGGAAAAGAATAGAATGAAAATAAAAATGTCATCTTGTTATCATATTATTATTATTACAATAAGTAAAACACTTTATTTGCAATTATTATTCATTTTGAATTACAAATATTCAGATAGTAAGAATGAAAAATATTTAATAATAGGACAATAATAATGATAAAAACTATAATCGTTTTATAAATCACCCTTTAAGGAAAATATTTTTATCACTGAAAACGGTAACGTAATTTTTAAAGGTTTTTCTATTTCAAAAAGAGAAATGGATATTAATACAATTTAACTTTTCACTGATATTGCTCACAACAATTTAATATTCTTTTTATCTCGAGCGCCAGTAAGAAAAAAGACACAATAGTACACAAAATTTAGTTTATAATCCATGTAAGGTTTGACAGTTTTCGGTTTTAAAAAACCAGTTATTTAGGTAAATTTTTCACATTCGAAAAATGGCTTTTCAAAACGCGTAAATATTCAAATTTCTCAAAAAAAAAATCGTTTGGAATTGTTTTGTCAAGAAGCTTAGGGGTTAAGGCGAAGAGACACAAATTTATTAACATATGAAGTTATATTTGAATTTTAGTTAAATGAACTAAAAAATTTGAACACTGAAATCAGTTTGAAATTATATACTTTAGAAGAACGAATTAATAAAAAGAAGACAAGATGAATTAGCAACTCTTCCGCTGTATTTACAAAACCCACCAAACATTTCTTAGTTCAGCAAAAAAATCTAGTATACTTTCTTTAGCTTCAAAAACCGAAATTATTATCTAGAAAGATATTGTCTAGAATATTTCCAAATTCTTATGTGGAGACCGATTTTGGTGAAGAGCAAATCGAAGAAACTACTAATCAGTGTACTGTTTTTTTTAAAAGAAGCTATTGAAAAATCCTATGTAAAAATCATTCATAAGTTTTTTGAAGATCCTGAAAAAAAACTTTCAAATTCAAGGACAGTGAAATCTGGATTTTCCTTCTTTGACACAACGAATAAAAGAACAAAAATCTTAGATTTGCTATTTGATGCCATGTAAATTTTAAAACTTAGCTCAGTAGATAATAAACAAGTATTTTCTATTGTAAGCTATATTGCGTAAAAAATAAGAATACGACTTAGCCACCGTTCAATCGATATTTTATGTTTTTTAAAATTGCTGATCTTAACAAAAACTTTTTAGACAGATTCCTGGATTTTCTTTATCATGTGATCGACTTGTGTCAGAAATCCTTTAATAGAATATTAGCACAGTAAATATTTTCCCTATCATGTATGTAAGACAAGGGATAATTAATTTCATTCGTCTTGCCACTTCTGCTCTTGTTTCGTCCCGTGCTCTTGTCTGCGCTTTTTTGTAAACATGCCTGTATCGCCTCCTTCCAGAGAGAAAATTAAGCGAACTTTAAAAATTTAGCATCCCTTTTCAGTCTTTGAAACTATATATATATATATATATATGCTGGTAGGGAAGGAAAGGCTTGGAATCTGAGGTAAACGAGTAACCTGGCATATGGTAAACAAAGGATATATATATATATATATATATCCTTTGCTTACCATCTGTCGGTCTACTCGTTTACCTCAGATTCAAAGCCTTTCCTTCCCTATCAGCATTTACTGAGTACCCATGGAATGTTGAAATGCGTACAAATGAAATTATATACCTAAACTTACAATGCACATTTCCAATTCTGACAGGTTTCCGTACTAATGATCGATTTTAGAATGTGTCCACTGTATTGACGTAATATGGAGCGATCGTGAATATAAGGTTGAGGATCAAAATTAAATTGAAAAAAAAAAATACACGTTCGGCGACTGTTTTAAAATAATGATGTATTGCTGATGATGGTCCAATGGTTAATGATTAATGATGATACTCTAATATTTCGAAGATTGATTGATATTGATTAATTTTTATTTTATTTTATTTTTTAATGTTGAATGCTTATGCAATGATGATTCCAAATATTAATTATATAGCAATAATTACGCAGCAACAAAAATTAATTATGTAGCAATACGAAAAAGGACTAATTACCTGGAAGTGACAACACTACAGAATCGGGTGTGCGTCGCAGCAACCTGCAGTTATAACTAAATGCAGTATCCACTAAAGCTATTTCGTCCGGACTTTCGGCTTCATAAATAGGGTTTAACTGCAGGGGTGATGGAGTGGGCGTTTGGAAACACCCCAAATGAAAAGGCAGGGTTAAGTTACGGGGACGCTTCACTGGTGTAGAAGTTGTGGAACTGGCTGGTGTGCTAACTTCACTCAACAGGTGGGAGTATTTCTCATGAGGAGCATCCCATCCGTCACTGGTACCCCTCAGTCGGTTTGGTGTGGGGGTTAGGTTGAGAAACAGACCACTTGAATTCATCTAGAAAAAATAGCCATGTTTTTGACATTTTGATAAAATTGCATACATTTTAGGATCATTTCGAAATTTAGTATATGAACTTCTAGATTTAAAAAAAAATTATCTTTTGAGTTCATGACGATATAAATTTTGAAAAGACAAAAAAGATAACAGAGCGTGTGTTTTATTTAGTAGGAAATATTTGTGTGTCAAGACGGATAATGGAAGCTTTTTTTTTTTTTTGATATCCAACCTAAGATGGTTAATGAATATGAGGTTAGTAAATATCATATAAAGTATTAAAAATTAAGATTTTAAAGACAATATAAAAATGTCAAAATGAAAGCAATTTTAAATAAATGCTGTAATAAGAATGATAGTGTATGCGTGTATAAAACTTCGCAAAACAGTAAAAAAAAAAAAAAAAAAAAAAAAACGAAGTAGATGAGTTTTTTCGAATTTTTTTCAAATAAAGATGTTATCCTAACCTTGTATAGTATTGGCTACGAAACAATAGCTATGAAATATTAACTTTTCGCCAAAATTTAGCGTTTTTACTTAATCTACCGTATGATCATCCTTGGCGAATGTTTTGGCGAGGTAAAAAGTATCCGAAAATCGAATATAGACGCATTATTTCACTCCAATGAAACAAAAAATTTGGCAAATAAATACATTTTAAATCATAAAGTCCCGTACAAAATTTGATATACTTTAGTCACTGTGTCAGGTTTCTGAAAAAACAGACCGACACACGGCTAACTTCTAGTTGGATTTCACTTAAAATTTGGTCAGCATCTACTTTGAGAATGTTAAATCTGTATGTCGAATTTTATATATCTAGCTCTCTTCATTTTTAACAACGTACGTTTAATTTTAAATTTCGTTCGCCACTTCGTCTGATTTCACTCAAAATTTGAGATTAGTTTAGTTATATTAACGTCCCGTTTTGAGGCAACACTAGGGTTATTTTGGGACGGACCTAGTAATTTTGAACAGCGGTCAGATGACGAGAACGATATCTGAGCTTTCAGCCCCCTAACCAAACTTCCACACCACACTAGCGGGAGGACATTTGGCCCCGATGTATTTAACGTGCTCTAGACCCGCTTATACAAAGGTTCTTCGGGGGAATCGAACCTTGAAACTGAAACAATCCGGTTCCGAGACCTTACCATCAGCCCACCATGGCCGCTATAAAATTTGAGAGAAATCTATAAATTTAGTTTAAGTCTGTATAGAAAACTTGATCCTTTTAGTTTATAGCATTATTGAGGTATTTTTGTATCAAACAGACAGACATACGAGCATTTTAAAAAATGTGTTTTTCAAATTTATGCTATCTGAAATATGGAGATTCATCAAAATCTCAAGTACCAATTTTTTGATGATTGCAATATTTTCTCTATGCTGCGTATAAGGACAATGGTGGCCTGGTGGTAAGATCTCAGCTTCGGAACCGGAGGGCTGCCGGTTCGAGGCCCGATTCCATCGACGAACAGACATGTAATCGGGTCTAGAGCACGGTAAATCCGTCTGGGGCAAATATCCTCCAGCTGGTCTCTGGTGTGGAAGTTAGGACAGAAGAGTGCTAGCTCAGGTGTCGTACTCGTCATCTGACTGCGGTTCAAAACTATGAGGTCCGTCCCAAAACAGCCCTAGTGTTGCTTCAAAGTGGGACGTTAATATAACTAAACTAAAACTTACTATGCTGCGTATACGAAAAAAGTAAAAATGGTTTCGGATTATCAGCTATTCAATATCTACGAAAAACGATTTACATAAAATTAAAGAAAATTTATTAAATATTCTTATATTATTATATTATATTCGACATTTTCTTATACATCACTCATAATTTGATAATTTATATCTCACCGAACCCAAGGACCAATTTTAAGAATTATTATTACACATACATCATTTTGCATTTAATGCTACCGCTCTCTGGTGAATCAATAAAAAAACAGTAATTACTTAATTATTAATTAAAAGTTATACGGTATGATAAAAATATAATTACTTGATCTTTGTGCGGATGTTTTGCAACTACGACCGTATTGCAGACGGCTAAAAGCAGGAAAAAGTCTTGGATCCTCTGGCAATGTGAGGTGAGATGCGTCACATCGGTGGCCGCAGAATCCACGTGAAGCTGGATTTCGATTTTGGATAATTCTTCTTGAAGACTAGAATTAAGGATGAGATCTCCCTGGAAAAAAGAATATAAACATTCTATTCAGTACATTATTTGAGCGATTGCTTTTTTTAAATATAAAATTTATTATTAAGATAAATTGCTAATGAAACATTATTCCAATCAAGAACGGTTAAAAATTACTCACTTTGGCATTTGAATCATCCAATGGTTTTGCAGCATCGTAGGTCGACTCGTCGCCTGGTAAAATTTTTTAAAAAATTAATAATAATTTGGTAAAAAGATAAATTCACGAGAAAAATATTGAAGGAAAGAAAAGAAAGGCAGTTAAGTGTCTCATTTTTGCATAGTAAATATCATAGTTCCACTTAAAAATGCATCTAAGAAACGAATTCTCTAAACAACAATTTTAAAATTTAGAAGTAAAAATGGGGAAAACCCCCCAAATGAGTTTTTCATTTTATTGCTTTTACAATGTGAAAAAAGTCTGGAAAGTTTGTTTTATGCATAATTTATTTACTTTTTATATTTTTAAAAAAGAATTTAATTTTTAGAACAGATGAAACACATTACATTGATTATTTGCTTGAAACTGTTATCCTTTTTGAGTTATATCCTTTTGATCAACTTATGAAAGCTTATTAATAAACACTTCCTTATCAATTTCATTTCTCAATTTAGAATCCTAATCAAATTTGAAAATACTTTACAATTTATACTCTGTAGGATATTTACCAATCACAATGTCTTTATTAACATGGAGAAAGTTAGATCACCCTATGTATATATTTGGATATTATTAACATCATGCTAGGAATTAACTGCCTAAGAACTTGCCAAGAGTGACACGATAGATTCAGTAAAAATTCTAAATCCTGCCAAGTTTCAATATTTCGTAATTATTGTACTCCAATGTCATGTAAAGCGTTTTCTGGCATGATAAATTCATCAGAGAGTACATGGGAAAGTTTCGAAGATGATTCTCTCTAATCATAATATAAAGGTTTTATAGGCTCTCTGATCAACCTGCACAAGCATCATTCTTAAGACAGATGACATTAATCTGTAACATAATTTTCATATACTTTTAGAAATGCCTTCTAGATTAAATATACAGATAAGAATTGATTATCGAATATAATCTGATTTAAGTATCAAAGGATAAAAAAAAATAATACGTAAAACACCTAAGTATATTTAAATTCCAAAGACCTTCCGTCAATCTAGACTTTAGAAACTATAAATAAATTGATGCTTTTATCTGGCCGATTTTTAAATAAAAAAATTGCATGAAATACAAGTTAACGACTAAAAGAGATATTTATCTATAAAATACATATACTATCAGCAATTTTCCAATTCAGATATTCAAGGATGAAATTATATTTACAAGTAAGAAGGAAGTCATTTGACTACACTAACTCTTATTTTAACTCAAGGTCTATAAGTTTCAGTTTAGAAAGTTGGAACCGTTATAACATTCAGTTTTGCATTAAGGAAGTATTTGGGTAGCTTGATACGCTTTTTTTCTATAGATATTATATTAGTCTTCTGCTGAATGTAAAGTAGCAACAATTGCAGATGATTTTGCTGATGTTGTAGCATTTCTATTCATTATTTTTTTGCTAGATTCAAATTAATTTTTTCCAGAACAGTAATAAAAATGCGGCTGTTACAAAATATAGATTACAAAACAGGAAAAGTTTTGATGGAATAAAAATTAAAAAAAAACTATATTGGTTTTTTAGATTTAATAACAGAAATATTAAAATTTTTATTAAAATATTACTAATTATTTAAAAAATATTTAAAGTGCAATCTAAATTAATTTACTTTTGAAAGGTATGAAATTAAAAAATAATGTTGATATTTGTGAAATTATTAACAGAAAAAGGATTTTAATTATTTTTAGTTCTAAAATGTTTTCTTAATATCAATATCATGAAAGCCAAACATTTAATAAAACTAAATTGAACATTTAGCTTTAAAACATTTTGAAAAAACTTTCATTTAATTCCCAGTTATGAAGTAGTCATAGTTCAAAGCTTTCTTTCATGGAATTTGAAATGCTATGCCATAATAATTGACACTGAGTGATCTGATATTAACCACTATAAAGAAAGAAAAAATGGGTGAAAATGTGGTTTAAAAAACAGGCGGCAAAAGTATTTTACAGCTCCATTTTTTTTTTTTAGATAATGCTATCAATACATGAAAATATTCATTCAGTGTCATAACAAACGAATAAAAATTATCTGTGCATATTTTAATAATTATTATCTTCTTCCCTTCTTTATCTCCTTTTTTCTGAATGTATCTTTTTTAGAAAAAAATTTTTTGTTTATCTCATGAAGCTACTTAGAAAATCTCATAGTTTTAACGATTTATAAATAAATTCAAGCAACAGTACCTTATTAGATTTAAATAACAATCACAAATAATTAATGCATGTAAGATCAAGTTCACGGATTTATAAAATAATTATGTTATGAATTTTAAATTATCTTTTGAGTATACAACCATATAATAGGATACTTTTATATGAATTAGCTATTCAAATTACGAGTAAATCAAATTCTTTTACAAAACTGCATTCTTATAAAGAAAATAAAAAACAACAGCAACAGTTTATTTTCTTTTAAAATCGCTGGAAGGTAAAATATATGATACCTTTAACTGCTCGACAGTTAGCGATTCCCCCCCCCCCCATTAACAGTGAATTCAGTTACCATGAATAAAGTGATGCAAAAAACAGGAGTAAAATTAACCGTAAAACAATTAGAGAACAGACTCACAAATTTTACGATCCTGGGGGGAGATATTAAATTCTAATGATTATTGATATAGAGTCTATACTAGCCTGTAGAAGAGAAAATCAATGAATAAAGTTATCGTTTCGACTTTCTGGTGTATTTAAAAAAAGTTTAGCTTTGTAGTTTAGTGCAGAAAAAATCTTCTTCCCTTGGCCACATGGCTAGAAAATTCTATACAAATGTACTGTAATGAGAAACGAATATACATTTCAGAGCTTTCCATTGCCCAGTTGGCCCGAAAATTCTTTATACAATTCTGGTGTAAAAATCATACTATCGATTTCATTTATGTAGCTAGTTATGACTGTACGTAGGCAAATAATCTATACGTAGAAAAATGTTGTGAAAATGTATAAATCATATACAAGATAATATACAAAAATTCATGCAATATATTCTGTGTTGAGTTATCGTTCTCAAATTAAAAGTAAGCCAACAAATAGTCAATTATTCAATAAATCTGGCATAACTTTTATACTGATAAGTAATGAAGTCATATGCAAAAATCTATTCATTAGATTGTTTCGTTTTAATTAATCTAAAGCATATGAACAAGCAGATATTAATTCGGGTTTCAAGATCATATGCAAAATTTCATCCATCTAACGGATTCTTTGTTTGAGTTATCGCTTTCACAGTCACACTCTGCCAAATGTTATCACTTTCACAAGTTATCTCACAGAAGTTAACATTTGGCAGAGTGGTATGGCTCTGAGATACCAAAATTTAAATAATAAAGTAATATGACAAATTTCATTCATTAGATCATTTTTTTTTTTCATTTATCTAATCCATATTGACACAAATCAGCGATATCTAAAATTCAGACTTCAACATCATATACAAAAATTCATCCATCTAAGAAATTCAGTATTTATCACTCTAGAGTAGACAAGTTAGCTGACAGAGAGTCAAACATTTGGCAAATTTGTGTAACTTTGACAAAGATAAATTCTAATGGTAAAGTCACATGCAACAAGCCACCCATCCCTTCGTTGAGTTTTTATTTATATAGTCCACATGCGCATGAATGAGCAGGCAGTCAATCTTTTCGTTATTGTGCTTCATTCACCATTAAATGCATACATACATTTTGGATGTAATTACTATGTATTAATTACTACCCAACAAGCCAGGTCTGTTTTTGAGTAATCATTCTCATAGATATACAAAAATCCTTCTGAAAACACAATTTTCAGAATCAGGGAGACTAAAAAATCTGCAGGTCAAAACTTATGATGATTTCAACGCTTTCTTTATTTAAACATGATAAGTAACATTTCCTACATGATAAGTAACCACCAGTAAAATATCTATAAGGAGAGATATGAAGAAAGAAATGTGAAGAAATATTAAACTACTAGCGTAAAATGGAAGCCCTTAAATAAAGGATTTTAATGATCATCCTGATTTTAATGTTCATCGTCATAAGTTTTTCTATTCGTCTTCTCTATTCGTCTTCTTCCTGGTGGGTGAAACATACCATCCAAATATTTTAAGTTTTTAAAAACCATTGGCTTTTATTCTTGCATTTAATAATCTTTGACTTTTGTTAATGTTTCACTTTTTTACATGGCTTTATTGTAATGCTTTTATCACAGAAGGACTTAATTTAATTTTTAATTTAACTGTACATTAATTTCCTGCATTTTTACGTTGATACCTTCCGCTTTCATGTTTTATTTGGTGTGATTTTATGGTCTGGCTTATTTCCTTACCATTAGCTTGGCGCAGCATGACCAAACATGGCTGTTGCGCCATAAAAAAATCAATACAACAACAACAACCTTAAATAAAGAAACATTTAATGCAAAAAACTAGTATTATTGATCGATTAATATTTCAACTTACCAATGGATGTTCCAGGCATTCTTCTTTCATGGTCATAATCCACCCCACCAATGGTGCACCTCCTGAACACCATGTTGTTTTCTGTCAAAGTTCCTGTCTTGTCAGAAAAGACGTACTCAACCTGACCAAGCTCTTCTGTAATGTTCAAGGCACGACACTCGATCCTCCTATCGGTGGATTTGTCGTAGAAATTGTTGTCCTCGTGAATGAAATACACTTGGCCAAGTTTGATTATTTCAATGGTGACGTATAAAGAAAGAGGAATCATCACCTGGAAAAGATCAATTTCAAATAAAATCGAATGAAAACAATAATTAACAAACAATATCTGATGCGATAGATTTCTAAAGAAATGTGTAGCAATAAATATTTTTGAGATATATTTACACTGTAGCTCAATTATATTATTACATACCAGCGGGTGACCGAGCTCCGCTCGGAGAAAACAGGTATCGAAGCTAACTCGAAGATTTAAATTTTCAATTGTGATTTATCAAAACAATACATGCCATAAGAAAATTTGTGAAACCATTGGTGAAAAGATAACCGGTTAAAGTGCACCATTGTAAACTATTCTAAACAAAGTTAGAGTTTGGAAAGGGAACTATTCTATACAAAGGTAAAGTAAAGGTAAAGATTGAAGTGTGTTGTTCAATATTTTTGACAAATTTATTTAGAAAAACCAAACATATATACATACATAAGAAATATATTATAAACCTCTAACAGCATACACATAAAACTTTATTAGTTCGCCATATTGGCTATAGATGGCAGCACGTTACCGCTTGAAAATTTAAGTAGCCATTATGGCGAACTAATAAAGTTTGAAAATATCCTATCTGTAACTCCGAACTGCTCGACCGTAGCGCTTCAAAACCGGCGCCAATCGATTCCTCGTGGCCAAAAACCCCAGACCCCCAAGTTTACCGGAGTTTATTAATTCTGGGGCGATTTTCGACTTGGCAACCATTCCTCGTATTATAGTATTAGATATTATATTTCTGAAAAATATATACATACATTTCATAATTATATGTAAATAGCTGGTAACCGGTGCGTTGCTGTTGTAGAAGAAGTAATTTTGGAAATATCGTTTGAAATTTAAAATAACTGTCTTGTTTAATTAGGAATGATTGGCAGAATAATATTTAGTTTCGTATCGGAAATGAATACATTCATTGAAATTGAGTGATATATAAAAAAAGAAGCGTAAATAATATTAATTCAATTTTTTTGATTTTAGTATTCAAGACTTTAGGATTGGCAATATTTTTTTTTTTATCTTCGACAAAAACAAACAAGTGCAAGCAATAAGTATTTAGACTTTTCATAGCAATCTGATGACTAGTACGGCAGCGCATAAGAGACATATAGACAAACATTCATTTTTATTTATATGGATTACTAACAGTCTCAGCTGGTCAATCAAATAAGCAAATATATCGAATTTCAGAAAAATAGTTTAGACATAATTTCATATTCATGACTCCGTCAAAATGCGGCATTGGCGGAATTATTTTAATTCCTCCAGGTTCAAGGTCATATTATTTTAGTTGTCTTACTTAAATTATTTTTTTATTATGTGCATAAACCTTTCTAATGAAAATAGTCCAACTTCACCATCGTTTTATTAAAAATGCCAATACCGGTTTAACTATCTTCTAAATTTTACGATATTATATTTTTCGATAGACATCAAAAAATGTCCTTTAAATATAATTTTCAATATCAAATGATTGAAAATTGGATGAAACATTGAAAATGGCTTGAAATTCGCGAGATTAATATAAAATTTTGTTGGTTATTAGATAAAAAATATTTTTAAAACATAGCTTAAATTAGAAAATCTTCAGCCTGATTATTAAAGCGGTATCACTAAAGACATTTTTTCAAATTTTGAAACGATGTTAAATTATTTTTCATGCAACAATATTTTCTGAAGTTATGGCGATAAAAACGTCAAAATTCAGTATAAGTTTTAATTAATTAAAATTATTTTTAAAATAAAAAATATTACTTCGAGATGCACATTCTTTCCTCTGATGTATATATGTGCCAAATTTAGTAGTTACAGGTGAATCGATCTGACCTGTACCGCATCAACACACACATACATTAATCTTTATTATTATTAATAAAGATATCTATTTTTATTGCTAGTTAAGATATTAAAGACTATGATGATATAAAAAAGATGATGCAAAGAACCGATACTTTAAGTATTTAATTCACTAATTTTTAAGCAAAAGGAGGATTTCTGAGAATTATTTTTAAATAAATTTAATTATTTCTTGACATAGAATGCATATTTTGTAATATTCGGCTCCCTGTAACTTATATCACAAATTCTAATTAAAGTTTAAACGATGAGTAAGAACAATGCCATAAAAATAGTTGCAAAATGGTAAAAACGCAGTACATATAAAAAAAAATGAAAATAAAAAAATCATATTTTCGGCTTTCAAAGAATAAATTAAAGTTGTCATGAAATAATGTAAATGTTTGAAAATTTATTTCGGACCTAAAAATCGTGCACTGTTTCTTTATTTGAAGTAAATATTATCTGTAATGTATTTAAAATGTTTTATTTCCTTAAACAACCTATGAGTTTTTTTTTTAACTGTGACTCTAGAAAGGGTTATAAATATTCACCAACAAAATAGAAAAAAGTTAGCGAGGTTTTTGAAACTCTGACAAGTTTTTACAAACAAAACAAAACCCTAAAAAAATGACTCGTGAAACCAGGGTTAAAAGGCAACTGGTAGATATCCTTGGATTGCATGTGTCCTTGTTATCACAGATCATAAGGCCTTCAATACCTGCTCTGTGTGGTAATATTACATTTTATTTTGAAGGCTAAGGCAATGTCTCGCTCTTACAAGAGCTTGTATATGTTTGTGTAAATTGAGTGAATCTTTACTATGAGTCTGTGTTTCACTTATTTAGTAACCATTTTTATAAAAAAAATTATATTTTATATAAGTTAATCAATTTTTTTACCTTGATTTATCAATATAAAATGCATCTCGATAATTATATAATTAGATTATAAAAAATCCTAATTTTATCAAAATTTATTTTAAAAAAATTCTTGATATGGAATATAAAAAAGCAGTATCTTACTTTTTTTTCAAGAATGTACTCATAGACACTTAATTGTTGTAGTTACTTTATAATATTTTTCCGATAAATTCCAATTAAAAAAAGTTTGCGCCGAATTCAAAATTCGTTTCATTCCGGAAATGTTTATTTTATTTACATTTAAGACGACATTCTTCGCATCCATACTTACTTGCAACACAATTACAAACGTCCAGAATATTAAAAAAGCTTCTTTGTACACTTCTGCGGATTCTTCAGTATAAAATCCGGCAAGAAAAGGTACAATAATTCTGTTGTCGAAGGAACTTAACCATAAGCCGTTACCTGAATAGGAAGAAGGGACACAAAATTAAATATTTATATTAAAAATGATAAAAAAAGTAAACATGATTATAAATTGTTTCTCATAGATTTTTAAATATTTTTCAGTAAAAATTAATAATAGAATCTAGAATCTAGAAATAAATAAATAAAATCAAAATCAAACAAATGGGTAATACATTCTTAAATTGAAGAGACTACATCCGATTTTTTTAATGTCATAAAATATTTATATTATCAAAATTTTCATAAAATATATTGAAAAAATACTCATGAAATAAGAATATTTTGTTGTTAAATAAAAATATATCAGTTAAAATCTAAAAATGCTCTGAAAAATCAAGAAAATTATGTGTGTATTTTTATTTTTGGCAAAACAGATTTATAAAACAAAAATCTTTAAGTTCTGAATTTTATCAAACAATATATCTAACGTTATTTCAACTAATTGAAGGACTATATACTTATTTTATGAACAAAGAAATAAATTATATAATTATACAAGTTTTAAATGCTGAAGTTCGACAGTTAGATAACATTTTAAGCATTTCTAACTTTTTTTTAAAATAAATAGAATACCTATTATATAATTCAATAACCTCTGAACCTATTAAGAAATTACTATCCAAATTTGAAAGATTGAAATGCATTAAATTTACTTGTACGAAGTCAATTTAAGAAGATTTTACCAAAATTCAAATGTGTAAAAAAAATTGAAATTTTACCAAACGTGTAAAAAATGGGAAAAAATAACATTTAAAGACGTAAAGTTATATTAAATTGTATATTATGCAAACATAAAAATGAATGCAATTTCCTTCAAATTGAATGTACAAACTAAATTCAAAAAGTTTTGTTGAAACAGTTCAAAAAAAAAATTCAAACGGTTTTGTTGAAACTGTTTAAACAGTAAGATTATTGACTTTAAAAAAGTGCGTGATATAATTACCAACAATCATATTTTCTATACTTATTTACTTTGATTTAAAAGTATATTAGCATAAATAGTGCACTATAGTAAATAAATAATAAAATAGAAAATTTATAACCTACCTAATGCTCCTAAAAGGCACAGCAAAATAAGCATGACGATGCAAAAAATCACATCACGATTCATGAGTTTTTCTAATTTACTTCTCTTATAACGAGGCCCATCATTATTAAGCATTGCTTTAGTTTCATGACCTGAAAATTCACCCACAATTAACACAGACATTATGTGTTATGTATTCTCAATATTAAACATTTAATCTTTGAAATCATTTGATTGCATTAATTATAGAATATTGTTTCAGATTTTTATCCAAAAGGAATTAAGATTGTGAATACAGTGATAAACGGATGCATATAAATGAATGGATGAAATATGTTAAAGCGAATTTTACTTGATCTGAAAATCCTTTTCCAGAATATGCTAGAATCCAGAATATGTCCGTAGACAAAACAATCCACTAAAATATACAAAAGCTGTTTTATGTTTGTTTTTTCCCTTCCCCTCTATCTCAAATTTTAATGCCTTTCTCTGTTAGCAGACAGGCGATCATTTCGCTCCTCAGGGCTTAATAATTCAGAAATATTTTGTCTTCGCAATTTAATTCAATGCGATTTAAAGAAGACGGTTATTTCGCTCATCAAAAGACTCTCCTTCCTTAAGTGTGCTCATTCTTTCTCCGATATTCGCCAACCGAACGTTTCTTTTCTCTTCATTTCCGTTATTGCGTTACAAACGAAGCTTTTTGGCATTTAATATGTTCCTGTCAAAGTTGGATTTCTTTCTCTTGGGCGTAATGAAATTTGATTCGATGTTTAAAATCAAACGTAAACAAAGAAGCTTATCGCATATACATATCACAATTCTTGCTATTTGCACAGGAGTGGAATAATTAAAATAGCAATTATAAAACTGCCTTTTTAATTTTGATTTGGCTAAAGTCTTCGCTAATAAATGCGCTACAACAGAGTATAAATATCACTAATATCAGTTAACTTTTTCTCGAGTTTTTGTGGTTCAAATAAACAGACGCTTTCAAGAGACCTCATTTTATACTGTGTAGATAAATTTAGTAAAAGATCGATTATAACTTGGTTATCTTGTAGATAGAATTAAATTCGTATCTTATTAATAAACGATAACTACTAATTCCTTTTTTAATGCAAATTATCACAATTTTAAAATTATAGTGAATATTTTTTTCTCCATGTAAAGAATTACTTTTGGATTCCTTTAACAATCAATTTCCATACTTTCGGTAATTTAAAATTAACAATAAGTATTTTACAATGTAAAAAAATCGCATGATAATAAATATTATGTATATTATCTCTAAAATTGTATCCTAAGAAATATTAAAGATACTTTGAGAGGAAGTTAATTATTTGACCTATAGAATTACTTAAAAAACGTTGTAGTGATGCATGATTATAAATAACATACCAGCATAAACTACAATGCCTTCAATAAAATCAGCATTTTTCAAAACACAGTCCTTCAGTAGCAAATTTTCTTTGCAAATGGGCACCTTCTGTCCGGAAGACATGGTTCTATGAAACAAACGTAAAATATTAATCATAAATTTTAGATGTAGCAATTTCAAATTTAACTCTTAAAAGTCTGATTTTCCAAATTTAATTTTAAAAAATATCAATAGATTCATTGCATAAAAAAATCAACAACAACAACAACAACAAAAACAAACCTATACTTATTTTAGCTTTAAATATCAAAATTGATAATCATAAATATAACAAGATTTTCCCCTTCTAATAATAATCATAATTATGGTATTTCTAAAAATAATTATA
>JAPMOQ010027115.1:247074-273202 GCA_026543055.1 Argiope trifasciata | reverse complement strand
ACACACACACACACACACACACACACACACACACACACACACACACATACACACACACACACACACACACATACACACACACACACATTCGTTTTTATTATCACTAGAAGCGGTAGTATATTACTGAAAGACATTGAATCATATTTTCACCTACTTGTACATTTAGGTTTTTAATTAAATTACAGGTAATACATTTTTTTTAAAAAGAACCAAACTAAACATTTTTAGTTATTAAAATCTACTTGTAATTTAGCATGCATATCTTGCATCCAACATTATTATTATTTTGGTCACAGGGTATCTGGGTGTTACCATTTTTCATTATATACATTTGTTCTATGATAACAACAAGAAGAAAATTATCCTATTTTTGCCGGTTACGAATAAAATTTGATCTTTTTGCCTCTGGTGATAAACTTTACTGAAATAAGATCAAAGGGATATCTTGTTAAAAATAGAAAGTACGAGGATCGACACGATTCATGTTTGCGTTCTGAGTGAAAACAAACACTTTATTACTGCGTCTTTCAAACACACCAGATAAACAAAGCATTAAGTAAGAAGGAAAAAAATAGTTCAGGCAAATTAGAATGGCATGCAACAACACAGATGTTCGAAGTGATCTCATCAGAAATGGCAGGGTGTAGTATAATGAGAGTCATTTCGGCAACCGGTACCGCCTACGAATTGACATTTCTATTCGCTAACTTCCGCTTACATTGGAGAAAACAAAGAAGTTATAAAACTGGGCGATTCTACACTTTAAAAAAAGCGGCTCGCGTTCCAGTGTAGCGGATATCCGCCGTCAAATATTGTGTCATGACTACGTTTGATAGGCGCCGAATTTGAAATGAGTTTCTTTGCACAATGACAGGGTTATTTATGGCTCGGCACTTTTGGAGAATGCCATGTGTCCAACATGATTGAGCTCAGAATTCCACAAAAACGGTAAAGATGAAAAGAAATCGAACTTTCTTTTTTTTAATTTTGAAAGATGCAAGATTCTATTTTATAAGTTGACTTTCTTTGAAAGCGCAGACGATCGTTAAAAAGAAATGAAAATTTATTTCTTCATATTTACTAACCGGATTTTGTGACCAGTTGATTCTTTGAGAATATTGATTAAGTTTTATTTTAAATCTTATAACTTTAATTAGCAATTCTTGTATACATATAAATTTTATTTTTTCGTGTATCTTGGAAACGGCTCTGAAGATTTGGACCACATTTTATAGCTGGACAAAGTTTTGCTTTTTTAGATTATCTATAAAGGTGTTGTTTCTAAAAAAATGGATTTTACCGTATGGATTTTACACACACAAAAAAAAAATCACTTTTTTATAAATAATTATTAAAACAATTTCCGCTTCGAAGTCTGTGCCGTACAATACAGTGATAAAAAAAATAAGAATGACGCGTGTATTGCGGGCCCTTGGATCGAGTGAGGATTTTTGCTTTATTTATATATTTTTTAATATTTTTATTTTATATTTTTGCTTTTTAGGTTTATTTATAAACGCGTATTCCCTGAAAAAATGCGATTTTACATACAAAATGCACACATCTTTGATAACTAATTCTTAGAGCTTTTTTCTATATGTCCTCATACTGACAATTTCATATAGCGCTATCTCGAGTCAGATTTCACTACAGTAAAATTGAGTCCAAATTCAAAAATGTAAGTAATAATAGATAAACTGTAAAAAGAATACTGTAAAATAGCAGATTGTTTCGAATAACCTGTTAAAGTAAGTATTCATGATTTTTAAAAAAAAAATTAAATGACCAGTTCGTATTGGAATTAAAAAATATTCATATGTGATACGTATCTGGACATTTATTCAAAAAAAAATTCTCTACAGAACGAAGCTTGATTTTTCAGATTTCTCGAATACATAATTTAATATTCGCGATTCCTACAATAAAATAATTCGGGTGAATCTTATTGTGACAGATATTAAATAATGTTATTTTTTTATAACTTTTCACTTGTTGTGCTTATTGTGCATAAGAAGCAATTGAAACGATTCTCATGACATTATAATGTCATTAAAAATTAAGCATGTAATTTAAATGTTATCTTTTTGATATTGTAATGCCAATTAGTTATTCCCATGTGAACTTTGCAAATAATAAGCACAACCTTTTTTCAGTTTTTAACAATTTGAAGAAACACGCGATTAAATATTTGATGAAACAATGAAAAAAAATTGTAATTTACTGCAGCAATGAAATCTATTGTTGAAAATAATGTAAATAGCCTTTTGAAAAAAATGTAACAATTCAAGGAAAAGAAAGCAAGGGAATTGAATTGGTATCAACAAAAAGCTAATTTTTATTTTTTAAAATTGCATAAAAATAGTATGAAACTTCCAAAAAGAGGTGCTTACTTCCACCTTCTAAGCCAAATTATTAGATCCAATAAAGACATCCTTTTTTTAACAGTAGATGTATGTATTTAAAATTGGTAAAATAATTGAAATCTCACATTTTTCGAAAATAGTCGAATCATAACTTTTATAACATGACAAACTGATAATCTTAACATAAAAACTTCTAATGATGGCATATATTTATTGCATACATATATGTATAAACTCTTTTGCTGCAACGCATTTAACATTCATTATTTAAATAAAGGTATCCTTTTAAGAAATATTATTAATTCAAATAAAATTTGGGAAAATTTTTTTTAACATCTTTTATAACTTGCATAAATTAATTCTAATTAATTAAATCTTATGCGAAATAAATTCATCAATTAAAAGGCAGAAATTCTTTTCCGTTTTTTTTCCCCCAATCAAGTTACATTAAGGAATGAGTTCTTACTGTTTTGCATGCATTAGCATAAAAAACATAAATTATGAATGAGATTAAAAAAATTCCATATAATTGTAAGAAATCATAATAAAAATTTAATTAGATTAAATTAAAATTTGTCTAGATTCTAGGATGGATAGTTAAAATTCGATAGTTATTCAATTATAGGTGTAATTTTTCGATAGTTATTTAATCATAGTTATTATACAATATTGAGTTTAATTATCCTAAAATGAAATTCTACAAAAAACAAATTTATTTGCAATTTCAATGCTTAATTCATATGTTTTTTTTTTAAGATAAAAAAATGTAAAATTTGCTCTTTTCAAAAATTATACTTAACTTATAAAATTTCCAAGTAATTAAAAAAATTATTTGACTAAAAATGGTTAATATTTTTAATACATCTTATGTAATGACATAAAATGTGAATAATCACTTGAATAAATTAAAATTCAATTAATTATCAATTCACAGAAATATGTTAAAATTTAAATTCGATTGTATATCAAAAATAATTACGCATCAAATAAGGAAAAAAAACGTAATGATCTTGGTAGAAGAATCAAGTTTCTCAAAAGATTTATATTTTGATATGATAAAATTATCACTTTTTTGCATTTTTTAATTAGAAAGTAGATTTAAAAAATGAAAACCAAGTAAAAATAATTCTAGAAATATAAAACGGAAATTAAGTTTAATATGAAGATGTAATGATGTATCTTAAATATGAAAATACTTTCATACTCATTTTAAAACAATTTTCAATTTTTATGCAATTTTAAAAGTCTGTTTAATAACGACACAAAACATTGCTAAAATCACACCGACTAACACAAAACAATCAATCTCCTATTTTAATCAGTTTTCGCTGATTACGTACATTTTACAGGGAAAACAGAATAAAATTGTATATACTTGTATCAATTTAAACAACCCTATGCATTTTATTTATAAAGTAATATTAATGCTACATTTTGGTGAAACACAATTTAAACATAAATGTCTTTTTAATTCAAGCTTAAAAACCCATTACCTGGTTCTTCGAAGGTTATTCGTTTAATTGGTAAATACAAGTGAAAACAAACCAAGTCAAGAATGTAGTTTTTACCGCTAAGGTGTCAAGGGCAATTTGTGGTTTACCATGAAAACTTTCAATATTGTTGTGTACGAGACCGGTATATTCACCTTTCAAACTTCTGAAATTACGATGGTACCAACATGAATAGTTTCTGATAAATTATAATAAAAGTGCTGATAATATTAACTAATAGAACTTTAAATGAAAATTTTATTTGAAAGTAAACATATGTACCTATTTTTAAAATGGCTCAAAAATTTTTTAAAGTATATTACTTAAAATTTCAGTACGAAACTATAAAAAAAACAATAGATAAGTAATTACTAAATTGCACTGATTGAAATTTAATAATGAATACATTGAATAATTTATAACACATATGTTACATTCAAATTTTTTAAAATATAAAAAATTTAATTTAAAATTCAGTAAGAAATTATAAAAAGCAATAAATTAATATGTTGCATAACCACAACACAAATTTTTAATTTCGTTTTCAAATTTTATTATCTTTCTTCCGTTCTTTTATTTTTTAATTTTTTTTAATACTTTTTTCTGGCATGCAAAGATCTTCTTACCCAATAAAAGTAGAATGGCAATTTATACAAAACTATTTTGCTCCTTCAAATCCTACATATTATTGAATAATTTTTTAATATTTTAATGAAATTAATTTTAAAAAAACATGCCATTTTTTTCCTACTGCAATGGATAACAAAAGAATTCTTTTGTAATTCGGAAATTTGAGAAACTTCTTCATGTTGAATTATTGCCAAACATTCTTTTTCAGTTCTTGAAAAAAAAAGAAACATTTTTTCACAACAATGAATTTTATTATATTCATTTATTTTATCGCTAATTCCTTTGTATGTGGCAGTAGTCTTTATTAATAATAAAGTGTTTGTTTGTTTGTATGTTGCCACTATATAGTATAGATCATTTAACTAAATTATCCAAATTTGCCATAGATATATTTAAAAATTTGAAATATGCAAAAATTTTGTTTTTTATTTTAAAAATTATGCTTTATTTTGGCATTTTTCCTTAATAACTCAGAAAATTTTATTCCACAATAAGTATTTTTGATTAATTTAATATTTAAAAGATTTTTTTAATGATATTAATTTAATTGAGAAATTTTATCCTGAATTTTTGCAGTTTGTTAAAGTTTTTGTGTAATTTCAAAAACAGATTTTGAATGAATTCAAACATTTTTTCTTTTTTCATCATATATTTAATTGAGTGAATTTTTTACATTAATAAAAGCAAAGGAAGAATGAATTTGTTTAATATTAGTAACTAACTGCAAAAATAAGGAAGTGTGGTTACATTTTCACAAAAATTAAAAAGTCAAATGAAACCGTGCATTATATTTTAAGAAATTATAAAGTTACGAGGCTAAGCTATATAAAAACAGACAATAAACAGAACTGGTGTACGGTTATTAGAATTACACGGTTTTAATATATATCACATTTTAATGCCTAACAGCATTTTCTTGGGGGCTGCGGAAAGATCGTGAAAATTATGTTATGGACAACCGATTCATTTACAAAATCACAATTGTTTAAAACTAATTATCTGGTCACCAAAGGTGGATAATAATTAATAAAGCATTATTTTAAAATAATGCTTTTTTGGAAGTTATGCTTCATTCGATTGTAGAGTTTCTCTTTTTTCGATGACAAATAAAATTTCCTTCGAACGATTTTTTTTCCTTTAGAGCCAGCCACACATTAAATTAAAAGAAAATATTTTATAGCAAAATCATATACTGCTTTTATACCTGTTTTATAGGATAAATATTAGATATATTTAATGATATATATTACTTAAAAAGATTATATCATAACTTATTATGGAATCTATCATAAAATTTTATTATCTTTCCCCAAGTGTAGCCATTTTTTCAAACGTAAATCCCAAAATAGCGAAAATATTATTTTTTTCAACGAAATCTAATACATGAAAAGCAGAATCAAATTTTGATATCAAAATGACGCAAACATTTAATAAATAATAATATATTCTGAGCAAACCTACTAAATAATTTTACATATAAAAATAAAAAAAGAAATTTAAATTATTCTTTTTAATTTCTCAATAGAATTTTTATTTAAATTTAAATTTTAACTTGATAAATTTAAATTTATTTTATTCGCCATGAACTTAAAAAAGGTAAAAACGCATTTTCTAATAAATAGAGAATATGATAATTTTTTCACATTTACTTCAGACATTCAAAAATAAAGGGATTATCGTTTTGTTCTACCTTAACTTCTATTTTTAGCAACCCACAAAAAATTATTAAATAATATAAACTAAGCAAAGAAGTTTGTGAATTCGAGAAAACTACGTATTCCAATATCGAGTTTTTTATTAACGATTATGGTTTCTCTCTGACAAAATTCTGTCATGCAGTGTTTCGTGACAATTTAATTTTTTTAAAAAGCATTGATTATTCGGTTCATGACTATTTCGTTCAAAGCATTTAAAAATAGCACATTTAAGGCAATTTCAACTGAAGCGCTTATTGTTATTTCATTATTCCTAACTATTGTTTTCATCACAAAATAGATGACAACGAAGTTCATGGCAAGGTTGATGAAATATAAAACAAAGGACAGCTAGAGAAGCATTAAAATAACAGCTGTTCTTATAAAAGCATTTCGCAGCTGTTGTCACAGAAATAAAGATGAAAAAAATAATCTTATGCCAACACAGTCTGAGGGTTTAAACGCTTATGGACTTATAGAAAGACGTAGCAAAATAAAATGTGCTGAATTAAAAGTAATTATGTGTAAACTAAAAAGGTATGTTAAGAAATATGGTGAAATTCCCTCTGGTGAAGACAAATGGTTACCTTCAAAATAAAATATATATATACATACAAAAGATATGGAGACTATAATAGGCATATTTAATGCCCTTTACAGTAATTTTTTAAAAACAAACAATGCAGATGACAAGACTGCATAGTATGCATAATGAATATACAAGATTTTTTAAAAATGCTCTCCGGTTTGTTGTTTCAAGTAAAATAAAATTTATGTCTCGTTTATTTTATTGTAGGAGCTCTATTGAGGCTGCTTTTATAAGATACGTTAACGTAATTTTCGAAGCATAAATACAATATCGTGAATAAACGTAACAGTAAAAAAATAGAAAACTTTTAGAATTTGTGATAGAAAATCAGTTTAATACATATTATTGCTTATAATGAAATTTGGATTTAAAAAAATGAAAAATAGCTTATAATCTCTAATAATAAAGATGAATGTGTGTGTGTGGTGTAGGAATGTTAACACTCGGCAGTGCAGATGTTTGATATATATATATATATATATATATATATATATATATATATATATATAGGAGTTTCTTCAGAAAAACATTTAAAAGTATTAATGACAAAAATAATTTTCATATAATTTTAAAATTCAAAAAAATTATTTTCTCCATGATACCAATTTTATTATACAAGTTAAACTGCTGTTAAATATTTAAAAAATATATTCTAAGCATACTTTTTAACAATTTGTTTTCTTTATAATTTTTTTAAAAAATAAACTAAAATCAGGATATTAGGTGTTCATTGGAAAAATGAGCTTTCATCAACATGCATCTATTACGTTACTAAGAGCTAAAATTAAAATATTCAGTTAATCTATAGATAAAAGTAAACCTAGAAAAGAGTATTTCTCATCATGTGCTTGTAAAAATTAAATAAACATGAAACATGATATTTTGTAAAAAGATAAGTGCGATGAAAGAGTTTCTGAGGTTATATACATATTGTAGTGGTACAAGTATCTTTACAACTTTATTATAGGGTAGATGAAAATAGTAGACGAGTTTCAGAAATAATAATATAATTATTTTCTGAGTTCCACATTTCACAAAACAAAACGAACACGAACATGAAAATGTACGACATTCACTTAGAATAAAATCTGGTAATAACTTACAAGAAGGATCATGGAAAAATTAGATGTTAAGAAGGTAACGCCATCTTTTGTATCAAATGAGAAGATAGTAGTTATGTAACCGTAACAATTTAATTATATTTTTGTATTCTTATGAAAAGAGCATCATTAAAATGATAAATTTGAAGTAAGGCTAACTTTTTATACCTTAACTAAAAAATAAATAAATAACTAAAAATTCCTCAAAACCTTTCTTGTTATACTTTCTAATGAATGTGATATTCCCACACCCGCATAAGGCTCTGAGTACGAAGTAAGATACCAAATGCCTTGCACGTTATTTGCAAACAGTTATGACATGTAGAATTTTGGCAGGCATTTGATATTTTTGTTGAATACGTCTCTAGATAAATATTTTTAGGCGATTACTCCCTGGCTGGAGTTAAAATTAAATTTTTCTTTTAGACACTTTTTATTTTCAATTGATATTGAAGCCAAAATTTGATACAAAATTATAAATAACATACTTAATATGATATTTTTAAGCCTTTGCGTTTTTGCGTTATCGCTTTTATTTATTTGAGTAAATACAGACTATCAGACAGAGAGTCGTTTGATAAGTTTAGTTAAAAACTGGTAAATATTTATATTTTAGATGGTACATCTGTATCTGTCTTCGAAATTTTACTTACCCAGGTCTTAACGTTTTGTTATTAACGCCCAGATTACAGGGATGACACGCCAGGACGCCGGTTACCGTTTTGTACTAGACAGATTTCCTGTAAAAGGATTTCGTCGGAAATTTGTGAGAAATCTACACATTTCGCCATAATTCCATATACGAAATTCCAGCAATCTAACTAAAATGTTTTTGAGTTATCGTGCTTTCAGACAGACAGACTGACATAATGTCGAAAAAAAAACTGTTTTGCAAAGTAATGTGTTTAAACGCGGTGGTTTCTAAAACGCGGGGATTCTTCAAAATTTCCAGTTCGAATGTTTCTCCGATAATAATATTGCATTTAAACTTCGTAAACGAGGATGTGAAAGGACAGACTGCTGTTGCAATGGGATCTTTTTTTAAAGTAGTGTTGCAAAATAGTTAATAAATAGTACTGCAACAAAATTCGGCTATTAAGTTATAATGTATATATAAAAAGGATTGCTAAGTTATTAATCTATAAAGATTACCGACAATAACAAATCTTAATGATCAGAATTTTCTTTCTGCTAAAGGGTTTCAAAACACAGCCATATGGATGGTCTGATAAAAAATTAAGTTTAAAGATAAGGTCGTCAAGGAAAACAAACTTTGAGGTACCTCTTATCTTTCTTAACGATATTGACTTTACTCCAAACAGAGCAAGCGTATGTAAGAAAATAGAAATGCATTGTGTCTGACTGTTTACTTTTATCAGCGAGAAAGCAAATTTGAAGCCAGTAATGAAGGTCATAAAATGATATTAAAAGCACTCGATCAAAATAAGAGTTTTTTTTATTTGCATTTTTTACAATGAAGAAATTTTTTTTTTACTTAAAATGAAATTGAAAAAAAAAACCTGATATGAGAATCTCACAGCATATGAGTAGTGTAATCAGAGAATCAAAATCCATATTATTAATGCATTAGAATTAGGATTTTTTTTTTAATTTTATATTAAACACCATAGGATGATAACAAAAATTTGATTTGGCCTTTTAAATAATTATTTTTTCCATAATTTATAATTCTCTTCTAAATACTTCTGTATTCTCTTTCAGATAAATAATTGCTACTTTGAATTATAATGCCAATTTTTATATCATAGTGTAGCGGTTACATATCTCTACTATCTTCTCTTTTGATAAAACAGATGGCGCCACTTCATTAGCATCACCTTTGTAGCACACATATATAGTACAATATTAAAGAATTCTCCCATTATTGTAGAATATTGTATGATATTAAATGATGTAATATAATATTAGACATTATTATATAATATTGTAGAACAGGATATGCTACCTGGGCCAGGTATATTTCTCATGATCCTTCTTAAAGGTCATTATTATATTAGAATAAGTGTCGTGTGTTTTCGTTTTCAAATTAGTTTTATCTTGTGAAATATGAAACTTAGAAAATAATTGAATAACTGTTCTAGAAATTAGTGCCCTATTTTCATTTACCTCATAATGAAGTTATAAAGGTTCTCATCCCTCAATATTAATTGTTATTATTTCTGCTTTTAAACAGAAATGTACTTGTTTCTAAAGAATTGTTAATAAATTAATAGTTTTTTTTTTTTTTTTTGCAAAAAATGGAATGCTAACACACGGGATTGCACACAAGTTTTCTTGAAATTTTTAAAATGCACAAAATTGGACTATTTTTGTCTTTTCTTCTGCAAAATATATAAAAAATAACGCGATTAATTAAAAATGTTACATCAGAGAACATATTGAATGGCATTTGCTTAAAATAGTTACGAAATATTAATCTTTGGCATGAATTAATCATATCATCTTTAGCAATTAATCCCTGGCATGCGGTTCATAGTATGGAATTTGTTTTTAAACACGATTTTCCCAACCAAATAAGATAGAATTTTGACATAAAACTACAGCTGCAATCACAAAATCCCACAGTACATTTAAATCATTGTATTTTTGAGTAATTTAATTCAAAAGTTTCTAAAAGTACAGACCAACAGATTGTTGGTCCTATCGGATCCCCTATTTGGATTTTGCTCAAAATTTGATAGGTGTTTACATTACAGATGCTGAATAGTTGTACTGAATTTTATCCATCTCTCTTCATTTTGTGGTAATTATGTTAACTTATATTGATCAGACAGGCTTTCTCTGAATGGTTTTGCTACAAGTTTGACAGAAATCTAAAAATTTGTAGAAAAGACAATACTATATTTCTTCTGTCTTGTTCAAATTAATCCCTGGCATGCGGCTCATAGTATGGAATTTGTTTTTAAACAAGATTTTCCCAACCAACTAAAACATAATTTTGACACAAAACTACAACTGCAGTCACAAAATCCCATAGTACATTTAATACATTTAAGTCATTGTATTTTTGAGTAATTTCATTCAAAGGTTTCTAAAAGTACAGATCGACAGATTGTTATCTCCTAGTTGGATTTTGCTCAAAATTTGATAGTGTTTAGATTATAGATACTGAAGAGTTGTACTGAATTTTATCCATCTAACTCTCTTGATTTTGTAGTAATCATGTTAACTGATATTCGACCAAACAGGTTTTCTCTGAACGGATTTGCTCAAAATTTGAAAAAAATCTAAAAATTTGTAGAAAAGACAATATAACCAAATTTCTTTTGTCTTTCTTTTCACAGAGAGATAGGCGGACATTTCCCAAAAAAGTGTTTTTCGAACACAGGAAGGTCTAAAACGTGAAGATTTGTCAAATTAACAAGATGAAATTTTTTGACGATTGCAATATCTTCTGAATACTACATACAATACTACATAATATATTTAGGATTAGTTAAGTTTACTTAATTGGTTTTAAAGCTCTACCAGGAATGTTTGACAATGAATCGCATAATTTTGAAATATTTTTAAAGCGAATGATATCTAAGTTGAGGAACATATAACCTAAGTCCTCTCCAAATTATGCGCCATTTGAGATGTCTTACTTATAGTGTCATATTTTTGCCGATTTAAGAGGAGTGACAAGGAGTGTTTGAATTCAAGGTTCTTAATCTGCAGACATAACAGGTGAAAAGAGAAATGGCATGACAAGTAGATAACGTAATAAGAGTTTGTTGTCATAATTAACTTAAACCAAGATTAAATTGAATCTCAAATCAACAATCTTCTTATTTCTGATCCAAGATATAAGGAATAATTTTAAAACTTTTGTAACGAACTGTACAGATTTTCAAACTATTTGTAGGTCAGGATTGATTTGTGTTAAAAATTCAATGGCATAGCAGAAGGCTTTTGCGATTTGTTGATAATATAGAAAACTGTGACATTCGAAATGAAAACACATGAATTCCTTTTTCCCCTTCTTTTTCTTAGAATGCATACAAAAGGTCTCTCAGGTTTTATTTTTTAAAACATTTTTTCAATCAATCAACAAAATAAGCCAAAATTCGATCCTATTTATTACTTTATTCATTATTATCGAGCTTATTAGCATTTTAAGGAATTAATTCGATAAAGCACTAGTGAAAAAATATTTTCAACAAAAAACGGGCTCTGTGCTGAAAGATTAATCCAATTAAGCACTGGTAGAAAAATGTTTTTTATACAATAAACTATGTTTTATGTACTGAAAAATTAATGTAAGCACTAGTAGAAAATATTTTCCACAAAAAGCGTTTTATGTACCGATTAAGTACAAGAAGAAAAGTATTTTTCCCAAAAAACGGATTCTGTGCTTAAAATATATTAACTTGTCGGAAGTCTTATAGTCTTATTATTATTATTATTATTGATTAATTCACTAATGTAGCACATTTTTTTCGCGCATATTAACAACAACAAAAATAACTAATCAAAGCTACAAATTGAAAAGGGAAATAATTTGTATTCGTAATATTATGAACACTTTCATTATCTGAAATGTGATTCAAAGTCTCGATTAAATGTATTAAATTGAATTAAAGTGTTTTAATAAATGCAAATACTACGATAAAGTTTTAATTTAAAAATTTCTTTTTTACAGCTCTTACTAATGAGAAGCAAATATTAATTTAATTAAAACGGAAGATTTAACTCCGAATATCAAAACATTGGCAAACTCAGCGGGATTCGGAAACTCTAAACAAACTTCATACTTGCAAACCTGTCATAGAAAATTGGCCCTCTTTAAGTTATAGAAAACACGACACCGTTTTAACTCGCCTGAGAATCGGTCACACTAGAATTACACATAGACATCTATTATTAAACGATGAATTGCCGATATGCCCACACTGTGATTGTGGGATAACAGTTTATCATATCCTTATTGAATGTCCATATTTTAACGCTCAACGGTTATTTTACTTCAAAACCCTAACTGTAACTTTATCCTTGTTGCTTGGCAAAAATCCACATAAGAATATTTTTGCCTATTTAAAATCTGTAGGATTTTCTTCCTTAATCTGAACTCACTTTTTCGGCTTCGTTTTGAGATTTGTAATTTATCATCGTTTTGCTATGGAAATACTTTTCTAGAAACTGTTTTAATAAAACTTTGAATCAGAATTAAACTTGTTTGGCTCAGTATAACCTTCATATTGGTTCTTGTGCCATAAAACTTCAAACCAAACCAAACCGAATATCAAATGACAAAATGGTAGAATTGCAAAGGATGGCTCCATTGTAGTATGCGAAAATCTACAAGCTTATTGCCTCTTTACTGATATTGTTACCTACATTGTCCACACCGAAAGCAATCGGAATTGCAGTCTAGGACTTCATCAGTTTAGTGAAACTATCAATCAACGATCATCTATTGCACATAAGCACTGTAATACTTTCTGATTCATATGATACAATTTATCCCGCACGTAACTATCAATTTTAATAATAAACCTCAATTTTAAATTACAACCTCCCGGATCTCATCTCATTTCTATATTTAAATAGTTCCGTTTCCTTTTCTGATTGACACATTTGCCTGAAGATGTTTTATATTCATTTCCTCCCCACTTTGCCCTCCAGTGTTTTTCTTTTTTTTCTTCTTTTTTTTAAACTCTTAAATAGAGGTGTGTCAAGGTTGAACTGACACTTATCAAACTGAAGAAAGAAAAGGATTTTTCTTTTTTTTTTTTCTTTTCTTAAGTGAACTTCTAAGTTTTTTCAAGGTCAGAAAATTATCGGATTCGAAGACATCCTCTGGCTGCTTCCTTTCCCCACCCATCATAATTGCTGTTCCTGGAAATCCATGTTTGGATATTTTGTATTAATAGAAATAACAAAAAAAAAAACGAAATACGATTATAAATATGTAAGAAATTGAATAAATTATAAAAGAGAAATGTTTTTATTAATTTTTAATATTTTAATCACTTATACACAATTTTAAGTACAATTTAAATTAGAAATAAATTGAATCTAAAATTTTCTTTTGAATTTAAAAAAAAACCATTCTCAGATGTATATCTCAAATTCAAGATGGCGACATTTGTATACTGTATTTACAAGAATTGCATTTAAAACAATGTTTAAAAGAAAATGGCATTGTTTCTTTTATATGTATCAATAACGTAGAATAATTGCGCATTTTAACAGAGTTTAAAAATGGCTAAATAATATTCATTTTAGAACAAATGTTTTAATTTCACATGGCAAAACGATATGAAAGCCCATATGTTGATTTCAATACTTTTTTATTCTTCTAAAACAAGGCGAAATTTTATATGTAATGAAAAATGACGAAGGCCTAACTTGGATCTGGAGTTCGCAGGAAGTAATATGAAATTAAAACAGTTTCAATTTTTTCTTTGCTTTCATTTTGTTGTGATTTAGTTATGAACTGAAACAAAAAGAACCCGAAGATAATATCAACAACTTAACTTTGCCTGTAAAAGTGAGTAAAAACAATGGCCTAAAATTCATGTCGTATCTTACTTTCTATAGAGAATTTTCTAAGAAAGAATTTACTCAATAAGATTCCACTTATTGATAAAGAAATACTTGCAATGATCTGCTGACAAAAATATTTACCGAATTTTCGATTTATGCTTAACAATGATAAGCAAGATAACGCTTTCTTAGAGTTAATAACATAAATTTCTCCGCATTTTTTCCATTAAGACAGTGTTAAATTTGAAAATGAAAAACTATCTCCTCAATCATCCTCTCACAGATACATAATGAAATGATTTGGATGAAATTTGTAGATTTGTGTCAAATTTTGAATAAAATCCGTCAGTTCGAATAACACGATAATTACAAAACGAAGAGAACTACGAAGCTAAAGTTCGCACAGAACAGAATTAAATCGATTCAGATAAACAGAATTAACATCGATAATGTTCAAATTTCAAGCCAAATCTAACAAAGGGATGACTGTCTGTCGCCTTGTACTTACAGAAACATGTAAACACGATAACTCAAAAGCGCAATAACTTAAATATGTCAAATTTGATATGAGATTTTGTTACTACATGTACGGTTTTATGTCAAAGTTTTAGTTCAATCGGCTAGAAAAATACATCTAAAACAGAAATTCATATTTCGGATAATATTAACCGAATATCAGGAATTAATTACCAAAACTTTCGTCAAAGATGACACGATAAATTAAGTGAAAAGGCTAAATTCATGCCAAAGGTTAATATTTCTTAACATAGTAGGTCAATACCATACCAAACATTCTCTCAGATGCATGTTAAAACGTTTTATGGAGAACATTTTCGAAGTTTTCGTTAGCTATTATTTTATCACGTCACATTGTGTATTAATATGCATTGTTAGACATCAATCCTCATGAAAGGATGCATATATAATTTTACAATTAATCTAATTGCAATATAATATTTTATAATCAGAAATAAAGCTGTTTTCCAAAAATTGAATTTTAATTGAACTCTCATAAGATATGCTTTTTGTAGCATTACTCGTTTCTGGACCAACAAGTTGTCATTGGACAAACCAAGCACGCGAATTCAACAAAACTACTAATTTAAAACAGCGGTAAAGATTTCTGAATTGCATTAATTTACTCTTTATAAAATAGACTTTGTCTTTAATCTGGTAAGTTCACAGCCTTATTATGCATTTTAAGAAAGTTAAGAGTCACTCAGATCCTTTCACAATCCATACTGATATTACTGATTCTTAATTTATAAAATATTATGGGTTTCCTATTCCTAAGCTGACACGTGAAAATATGAAGTATGCCTTCGATATTTCTTCTTCTTTTTTTATGAAATGCCAATACGCAATAAGTTCATGCTTCACGCTATTTAAATGTACGAACTCCTAGTTGTTAAAGAATGGATAGTTGTTCAGAATTATATCCTAAAGGTACTAGGATTCATTTCACTTGTATTTATGAAATAAAAGAGCACGATCTGTTTTTTCAGCGATTTCAATTCAATAATTTTCCATTCTAATTAATTCTGCAGGGGCACGTGAACATGATTTATGAAAGAAAAAGACGAACAAAGGTCTCGTGTAAAATGCTGCACGATTCCGTGATATATTTATGGAGTAATTCTAATTCTATCCCATTCTTACAAGTAAGAGATAAAACACATCGGTCAGATTCTTTTGAAATGTCGCATTTATAAGGACTTTTTAAAGATGCTGAAATCGATTTTACTATGATAAAATTTTTATTACGATATCAATTAGCTCTGGTATTGGTTCCCAAAGATTTTTTTATTTCGAATACTATCAAAATATAACTAAAAAATAGTTTTTAAACGCATGAAAGACACTGCGTTTTTCAATAACGAGACAATTTTTCAACATTTTAGCCAAAATCTTTGCATATAGGAAAAAGAAACTTCATGAAAAAGGAATAAAATATTTCGATCAAAATATACATACATGTAAACATAACAGTTGCATAGCTGAATAGAATGAACTCTTGAAATTTTAAAACTTCGATTTATTTTACAAGGAGAGACATAATTTACTTATAAAGAGTAAGTAATAAAAGATACGCTAGTCTATACATCGACACAACAGCAGAAGAGACCATAATTTTCCCTTCAGCGATTCTACAATGAGATTTTAACCAGGATTTCTTTGTTCCGTGTGGATTTAGGAACGGGAATCTTAAGTATATGTTCAATAATTTTGTAAACATTAAGTATTTTTATCCCTTCAGGAGAAAATCCTGAAACCGACATCGTTATAAAGCACATGTAGAATGAATTAACTAAAAAGTAGGAATTGGTTCAGAAAATAAGAGAGCATTTTAAAATGAAGTTAATAGTATAAGATAAAAATAAGTAGCATTTCTTATTGATATGTTATATATAACATAAAATCAAGAAATTACTTAAAAAGTAGATATTTATTAAGAATTTTAATTGCTTTAATTTTAAATGTAGTTAATTTCAAAACAAATAGTAATCAAAATCATAACAATAAATAATTAATTTTAAAACAAATATTTGCAAACATTATTCAAAATTAGACATAATTAGTCAAAAAAAATTAGATTATCAAAATTAGACATTATTATTATCCAAAGACTTATTTATTATTTACTTATTTATTCAAAATTAGACATTAATATTGTCTAATTTGGTTAATATTATTATTAATTATTTTAATTATTTTGTTAACATTATTATATTGCAAACCTTAATGATTAATAGTAATAGATATTTTTATTAACTAAATATATAAGTGCAACAATTTTTTAATTAATCACACAACACTATTTTCTTCATTAAAAAATTAGCATTAGTTATCAGACGTTTATAATTTTGTTTCATTGATTATCAATTACATTTGCTTTTTTAAAAATCATCACTACTTAAATCAACATTATAACTAGTTTCGATATTCATTTTTATAATATATGTTATAATTGTATAATCATTTTTCTAATGAGGGCGACTTTTGTGTTTTTCTATTCATGCCGGAACAAGATTCTTTATTTTCCCTAACCAAGCTGAAATAACTTTTACTCCGGCGTTTTTTCATACTTTTTCATTAAACTTGCTTAATTCCCCGGCTTTCACCTAACTTCCGTAATAATTACGCATAGAAAAGGAACCATGGACACCGTAAGATATTGGTAACCTTTATCAATAATTATAATTTTGTAAGTCATTACACGCTTATAATTTCTCAGCATCCGTTACAGCAATTATATTTTTTTTCTAACATATTGCTGAAAAATAATTTGTATCTCTATAGGCCTTCAGCAGATGCACTTCGTTAGTACACACTCTCTCACTATACAGATATGTGTGTAATGATATTTTAACATCTAATTTAAATCCAAATTAATTTCTAATCTTTTATCTAAATTTAGACCACAGTAAATTCATTCTAAAAATATCCTCTTATTTCCTGATGCGATTCCACATTATCTAAATTAATTCAAGAAATGCTTTGTAAAATTGTTTAGTCAACGAATCCACCGCTGCGAGTGATTGATAAAAGTAGCTAACCTAGGCAAATAGTTTTCTAAAAAGATCCCTGTGTTTCCCTTGCTTTGAGATTCACAAGTGCAGAAATCCCTATGAGAAACTTAACAATCTATAAGCACTGTAAACAAGGGAAAATTAATTTCTGTCCTTTTTGCTACTACTGCTTGTCAGAGCCACTTGTAAATATGCCTCCCTGTATGGAATAAAGCGAACTTTGAAAATGCAAACTCTTCTTCGATGTCTTCAAACCTGTAATCTGCTTCTAAAATTTTAAATCTTTACATGTATATGTATATTGATTATTGTTGTTGTGTGTATCTAAGCATTAGGAATGCGAATTTTTGATGATGAATTCTTCATGAACCATATTTTGAAGAAAAATACAGTGCATCAGACTCAGGATGATAATTAGTGAAAATGTTTCCCTTACAAACTGAAAAAAAAACAACCCAGCAACATTCAAAAAAGTATTACAGTTTTCGCGAAATTTTCCCAGTTTCCATGATGGCATTGATTTTTTCCACCAGGAATTGTCAGAGCAACGTCCTATCTTTTATCAGGCCGTGATCAATCAACCGAGTGCTTTTTTACTTTTGAATAAACCTTGCGGTTTTTGAAAGCCATGTGGGCATTACCATGAACCCCCGCTATTTTTAACCGAACACGGAAAAAGACAGAACGCTCAAACTTCAATTTCAATAGTGCAGTAGTTCTGGTCAGACAGATAGTTCGTTTACTTTATGAAATATCAAATTTCGTACTCAAGAAATAATTTTCCTTCCGCCTAAATCAATATCTCTTACAGCAAATTCCGAGTATTTATTATGTTCACCTAACGGTAGATTCTTAATATTCTTTAATGTAGCAATAATGACCGAGTCAGAGGGTAAGTTAGGAATGTCCAATACATTTTTTTTTTTATAGAAATAAAATTATATATATATATATATATATATATATATATCCAGGCTTGTACTGAATTTTATTAATAAATAAATGGCCTATGTTAAAAAAGATTTCTGGGATCTAATTTTTAATATTAAAAAAGTAAAAAAAAAAGATTGATTTGATTTAATTTTTTAAAATTCGGGGACATTTTAATTTCCGAGACATTTTCAATCAATTTTTATTATGTCCAGAATATAGTCACCCTTCCTTTTTTTTAATTATATTTTATTATTCTATAAAATAATAATAAAGCTGTCTATTCGTGTAATCGTTCGGGAAATATGATTACACTGTATTACACCTTGCCGCACTGCACAGTATCTCAGATTGATATTCAGAAAATTTCATTTTAATTAGTAGAAAAAAATTGGTAATATTTTAGGATATGCAAACATTATAAATAAATATAATCAAAATGATCGTTATTATTTTAAGTATTAATTATAACTAATGTTGAAAGTACGCAAAAACCAATAGGCTATATCATCATAGGAATGGGACATTTGCTTGTTTTTGCGTTACTAATAGCTAGTTACACTAATATTTATATAAATAGATTTTTGAAACCAAATTAGATTTAAATACAGATTATATTGCACATAATATCGGATTTTTGTTGTTCAGCATTAAATGCCTCTCAAATATATTAATTATTCTAAAATTCATTGCAAACATTTTCAAAATTATTTAACTAGTAGTTATTCGTTGGCTACTATTCTTCGTTACCTCTGTTAAAGCTGTTTTTCTGAAGGGGGGGGGGATTATATCATAAACGATATTTTTTAAAAAAAAAAGATTTAAAGCCGTTAAAAAGAAACTTCTCATAGTTTTTAAAATGTTAAAAAAATAACAAAATATTAAGTTTAGCCACAAATATATAAGATCTTTAAAAGTAAAAAGCATTCATTCAACACAAAAGTCGTGTCGAAATATTTTTTTATTCTATACGTTGAAATTCTTTCTTGTGTAATTAGAATGTGAATCTAAACTCTAAAAACACAGATTAATTCTAAAGATAATAAATTGAAAGTACTCTAAATATTTGAAGATAATTATAAAGTATTAATAATTATATTGATCATTTTTTATTCTAAGAATAAATTTTGATTACAAACTCTATGCTATTATGGACATAAATTTTAATTTTTACCTCTTGATTACATAATAATTTTCATTTCAAATGTTTTTTAACTGTAATGATTATTTTACGAAGAATTCAAATAATAATATCTGTTCGACTTAAACACATACAAAAATAAAATCTGAATACATACAAAAATTTTCATTGCATCTTAAATTTTGAATAATCTGATAAGTATTAGGTAGCTTGCATGTGTTTTGATCCTTTTTTTTCCACTTTAAAAAGGCATTTATTGAAAAACACTGGTCTAATATGTATCAATCAAAATAGTTTCCATCATTTTCTAAAACGTTTTCCCACTTTTTCCCAATAAGTCTTGCAGTTGATCGCCTTTTGACATTTTTAAGTCCTCCAGGCCATTCTTTTTCTTTTGCATCAAAATCACCATTCATAAATCGTTGAAACCAAAATCGACAATTGAGGTTTGATGTAATAGCATCACCATAAGTTCTAAAAGTGTCTGATGGGCTTCGGCAACATATTTCTTCAAGACAAACAAACAAACAAAAAAAAGTAATAAATGTTCGAAAATGCAATTTGGAGAGTTCCATGATTGTGGTCTTTATACACTGAGTAATTCAATAATAATAAATGGTAAACTTTCAAAAGGATAATAATAAAACATTAGTAAACTATTAAAACACAAAACCACTGCCGTTTATATAGCTACTTGGCATGTTTATCAATAGATGTCACTGATTAAAATACATGCAAGTACATAATAATTTCTAAAATAAACTCATGGTTCTATTTGTTTAAAAATCAAGGTGTAAATTTAAATGCAAAATAAAATATTTTCTTAATATTTGCTTTTTTCTTTCTGAAAAATACAGGATCTCATTAGAATCAGATTTATTTGGGAGTCAGAACATTGTCATTTATTTTATTACAGAATTGGATTCACACTAAAAAGTATGGATGTGATGGGAAATGTAGTCAGATTGTAAATAATCACTGAAAACAAAACAGAAAGTTTTGCACGCAATAAACTTTTCATTTTCCCCTTATAACAACTGCATAGGGCTGGAAAACTGTTATTTTCCAGCTCTAGGCTATGAACACTGTTATTCTCATGTTACGGTCTACTATTGCAAAATCACAAGGGAAAAAAAAGGGAAGAAAACGGGTCATTTGTCTGACATAAGGAAGCTGAAACCTTCTCCTAGCTTCAGGGATGATTTCGACCACGTGTTGCTTACACGTGCTCTGCAAAATAATGATGCTTCAGCTAATGCCTTTCACAAGCGTTACAACTCAAATGATAAAGCATCCGTCAATTAGACAAAAAACACAGAAATGTTTTTATTTTCATTACTAATGACGAATGAGTTCATCGAAAATGCCATCAATTTAAAAAACTGGATTTCTGTCAACTTTTTGCTTTATTGTTAATTAAAAGAAGTCAAAGTAAAAAGTCACAGATCGAATGTAAATTTTCGAATAATTGCTGATGACAAAAAATCAGTGTGTATATGACATTATTTTAATAACAGGCGACAGTTAAACTCATATGAAATATAGCTTTTATTATTTACAAGCAAAATGTCACAGAGTTAATACGAAGCCTATTTATTTCTCAAGAAGATTCGTTGAGCATTTTGGTTTGATAGGGATGTCACATTAATGTCGTGAACACACATCCTCTAGTGTATGTATTAAGGAAATATCAAAAGGAAGGTATCGCATTAACTGTTTTCCAAAATATTAGTTCCAAATTGCAGTTCCATTTACAAATAGTTGGATGTAATTTGTGTGCGTTCACTTGCAGACCAGCCATTCCTGGAGTGGCGAAAGAGAAAACCTCTATCCAGATTGAGTTCTAGTGAGAGCTGAACCCAGAGATAGATTACAACTCTACTAAGCAGCGGACGAAATTCTCTGATTTATTAATGATTACATCTAACTCCTATTAAGCTTGTGTGTGATCCAATGTTACATTATTTTAATGTTTCATTAATTTATTAAGTATGCCTTTGTTGAGTTTCAAAATAAACTGTTTTTTTTTTTCATTGAACTTCAGACAAAATTTAAAATCTGGACAATAATGTATATAAATAAAATTGACTCGACAATTTTTTGTGTGCTGTAGAAATGTAAACCTTTAAAAAGCTTTTCATCAAATTTTACTCAATAATTAATTGTATGATGAATGAGGAAAATTTTAAAGAACGCTTAAAAACAAATAATCAATTCATTTTAAATCAATTAATAAACAATTAATTTATTTTTCAATAATGAAAATCTCATCTACTACCATCAATATTACCATACAGCTGTACACTACCATCATCACTGTATCATAAGATGGGCTACTCCATACTCAGGACTCGGCACACGATAATTCAGCTCTCGCCCAAAACAACACTGACACTCCGCCGTTGTTTCGTTATGTTCTCAACGACGTACACGAGTCATTATCTTTCTGACATTAAATGAAGCGTAGAAGATATAATTATAGATTAGAAGATTTATTAATTAAAACGTAGCCGGAATCGTAGGCGACTCTGGCTACGCTTCAATTCACCCTTCCTAACTCAGCCCCGGCTTGAGACTACTTGCCTTTTATAGCTCCCGTGAGACGGACCGAGAACCTTCTCGGTCAATCAGGGAGTACATCAGCCCCTGTTGGAAGGATTGTGAAAGTTTTCGATGTTTCCAGTAATATCCATTTTGTCACCAAAGTCGCCAAGTTTGTCTCCAAACTCTGAGATCAATGACGGGGCACCCGATCAGCACTAGCATGGCTAATCGTATAATGGTCTTCCCAATGATTCAAATAACCATGTTGGGAAGAAAAATTTACAAGCTTGTAACGATAAGTTAAACCTACAAACAATTCTAGGTAAACGATTTTTTTTCTTCTTTTCATTGATTTAAAAAAAGCCAAGGAAAAACTTGCACAAACTGTACAGTCCTGAAAAAATTTCGAAATTCAACAAATTTTCAAAAAACGAATCGAAGCATAATTTTATATAATACTAAAAAAAATTATCGGAAATAAAAATCAATTAAAAATCAAATCATAAAAAAAAGCAAATAGCGTTTAATGCATATACATATAACCGTTCTTGAAGGTTTAATACTTCTATTTATAGAAGAGATTATTTTCTTTTGGAAATTAATAAACTATTTTCTTTGAAATTCATATGCTCCGTTGATCAAACAAATTATTAATAAAGAGAAAAAAAGATATATTCCCAACTAAAGAATTGAATAAACAATAAGTATCATTTCCAACAGAAATAAATCGTATTGTAACAAAACATTTCTTTTTTAAACAAAGGAAATATATGATGATTTAATAAGTGATTTTTATGCAATTTTTATGGAGTAATTAGAATTTAAATTGAGAAATCAAAGGAATCCAATGTTTAAAATTTTTTATCTTCGATTTGTTGCTCTATATTATTTCGTCACTTTAAGCAATAGCAATAATCTTTTCCCTCTAGGTAAGTATTATGAAATAAAAAAAAAATCGTTCAGCTATTCAGCCTAAAACACAAAAGGATTGCGAAGAGATTAACCTAAAAACATGGAGGGTATCACCTGCATTATAGTTATGTATCGAATTGCAAAAAGAGCATTAAGAAAAATTATTAATAAACAATTGCATAATATTATGGTATTAATAAAATGACTCTTACGAAATATGTATTAGAATAAATTTACAAAATGAATAAAACAGAGCAATTTCGTGATTTAGGAGAGGTTGCAGCAAACATAAGAAAGACATAAATATACATACGCACAAAAGTAGTATTTAAATGAAAAATTGAGAATGGTAGAAAAACAATGTGACTTAGAATTAAATCTATATAATTTGAAATCACTCTGAATTGGATTACTGAAGATTTGAAAAAATATCTAAATAAAATGTAAGCAAATCCTTATTGTAATAAAACATTTCTTTCGTGCTGACAATTGGGCTACAGGAGAATAGAATTTTGTGACACTTTCTTTAATACGAGAATTTCAGTAAAGAAAGACTAAGAGACGATGTAATAAAAATACAGGAACATAGAGAATTTACTTCTCAATTTATGAATGAATGAATATTCAGCATGTGTGTGTCAGTATGTGTAATGAGTGAAACGATAGATGCAATAATCCCACAATGTATAGGTGATGAATTCTTTCAAAATCGGGGCCGGGATAACCTGGTTGGTAGGGCGTTGGACTCGCGTCCATTAGATTGGAAGTTTGCACCCTGTCGGGCGAAGACACCCCGTGTGCATTGGTGGCTGGGGCGCATATAAATCTGTCGCAGTCACAAAGTCCTCTAGGTCGAGAGTAATACCACTGGTCGGTACTTTTCAGAGGTGATCGTTCTTTGATCCAATTTTTAATAAGGATCTGTGGATGAGTGAATGAAGTGCATGAATGAAATCCGCCCCATAAAAAGGGTTTTGACACGTGTGCAGCTAAGTCGCACTCTTGGTCCTAGTTGACGCTACTAAAAAAACAAGAAATGCTCACTCGGCTTAAATTTGACAGATAACTGTCAGCGGGCTTGTAAATTGACATAAGTCGCAACAACAATTTTCAAAATAGAATGAAAAATGAATATCGGGCAACTCCAATCGGAGAACTAGGGATGAAGTAATGGATTTAGAATGATAGCAACATGCAGAAGATAATTATAGATTACAATTATTGCAGACATCAAAAACAATATTATATCTAGAAGAGGATATAGACATTTGGTGGCTGTTTTTTGTACATATTATGCGATAGCTCTTTTATTAAACTATCAACTTATTTCAGCACATGGTTAATTTAATATTATGTCAATGAATTACTTTTGGATATTTCTTTATTTTAAATTTTGGAAAGTATATGTTTTTATTTATTTGTCTCGTGGTTTTGCGACATCCCCATTTTATTCCGTTTTCATTATTATTTAAACAGCTGTTTGTTTATAAATACTGTTATAATCAAATGAATGCAATGAAACAGATCGGGCTCCTACGAATTTTGACAAAGCATAAATATCATCCTAATAGTTTATGATCCATGGAAATCGTATTCTATTACGTTTATTCAGCAACTGTTCTAATAGAATCTTTTTTATTCGACTTGCCTCCTCAACACAGAAACCCTTAGTGAGCTGCCTGAAAGGTAATCAGCCAATAATTCTATTCGAAATTTATTTCTCTTAAAGAATGGCCGAGGTCCTTCACTTCATCCTTGGTTGCAAATACGTGAAGGTATTTTAAACTTTTAATTAATAAGAAAAGAGTATTTAAACCGCGGAATCACTCAATTGTAACTTGCAGGCTGTGTGTTCTTTGCTATAAGAGTGAAATCGTTATTGAAAAGAATGTTTAACAAAAATTTTAAGGAATTGTGTAACTTAGTACAAAGATACAGAAAGAAGCAACGTTTTGAACAAGAAAAAGAAATCAAAATAATAAAGAAGGTATATACAATTACAAAAATTCCGTTAGGGAAATCAACAACTATAACCAGCAGATAACGATTTCGTTCGCAATTTCATTCCTCATAATGCCCTTGAAACGAGGGCCAGCATGATGTGAGGACCAAAGATAAGATGCATCCACTCTTCTCAAAATTCATCACATTTTTTCGCATGGATCAACCTTGAAGTAGTATGTAATTTTAAAGAAATATAAGTGAGCAAGATTTCTATAAATCCAAGGTCTAGCAGAAGTTTGAAATAGAATTGACTCCTCAGTCCGCTGGAAACAGAAATATCATTGGGTTTTCCCCAGAAGAACAAGTGATTTCATGACTAACCCTCACCTCCTACTTGTCACTTCATGTGATGCGCTTGGCTGAACCTCATATCATGTCAAAACAGATGAAAACCGTCTGGTAAATCAAGGTCGCAACTGGTCTTTTTCTCATCTCCTTGCTCCAGAAAACAAAACATGGCATCATAGATGGTATCAAGATGGAGGAGAGCACTGAAATCAAGAGAAACTTCCTTGTTCCACTCTAATGTTTACTCTACTTTTTTTCATAAATTTTAAGTGTATGAATCTTGTGTGTATTATGGGCAGTTAATTATGTGTAAAATTTGTAAGTTTGAAGGTCTAGCAAGTAAAATTCAAGTTATACTTTTCAAGTAGAAAGAAACGAATATGATTATTTCAATCAGGGTTAGATTATGAAATAGGAAAAG
>JAPMOQ010027115.1:128952-239770 GCA_026543055.1 Argiope trifasciata | reverse complement strand
AAGCGGACACTATAAATTACAAGTGCCCGTAGCAGAATCCAGATATAAGATGAGGCCATCATATATCCGGTAATATAAGTAATAAACAAAATATGTATTGTGATTTTCTTATCTATGACTGGGTATTTCGCTCTAAACTGTAAGATTTAGGAGTTAGAGGTATCAATTAAACTTTAAGTTCAAAATTTGTTTGATTATGATGTGGCAATGTTTATAATTATTCGCCTCATTTGAATACATTTTTCTCTTCAATTGTTAAGAAATCACCAAAAAAGGAACTTTCAACTCTATGTCCACACTTCTTTTGAGTTGCATGGTCCAACCAGAGCTACACCAAATATCTCAAAAATTTACAATATCCTCCTCAAAATATAAATAATTGTCTTCGATAGATTTTTAAAAAAAGGAATATACGTGTTTGTGTGTATGAGTGTTTTAATATATATGTGAGTGTGTATTTGTACAGGTTGTATGTATAAACGTGTATTTATAAGTATTGTATATGTGTGTGTATGCGTTAGCGTTTTATATATATGTGTGTGTGTGTATGCATTATATATATATATATATATATATATATATGGGTGTGTGTGTGTGTGTGTGTGTGTGTGTGTGTGTGTGTGTGTGTGTGTGTGTGTGAGAGAGAGAGAGAGAGAGTGCATGCGTAAGTGTTTTATATATATGTGGGTATGTATGTGTAATTATTTCCTGTATGTGTGCATAAACAGATGCGACAGCGGAAAAAAAAGAAATTTCAGAAAATTTAACTTCAATTTATTTCATTCCGGGAAACATAATTTGGATGAGGAGAAATCAATGATAAATGACATCTGTTTACATCGTGACGGACAGCAAAGGGACATAAATTTTTCCCTTCAGTAGTTTTACAACGAAATTTTGATGGGAATTTCTTTGACACTAGCGGACATAGGCAAAGGAATCTTAGGTATCTTTGAAAGGTATGTGCAAGTGTTAGGAATTTTTATTACTTCGTTCTTGATGTGAAAGCTTTAGAATCAGCAATTTTGTTGATTGAGTGTTAGATATAATTAAATAAAAAATGGGAAATGGATCAGTAAAACAAGAAAACAGAATGAAATCAACAAAGGTTAATTTAAAATATAAAAAAATTAGGATTTAAACTAGATTTTAAAATATTATCACACAAACTGACATGAGCAAAAATAATGAACTATTCCTACGACGACCGGGCAATGTCTTTTCACAGACGAAATCACCGAATTAAACTACAAGAAAAAAAAAGTTTTGAAGCATTAACTATAATAAAAATGATGGCGTGCTTTACTACTGAAATCCTAATTATACGCAAACTAGATACGTCGCGTGAGGTAATTCATTTTTAACCCTACGAGTTGGCGTGCGACATTCTTAGGAGCGCTAAAATCTTCGAAATAGCCGTTAGGGTTCAACGGCCAGTGGAATTTCGGAAGAGACAAAGAAAAATGCGACTTCCGAAAAAGTATCAAGACGAAAAGGAATTCTCATAAAGCGAAACTATTTTCTTTTTTTTTTCTTTCGTTATTAACTGAAAGTATTTAATTACTTCAAAGTCATGCAGGATAAATAGCTTCAGAAAACATGTATACAAGGAAGATGAAGATTGTAATAACTCTCTTTGCAAAGCAAGAGAACCTTTTTCCTTAACAAAGCAAGAAATTGAAAAAAGTATTAGTCATTCAAATAAGAGGTCGTGACAAGTTACGTTATTCATAAAAAAAGGTGAATTTAAAATTTAAAATAATTTATTGTTGAAAATATAAATAAGTATTGATTCGAAAAATGTCAAAGATATTTCACGACGAATTACATATAAAGTGATAAATTTTTGTGCAATATATTTTCTGCATCAAAGAGATAATTAACAAATATTTCTAACGAATATATACAAACCAAATATAAATATTTCTTTTCATCTGACTTTATAAAAATAGAATATATATATATCTTTTATTATATAGGTATATTAATAGCTAAAAATGTACTGAATTCGTTTTCATAGGATGATGATCAAATTTGCATTGAAGATTTAATTTTGAAATCCATTCACCTTTTTGCAGGACAAATTCCAATTTTAAAAATTAAAAACAAAATTAAGTCATAGTTTTATATAAAATAATATGTAATTAAATGCTCAACAGACATTCGTAGCAATATTTATTCCATGACTGTGATATTAAGCATTTTTATTCTATTCTTTTCTTTTAAGCTTTTGATTCATGAACTGAATGATTAGTTTAAAAAAATTATTAACAATATTTAATGACTAGTCAGATTAGTAGAAATTTTTAGGTTTTATATTTATAGATAAAAATGACACGAAACATAATTTTTTACAATGATAATAATTAAAAACAAAACCAATATATTGTTTGCCAAAGGATTCTAAAACCTTTCTCTCTTTTGCACGTTCGTCAGAATGGGTTTAATTTGACAAAAATAGGGATGAAACAAAAAAGGGAAAGGAAATTTCAACATTTAACAATACAGTAAATTTAGGAAACAGCGTGGTGGTATAGGGGTGGAGTGTTTTTCCCGTGATCTGGGCATCCCGGTTCGGGCATGGTCATTTTTCTGTGGTTGCATGAATGTGTAACTGCATGTGAGTTACATGAATGCGCCCCCTCTAAAAAGGGGTTGTGCAAGCGAATGTTAATCATGAAGTAAACAAGTCGGATTCTTTGCCCTATTTTGTGCTACTGTACAAACAAGAGACGCTCATTTCGACTTAAATCGCAGGCAGTTTTCTATCAGCGGGCTTGTAAAGTGACAGAAGAAATAACAGGAAATATGCACATCTTTCAGTGTCTCAATCATTAATGAGATAGAATCATCAAAAATTGGTCATCTCAGGATATTGGAACGAATAGTAGGAAACAATTAATGAGATAGACGTATAACATTTTTTAACAATAAAGATCAAAATTAGAAAGCAAATAAAAGCTTCCTTGATAAACTCCATTAACTTTACATTTCATTTTTGAGATTATTTGAAAAAAAATCGTAAGTATGAATCTATAAGTAATCAATCTCGATGTAAAGTAAAGAAAGTTTTCAAGAGTAAACTGAATATATGATACTTCAAGTAATTAGAAATTTGTTTAATCGCGCAAACTTTACTGCACATATAATTTCATTGTTGAGATCAATTAAAAAAATCTAGTCAATTAATCAATTTAATTAAGAGAAATCAGTTTAATCAAAAAGTTTAATTTGTGAAATCAGAAAAAAAATGTCGTTAGTTTCATTTCTCTTCCTTACAAAATGAAAATACCTTTCGAATTCCGTTCATTTGTGTTTTAGCAATATATGCCAAGTGAAGGCAATATAAGAAATAAATAAAAATCTCCTTACTCATCGCAATCGATTAATTCTGAAGAAATGTACAGCGAATAAGCCCTTATTTCAAAATTAAATATCTCTACAACAAAGATCGATAGAATTATGCGGTAAATTGTACGTTTATTAGCAAAACTGTAAAAATAGTGTACAAAAGTTGAGAAAATTTAGTAACGAAAATCTTTTACAGATGGCGCTCTAATCACAATGCCCATAGATGCTTTCAGTGTGACGTCAAAAATGAAAAATGACTCCCGATCTCACTCCTTGTGACTTCTTTCTATGGGGAGCATTGAAAGACATTGTCTATAGAAACAATTCCGCTACTCTAGATGAGCTTGAATTGTTGATTGGTGTTGCATGTGATGCCATTTCCGTCGAGACACTGCAAGACGTGATGACAAATTTCATTGTTCGATTACGCCACCTCATTGTTTCGAACGGTGAACATTTTGAAAAAATTGTATTTTGATTGCAAAGACCGCATCACTTTACTGTTTTTTTTTTTTTAAGACTCCTTTTAGGGAAAGAATTTTCAGCACAGAGCGTCATCTGTTAACGTTTTTTGTAACTAAATGTTCTAACTTTTGTAGTATATTTTTACAGTTTTGTTTATAAACGTACAGTTTACCGCATAATTCTATTGTTTTTTTTTTGTATATTTAATTTTTAAATCAGGACTTAATTTCTAATCACCCTGTATCAACTTCATTATTCTATAGTTCTTTGTACGACCTAAATGCACCTTGTGACATTCTTTAACTTTTCATTTTTTGAGGGTGGGAGCTACGGAATTGAAATTATAGCATGTTTGTTTGTGTTTAGATTTCATAATTTGGATCAAGGATAATGAAATGACGTTCTCTCTTCAATTTTTCATGCCACATCAATTCCAAAATTTTGATCCTATTAGATGCAATGTGCATCTGTTTCGAGTAAAAGTCGGTTAATTTAAGGAATAAGATTTCAAAGTTAAAATAATGTAACCATAAATTCAAATAATCTTATAAGAATAAAAGATATAGTTATTGTTTTTGTTAAGACTGACCTATCCAGTCAAAAATTGTTATTCGGCAGATAGTTTGATATTTGCTAGTAAAGCATGGACTTAGATTTGGCGATATACAAAACCTAATTAAAGTAAAAGTAATTTATTTTTCTGATTTTGTGGGATATGAAATTCTGGTGGAGAAAAAACACCCACGCACGCACACACAGACACCTACAAAATCAATAAAATATAAACTGACATACAAATGTTCTTTGTATAAAACAAACTATAACTTTTACTTTAAGAAGCATAAAAAACACAATCAGTATATAAAAGAAAAAAAAAGCGTTGATAAATACAATTTATCTCAAAAATAACAGAAGGAGTGTCACACGATATTAAGAATTGCGCAGTACCATACTTGACATCCGTCAACGATAATGATAGCGGAATTTACCTTCTTGTAGGCAAGAAAGGCTAATAATGATGATGATCGACAAACAGAGACGTCATTTTTAGGTGGAGATGATAACAGCATAAATCTATCCATATCAAGCCAAATACAACATTCAAATAAAAAATTCCTAAGGACATTTGTTTATAAATGTACTTTAATAATATTTTAAATTAAGATATTAATAAATCAAATTCAATAATAATTTTATAAATGATATAACGTTAATAAAATCCAATTAAAGGATTCCTTATACAGATATCTATATTTCAATGCATATGTCCTTATGCATATATTCTGATATGTATATTTGAATGTAAATGAAATATATAAAAATATATATAATTTATTTTCATTAAAGTGGAAGTCAGTTACACTCCTACTGCATTTTATAGCAAAGTTTCACAATCCAAAAGAATATTTAGAGCATGAATCTTATCTTACACCAAGGAATATTGACTCGGATTCAGCAAATTATTGTTTATACCAAAGGATTCTAAAATCCTCCACGCCTTTACGCATGCGTTAGGGTGGGTTTAATTCGGCAGAATAGGAATGAGAGAAAAGAGGAAATTTTTACGTTTAGCAATCAAGTAAATTCCAGAAATGCGCACATCTTTCCACGAGTATCCTCGTAATGAAATAAAATCGACGAAAAGTGGTCGTCTCAGAATATTGAAACGAACAGTAACTTCGAACAAAGAAAAATACATGAAAAAGAATTGAGAAACCAAACCAACAAATTCAACGTAACTATTCTGTCATTGGAAAAAACATATAAAAAGAAAACCAATCACAACTTGCGAATGTTGCAGTAAACTTAGTGAGACAATAAAAGTTATTATCATATTTTAAATTCTTTTTTTTGCAATATTTATTTTTATAGCGCATTTTTCATGCAATTTTCTATATCTCCACCCTCATCTTCGATAGAAAATCTTTGATACAAAATAATTCATAATAAGTTCTTAATAATTCAGCTTCCAGAAAAAGAATCATAAGCATGTTAAGATTCCTAATTGATCTTGGAGAACTGTATCATTCAGATTAGATACTATCGAGATTTAGGGGATTACTATATACACCTTTCATTCTGTTCATACTATATCCTTAAACCTTCTGAAGTAACTAATTTTTACAATTCCTTTATCTTTCCACTCATATTATTCATTATCATGGTCATTCACCCAGTTTTATTCAACTGCAGGTATTTTTCATTCTGGTTTTTATCATTTTTTGTTATGTTATATTTATCAGCATTTTGTCATTTGTTTATTATTTTCAAATTGATAGCTGTGTAATTCTTTTTTTAATGATGTCCACCTACATATGTACCGAACCGGAATGGGGCCACATGGGCTCTAGAAACGGAGGTGTGATGTGGTGTTAAGATGTAAAGGATATCTTATTTCACGAAACAAATTATTTCACTTATTTCTTTTTTTTTTGTTAAAATAATTTTTTTAAATATTTAACTGAATTTTCACTTTTTAGGCACCCTTCTGATTTAATATCGACTGAATGATTGAAATAAGTTATAAGATCGACAAGGCTTTGTAAGATAGCATTTTATAGGTAGGTACTTTATAGACACGTCAGTTAAAGAGACTTGGCGAAGTTCGTGTTCTACAAATCTCGGCACGATGTTCAAAATTGCAATGAAATTTGTTAGAATGGTATCTGTTTGTCATCATAGATTTAAATATCCTAAAATACGTAGAAAAGTGTCTTCAGGGTTTTTTTTTAATGTGAAGGAATTGTTTTCAAAAAACGACTTTTGAAAGCAAAACAATGTAATATTTTCTTTGTAAACAAATTCTACCTTAGCAAACCCAAACACATTCTACCATTCTAAAATAACAAGCCTTTTACAATCCCATTCTCAAACACGCAACCATCTTCTCACATGTTCAATTAATCTGCCGTGGATGAAAAAGGTTCAAAAGATATGTGGCAATAACCATAAATATCAAGTCTTCGGCAATATTCGCCAGCCATATGTTAGAAAATATTCGCGAATTTTCTTGTAAGTATGGAAGCGCCTTCAATTACCGACGCAGTTAGCACAATGAATCAGCAGCAATATTAATTTAATGCTACAATGATAAAAATGCAAGACGTGATTATTCAATCCAGGTGGAAGGGACAAACAAAACAATAAAACGCAGTCGTAAAACAGCCAGATAATGGTATTGTGTTGAATAAAAAAACTATAATGCTAATTGACAGGGATGAATTGCAGAAAAGCTGGAAGAATGGTCATTCGGTTTAATATTTCTGAATTAATCATATTAAAAAATGTTTATGCTATGGATAAAAAAAGAATCTAACTTAAGATAAAACCGATTAGTCATACGTCATCATAAAAACGAAATTGTCTATAGAATGTTTGCTTTGATACCGACTTCTGAAACATTGTCCAGTAAAATTGATAGTATTAATGTGATTAATAGTATTTATATTAATAAACTATTTAGCATAGTAAAGCAATTTTTTTTGTGATTTGTCGACAATTTACTTTCCCATATTTGATCAAAAAATTATTTTGGAGTTTAATTCAACTCCACAGCTTTTAACTCTCTTCTCTACAAAGTTAACTTTTTTTAAAGAAACTCAAAAAATTTAGCGAATTGAGACAATTTTTGTCCTTTGGGAATACACAGTATTAGGTCCCTTTTTAGTTTCTCGTATATGAAATCAGAAGAAATATAGCTCCAAAAAATCCCCCCACCAAAAAAAAAAAAAAAGAAATAGAATTTCAAATTTTGAACAGTTTCTATGTTTCAATTGTTTTGGAAGACATGAGCATCAAGGCAAGTCACCTGAAGATGGCAAAGTCTGTCTTTGTGATCAGTTAAACGTCCGGTTTGAATTCTATTTTTTAATTTCTTTTGCTTCGCTTTTCCTGTGACTGAATATACTTTTTGGTGACATGATGAACCATGCCCAGAAGATTCCCAATAATACTTGGCAACTCCAATAATTACACAAAGCACTGAATTCAACGTAGCTATAAAAGCGTTCAATGAAGTTCTGAAATTTGCATAATTGTTTGTTTGCATTTGACTGTTACCATTCGACCATAAGTAATAAGAGATATTTCAGTGAAACATACGTTAACGTCACGTATGTATAGAGATTTTACATCGACAAGCAAAAGCTAAATAGATAGGGATAATTAACTCAAAACCTGAACACCTTTTCAGCTGAAGATAACAGTAAAAAATAAGCAATGCCTGATCTAGTCCAGGTCATTTGGTCACTTTATAAGATATTAGTTGATAGTTTATGATTTGCTTTTTCATATAATTTGTAAAAATTTACATCTAGCTAATGTTTTTGAGCTCCGTCGGCATTTAAAACATGCTGGTAACTAAAGTTTGAAATAAATCCGAAAACGTTTACTGAATCTGGAATAATAATGAATCCAAAAATTAATAAATCCGAGATATCTGATTACCTAAAACTCATCAGAACTCAAAAATAAATAATTTCAATGGCGGATTTCCAAATAAGCAGCTGCTTAGAATCGCTGCCAAAATGGAAAGAGGGACACAAATAAATCGATTAAAATTATTTCATCTTCTTTGTTACCAAATAAATAATTTTGTACAATCAATTATAAAATAATAGGATAAATATCAATAATTAATCAAGGATAATTCGCTCGATCCCTGCAAGCTTCATTACATTCACTTGCTATTAAAATATTTATAATTATATTACTAAACACCGGCCGTTTTTTACTTCAATAATATTGCGTGAAGATCTGAATGCCTAAAGCCCCGTTCAGATGGCCCATGCGCGTCTTCAGAAAGGTACACCGTTTCCTCGTTTTGGTTTTCTGGGGTTCTTTCATGTCTATTCATTTCATTTACAATTTGCGGGAAGGTCCCGATTGACATCTTTAGGTGGAGGTAGTCCTACCGCATGAAATGGCAAATTTACGATCATAACCGTAAAGGCAACAAGGAATAGGAGCGTGACTTAACTATCTGAAATGATGACAAATAAATAAAGAAAATACAAATTTGATAAAGTTTTTTTTAAATTATTAATCTAAAATAAACAATTAATACATTACATTTTTAAAATTGAAATGTGAAATTTCTAATTTATTGAAAAAGAGCCTAGAAGGTGTCTAGAATTGCAAATTATCTAAATCCACCACAGAATAAGTTTCTAAAGCCTTCATAAATCAGTGGAACAAAGAATCCACTCTGTCCTCCAAAGAGATAAAACAAAATCCAGGTATCGCTTTCACCTTCCGCAGATAAAAGTTACCTCCCTTCTGTTCAGAGAAAACGTTACCGGATCACTCGGTCACGCTACCTTATCGCTTCAATAACCAAACGCTTCGCTTGTTTAGAAAGAGAGAGCCGATTCAGTTCAGAGGCAGCGTGGCGTAACTTGCATCTCCGTTTACAGGAAGAGATCCTTTCTGTCTACAAAGTTACACCGTCCTGGTGTTGTTCCTCGTTTTCCTTGACCTTTTGACACGCACGCGCTCTGACGGCATCGCGTGAAATAGAGGTCTAGTTTGAAGCTGGCTGTTAAGCGGGTTGTTCTTCGTTCCCCAGGAATAAATAAAGAGCCTTGCACAATTTTAAAGTTCAGGCTGAATTGCGGATTTCTTAAAAGAGTTGCGTTGAGCGTGATGGAATTTTATGAGGTGAACAACAGTCAAAATTCCGTTTTTGCGCAATCGAATAATAGATTAGTGAACCTGCAAAACGTATATTATATGAGTTTGTTGATAAACAAAAATAATGCCTTTTGAATTCTGGGTCAAGAGCATGATTGAATTTAATGACGCAAAACCCATACTTGATTATTCTGTAACAAATATATGGCATGGGTTAAAGTTTTGTTTTATAAGTTCGCCTAAAAATTCTTTATGATTTCCAGTTATAAAATCTGCAACACTAAATAGCAAATGTAGGAATCCTTCCTTCACAAACAATGCTGTATCTTGCCTTTTCTCATATTTTACGAAAGCTCTCAGTTATATTTACCAAGGAAACCATCTGAATCAAAGCACTTCATTACAATTTTCCAAGCATTATTATTATTTTTCTTTTTGCAAATTATATTAAAAAATGATTTATTATCTTGATTTATTTTTCTATTTAAGGTCGCAATTAAGCTAAATCCTGAAAAAAATAGCTTTACATTTATTGACATAAATTGAATCCGATAACGTCCATTTATTATGAAAAGAAATCATCCAATGCAACAATGCACTGGAAATATTAAAATAATTTTAAAATAATTTTCAATTTATTATGATATTTAAATTAATCTAATTAATAGATTCCAAAACCCTACTCCTATTTTTTGTTTAATGATAAAATTTAAAGGGAATCAACTTTGGTGTTAAAATCAAATACAAATATTTTGATAATTTCAGTCGGTTGAATTTCGCTTTAAAGATAAATTTTTTCAATAATGAAACACTAAATATAATTTTAGAGAAAATTTTGTGGGTTTGGATCAAAGCATTCCACAAAAGAACCACACAAAAAAATATTACATAGGAATTTTATATTCCATCAAAAAAAGACAGAGAGAGAAAACACCAAACATTTATTAATATAATACTGACCATCATGAAATAGAGACAAGGATCAAACATTTTCATTTCTATACAAGAAGTTTTCGTCAGCATTTATATGAAGAAAATGTTGTCATCTATACTAATATTATAAATGTGAAAGTTTGGATGTTTGGATGGATGTTACTTAATCACACCAGAACAGCTGAAAGGAATTGGATGAAATTTAGCACAAAGAGAGATTGTATTCAGTAATAGAACATAGGCTACTTTTTATTCCGGTTAATTGAGTGGTTAATTTTTTTATTAATTAAAATATAACTTTCGGGCCAAAAAGCCGAGGCCAAATCCTGCTAAACATTAGTAAGGCTCAAGGTGTGTTTTTTTCCCAACAATTATGAGGTTAGGGCTAGTAAGATTTCAAACGATTCTGTTTACTTTCTTAGTGTTCGATCTATTTAAAATCAAATGTTGGAGTATTTTTAAATTAAAAGAAAACATAATAAAGGAAATAAAAAGTTTCTAATCTGCATTGCGTTACCCCAACTGGCGTAAAAAAGTTAGATGTATGTAACGCCAACTGGCGTTGGAACTTCGTTCGGGATTGTTGACAACTGTGTTTTTCATTTAAATTAAAAGTTTAAAAATCATGCGTATAATACTGTTGTAGCTATCTCAATATCGATCAATAAATAGAATTTATATGACTTGATTTGCGGTTTTGTTTTATTTCAGGTGCTCACTGTAAATAAGTTGTTTTTAGGTTAGTTGCGAACTGTATTTTTACGCCATATATTTTTTGTATATGCTTGTAGTTTTAAGTTCATTGTTTTTGGAATAGTTTTAATCTATTAATTTGTAATTATTTGATAGTTTTTCGAAACACCCGGAAAACGCAAATCTAACCTTTCGAAAAGGAGTAATCAAGCTCGGGCTGTGAGAGTAACAGAAGTAGAGAGTCGAATCCTCAAGCAGAATTAAGGAGTCGGATAGACAGACTACATGTAGATCGGCTGAAATGCCATAAACGGTATTGGAATAACGAAGTCACGGGTAAAAGCTAGTGAATTATAAAAACAGAAAATATTCGTGGAAACAGTAGATTTTTTCCATTGTTTTAAATAGTTTGATAAATTTCTTTAATTTGTTGTCCTATTATAGATTTTTAAAACAAATTCTTGCTGAAATATACACGTGAATTAAAGTACACTTTATAATCTTGAATCTGCGTGCGCAAGCCTTCCAAAAAGAACAAAAGGTTTTAAAATAATAACCGATTTTAACACCAGAATGGGCAGTCTGGAAAAAAAAAGCTACAATGAGTGGACAAAAGGCACATAAAAATTTCTGACACTTGAATCGCAGAAGAGTGATGCCAAAAAAAAAAGCGCAAGCAAGGACTAGCGAATCTAATTCATGAAGACCATTTCTTTCTGTATGAGATCTGCTTTAATGGAAAAGTGCTTCATCAGATCTATAGCTGCTGTCATCGGACAGAGGATAGCGTAGCACGATCAGATTTTCCACGATTTTCGTTACGCAATAATAAAAAGAAACCTTCACTATTATGAGGGGTAAGACAGCATAGAAAATCCTAAACGTCAATGACACAGGAAGTCCATTTATTGCGGACGTAAATTCTGCTACTGTCCTTGGGCAATACCAAGGTTGGGACAGGACGGAATGACACAGAAAGAAAGTAAGGTTGCTTCCGAGGAAGTATTTTATTCTATCACTCATAACAAGGTAAAGATAAGAAAAATCAATTCTTCCCCGTGGAATTTCGGTTAAACCTGTTGTTCATTTTAACAGGTAATTCAATGATTAGATATAAAGCGAGACAGATAATGATCTGATACACGTAATAGTATGCCAAGGATCGCCATTGTGGGTATTTTATTGAATGGAGTTACGTTAACAGGTTTGGCGTAAGCGTGCAAGTCGGAAGTTACGCTCTGATAACATTGTGGTAATTAAAGTACACAATGCAGGGAGGAAATTAAAATTTTCGACCCCGTCAAAGATAAACGTAAAATTAACGGAATTATGAGAGCTGCAGTGATTATACTCTTCATGTTAAATTTTAAGTCTCTAACATTTATGCGAATAAAATCGCTTTTTATAGATAGCAGTTAATGAAGTGCATCTAGCTTTCGTAGCCGCATATTGATCAAATGATGCTTATCAATTAAAAAAGGGATCCAATTAAATGGTTTGATAGAATATTAAGATTTATATTAAGAATAGTGATTGAATTTATATTAAGATTAATGGTATTTAACTATTTTTCATTATAGATTTGCGTAACAAGAGCAAGTGCAGCATAAGGAAGTTATACATTAGGTAGATTTGTTTAATTAAACCTCTGGCTGATCATTCCGCGACTTCCACGGGCAATTCAAATGTAGCAAAATTCGCTACCCTCCAATTTCAGAAAACAGATTTTTCTGACATGCCCCTTAAATAAAGATAACTCTGATCATGATTCAATAAACTTGCAAAACGTTAGGTAGTGGTGCAAAATTGATATGAAGAATATTTCTCATCCTTAAATTTTATACATTTTACTTTTTTATATTATGTAATAAATATATATTAATTGTAATTCAACTGAAATTTATTTAAAAAAAATTTTTTTGCCATAAAATTTGAAATTGGTTTTATCTGGCAACTCAGTTTCTCATGATGAAAATCAACATGGAAAATATTTTCTAGAAAGAAAAAAATGCATTTTTCAACTCTCCAGTCTATATAGTTGTAAAATATGCAAAAACAAAAAAAATTTGATGTGATTTCGGTCTACAAATTGAGCAGTCAAAGGGTTAATAAGAGAATATAGGTAAGGTCCACGTTCTCATTAAATATAAAGAGTTCTTCAATGCTATTCTAAATTTGTGAGAGAAGCATAAATATTTTCAATTTCAAAGATAATTTTGAGTAGAATTGTTTGATTACATTCATTAAATATCTTCAAACAGCCGCAATTATTTCATTTTCTTACTAGCAATCCTAGATTGGAAAAATTCTGAGAGTAAATTAAAAATGTTTAGTTGACTCTTTATTTTATTGACAAGTAAGCAAATCATAAAAATTAATTAGATTTTAACTTTTTAAAAATGGTGACAAATGGAACATCATTCCTAATAAAAAAAATTTCAATTGGAATATTGTTATTCTTATCTAATTAATATAGATGTATATTCTTTTTATGCATTTCTATCATATATTATATATATTTCTTTATTTGCTTTAACCATTTTTATAATTACCTTCATGATTAAATATTTCATCATCTATTATGTTTTATATATTTATATTTATGTTTTACATTGTTATTTATATTTTTTATGTTATCAGAATATTGTTACTCTTATCTAATTAATATGAATGCCTAAAAGAGAATATATATTCTTTATATGTATTTCTATTATATATAATATATATATTTCTTTTCCCGCTTCTGCCATTTAAAAAATTACTTTCATGATTAAATATTTCATCGTTTATTATGTTTTAAATGATTTTTGTCCAGTATCTCCTTTCGCAGCTAGAATCACAGATTGAATTTATTTTTTTTTAAAAAGTGATCATGATATTTTAATTCAGCAAAAAGGATAAATTATTCACCAAGTATTGGATTTTGAGCAGATCAATCAGGAGATAAGTAAAAAAAATGCCTTTATATAAATTAAAGGATAATAGCATATATAATAAAAGACATCAAATGGAGAACTGAAGAACACACTTCGCAATTGTGACCAGTAGCTCCTTTCGCAGCTAGAATCTCAGATTGAATTTTTTTTTTAAAAAAAGTGATCATGATATTTTAATTGAGCAAAAAGGATAAATTATAGACCAACAAATTGGATTTTGAGCAGATTAATCAGGAGATAACTAAAAAAAAATATGCATTTGTATAAATTAAAGGATAATAGTATATACAATAAAAGATATCAAATGGAGAACTGAAGAGCACACTTCGCAACTGTATCCAGTAGCTCCATTCGTAGCTAGAATCTCAGATTGATTTTTTTTAAAGTGATCATGATATTTTAATTGAGCAAAAAGGATAAATTATTGACCAAAGTATTGGATTTTGAGCAGATCAATCAGGGGATAACTAAAAAAAATGCATTTATATAAATTAAAGGATAATAGTATATACAATAAAAGACATTAAATGGAGAACACACTTCGCAACTGTGAATTGCAGCACAAGCACTGTGATGCATCCCCGGATGGGAGGATTGAAGCGGTTTAGTAACCCCTGACACCGGAAACTAAGTATTTCCGGAGTGTTTCTTCAGTCTGTGTGCGGTTCCTTTGCTTGCATGTTAGGAACCCATGTTTACGCAAAGAATGTAATTTTTATAGAATTGGTTAATTAAATTTCTTTTAAATTATTATTTGACTAATTCCTATAGAATCTAATTTAAGAAAAATAATTAAGATAGCTTTCTTTATACATTACATAAAATGACACTTTTAAACAACTATTTTAAATGCCAAATAAAAACTTTCCATTATTTATAAAAATGACAAAATCTTTTGAATTATTGCGCAATTTATAGATTTAATTGCAACATTTTTTTGAAAAATAAGAATCTTTATAAAAAAAGGGAGGGGGGGATCAGATTTCTTGACAGAAAGAATTTTACAGAAATTATATTGATATTGTATTCGAATGGAAATTTTAAAATGTAATAAATTTTCAATTATTTATAAAAATGCTTTTCATCAATACGTTATGAAAATAAAAATAAATTATAAGAACTCAGTACAAGAAAAAACCGATAGCTGTCAAAATGAAAAATAGAAAATAAAAACTGATTCATAATGAACTAAACTGAAATGATCCCCATAAAATTTATTTTTAGAATTAAAATAACAATAACAATTAATAAACAATTATAATAACTCACAAATCTTAGATGATGAGTTTAGATATTTACGCATTATTGTTTATTAAATTCTAAAAACAAAGTAGTCTTTATTTGTTGTTAGGCAAGCACATTCTATTGTTAAAATTCACTTTTAAAATACTGCCTCAAAAATCAATAAACAATATTTTTAAAAAAACCGACACATTTCCAGATAATTATTTTCTTCCCGAAGAAGGGAATTTTCAACGCATTCCACCATTGTAATGAAATTTTATCGCTTTTTAATTTATGACAAGTCTTCAATGGGTTATCAGATGTGAAAAGCCATCTGGTAATAAAATCAGCATCATTTTATTCTTCCTGTTATTTTTTTAGCCATGACAGTCTTTCAATGCATGAAATATAACGACTATTATGTCACTGCATTCAACTCAAACTTGAAATGCAATAAAAATCCATCGCTCAACTTCTACTGTTAGCTATTGTCAAGCTAAAATATCGAATTCTTCGACATCTAAGCTGTAAAAGACGTCATCGACATAGACCAATCACAGTAGATCAAACATAGAAAAATGTCACGGACGACCATAAAATTGCAGGCAGAAAAATGTGACGTTTTATTGTTAACGCAAGAAAATTTATAGCTAGTTTTAAATCTAATTTACGTTTTAATCGTGTTTAGAGAACTCAAATTAAATATCCGGGCTCTAAGTTGTTGGCAAATCTACCCATTTTATCACTTGCAAAAAATGATATTAAATGACATTAACAGCATGCTAATAAAATGGAATTCGAATATTTGGCAGTGTTCACGTGATACTTATACACAACGAATTATTTTATCACAGAATTAATACCACAGCATTACGAATTTTTTTAATAAAATTTTTTTATCTTAATTAATAACAATATTATTTTTTATTTCAAATTTAAATTTATAAAACAACAAATGATTTATAAGTCATCACGCCTAAAATTGTAATAATCTAAAAATTCTCTATAAAAAATTAAAAATGTTGTCCTAAGTCTTACAATCTTAATAGTGCACTTTGGTATTTAACGTTGATTATTATATTCGAAAGAGGAAATAATTTTAATAAAAAATTTCAAATAAGAAGTTTAATTTTTGTCGGTGAAAAAGTTACGAAGGAAGATGTGTAGATGTTCATGTTCTTTGTACAATTTTCTAAAGTTTATGAGCCGCGGTGGCATGAGGTTGGGGCAATGTGTCATTGTTGACCAGAAATTTTATTCTATCAAAGATAGGGAATATAGGTCATATGGTTGAGCCTTTAATCTCATGACGAGAGTTAAAAATCCCTATTCTGTTATGACAAGTTTAGAGAGTGTTGTAATTTAAACTAAAAAAACCGGTGGTCTAAGTTTCTATAGATTTTAGCAAATATCCCATAGTCTAAGTTTAGAGAGTTCTGTAGATTCTAGCAAAGAGCTCGTCATCTAAATTTAGAGAGTGCTGTAGATTCTAATAAAGAGCCCATACTTTATAAAATGCTGTAAATTCTAACAAAGAGCCAATTGACTAAGTTTAGAGAATACTGTAGATTCTAGCAAAAAGCTCCTAGTCTAACCACTGTCAGTCAAGGCAACCATGTCGAAATAGTCCAGATGCTACTTCAAAGAAGGATATTTATCTAATAAACGCAAGCAAATGTTTGGAGAATAATATGAATACGACTTCTCTTACGATAATACAATTACAATGCTAATGTTCTGCATTATTTTAAGATTGCAAATTTTAATTGACTTCAATAGCTATAAGAGTTTATAATGATGGTACTTTTCACAACTTCCCCTCTACAATTTTTCAGCATTATTTATTGTAATGTTATTTCACACATTAAGTTTCTGCAATCATTTTATTTTTAATTTCCACGTGAATGTAACATCATAGATTAGAAAAGAAGCGTCAAGTGACTTCAAATTACAGTAAATTTCAATCTTCTAGTTTGGTTCGAATCCAGATCATCAACCATCAGATTTCTAAACAATATAATTCTACTTTAAATCAAAATAATAGGATAAAGTTATGTATACGAATTCTAACGAGAAAGAAGCTTTAAACCTATTTTAACAATTGAGTTAAGGCAGTAAGTTGGCAACATGTGACCTCAACAACAACAATAAAAAAGAATAACTAGCATTTTCGTTGCTTAAATATTGCTCACATTGAGCAAAATCAATGCGAAAGAAAATAGAAGTATTGAACAATAATTACTCATTGATTCTAGTTAATACTCTGTTAAAGTTTTGTTAGTAATTCATTTCACTGTTGCTATGCGATACAAATAATCGTCATTGTTACAATCATCGATTAATTTCTGGCTTCAAATCGAATGATTCAAAAAATTGCCATTAAAACAAGCTAATATTCAAGATATAAGGGAAAAAATTTATACATTCTTCATCAAAAATCATTATATTGAAGTTTTAACACATTTTGATTTAAAAAAAAATTTATTAAACAAATATTTAAATATCAAAAGTAATCTTAAACATGGAAGAATTTATATACATTTTTACTATCTTAATATTTCTATTATTAATGAATATAAAATGAATGAATTTTCATTCGATAACTGAGATTAAAATATGTTTGAAAGAATAACACAAAATTTAAATAAATATGGTATTTCAAGAATATATTTAAAAAAAAACATGAAAATTATTTGGGCAATTTTAGTGTTCTTGGAAATAGAAAGTTGATTATTGATAAAGAAGCAAATAAATTTCCTACTTACATTTTCACATTGTAAAAAACACATTCTGATAAAACTTAAAAAAAAAAAAAATTGAAATTTTTTCAAATAAAAAAAATCTTAAACATGGAAAATTTTATGTTTTCTTTTCATCCCAATGTTTTTATTATCAATGAATATGAAAGGAATGAATTCTTATTTGATAAATGAGTTAAAGTATGCTTTAAAGAGTAATTCAAAAATTAAATACACGTTTTATTTAAGAACATATTAATGAAAAATATGAACACTTTTTCTGCAATTTTAATGCTTTTTTAAACAGAAAATTTATTTTTGATAAAGTAAATAAATGTTATAGCTGCTTTTGTTATTGCTAAAACACATTTTAATGAAATTTTTAACAAATTTTGAATTTTTTTTGTCAAACAATTATTTGAATTAAAAAATCTTAAACATGGAAAATTTTATGCTTTTTTTCATCCTAGTATTTCTATTATTAATGAATATAAATTTAATGAATCCTTATTTGATAGCTGAAAAAGTATGTTGTAAAGAGTAATTCAAATTTTAAATATATGTTTTATTTTAAGAATATATTGAAAAAATACATGAACATTTTTTAGCAATATTTTAATACTTTTGGAAACAGAAAATTTATTTTTGATAAAGTAAATAAATTTTATAGTTGCTTTCCTTATTAAAAAAACTAATAGTCCGGAAATTCTTATTTTTCTTTTTATTAAGCATTATATTTCAATCTATTTAGATTTAATTGTATGAATATCAGTAATTTTTAAATTTGCCTTGGTTAAAACTTTCATGTGAAAAATATTATTTAACATTCTATTATTAATGCAACAGATAAATGCCAGTGAAGTTCATTTCATATCATTGCTACATACTCAGCCTGTAATTAATGCAAATTATCACGCTAACTTCCTTTAAACTATTTGAATGAGACATGTTTAAAATATTTGTTTCTCAGAAAAAGATATATATAAAAAACAAAGTTTAAAAATTACCCCAAGAAAGAATGCAGATAGATACTTACGTAATATGCATGACCTGAAAACACCTGTAGAGTTTCAGGTAAAGGAAAAGAATTTAAGGCGTTTACTGTTTCTGCAAAAAAACGCCTATTAGGTTAATTACTGCTTTTTGTAACAAATAAATAATAACTGTGATGGATGGATACAAGATTTATCCAATGTTTCCAAGCATCTGTCAATGTATTTTACAAACATAAAATTCAAATAACACACACACACAAACACATATATAATCAACCATAAAAGCATTAAATAATAATTTCCAGAATCAAAATCGATCATCAAAAATTAAATTATTTCGTAAACTAATTATACGAATTAATTACGAAACTAATTATATCGGAATAGAAATTATGATTTTTTTAAATTCGGAATTAAACTACAAAAAGTAAATAAAAATAAAAGCTAAATGAAATAAAACCTATTGATGAAACAATTAAGCAAATGAAACTATAAATTAGAATCGGGATTAAAAATTATTTTGGATTCGAACAAGTTTAAAATTAAAAAACTATCATAAGCAGGGGAAACACGGGGATCTTTTTAGAAAACTGTTCTTTTAGATCAGCAACTTTTATCAATCTTTCGCAGCATGGGATTCGCTGATAAAACATTTTTACAAAGTATTTCTTGAATTAATTAAGCAGATAACATGACATCGGATCAGGAAATAAGAGAATAGTTTTAGGATGAAGTTACTGCAGATATGGGCTAAATTAAGATAAAGCTTTAGAAATAAATTTGGATTTAAGTTTGCATTTCTGTCCATTGGCATATCTTCTCTATTAAGAATAATTAAAGCTAATAACATCTTTGCGAACATTTTAAAGTCTTTCGTGCTTTTCAAGTAACTTTTGAATATTGTAGAAAATTATTTAAAAGTGAAAATTTTAAAATAACAGACAGATTATTTTTAATATAAAAAATGAAAATAATACATTTTTTTGTTATTTTGAATCAATTGTTGTATAGCTTTTACGTTGAGAGATTACAAAATTCAAAACTTTTTATAAAATAAATACATCATTGATAAGTTCGCATGAAAACACCCAAGTTAATCCATTCGTAACGACTTACTTGAACACCTGTCACCATAAAATAAAATAAAATATCTTTCAAGGGTACTTTTTTGTAATATTGTTAATGAGTTTGCGGTCACAAAAATAATGTTTTTCCTAGCAACTGATCCCATTTCTCGATACGATGTCTGAATAAATAAGCTATTATTCGATCATCAGCAGTCCGTTTTAAAAACAAACAAAAAATTACCACAAATGAATCTTTTTTAATTACATGACGAGCTGCTTTTATCACAATCGTCATTTCTTAAAACCTTGTACGTTCAAGCACCATCCTAATCGTACGTCGTCACGCGCTCATTAAGTAGTTTTTCATTGCACTGTTGTTGATGCCAAGTAAAACAACAGATGAGTGCTCGGCCATGTAAACGACGGGTCGCCAATTCTTGCCATGATCTTTCAATTGATCTTTTCTTTTTTTTCCTTTGCAAGAGCGTTCTCAATTATTTTCAAGTCCACGGTCAGTGTTGATACGCTTCACAGCGAGTGGCAGCTTTAGCGAATACAAAGCCTTGTGGGGTTTTCTTAAGGAAGAAAAGTAGAGCTTGAGAAAATCCCGTTAAAAGACAGTGAAAGGAGGGAGAGAATAAGAGCGAAGAAATGACCGACACGTGCTGTCAACATCCAACAAGGTCATTAATTTTCTTTCTTCTCTAAAGTCATTTTCATACTCGAATTTCAACGCCCGCGAACATGTTTTACTGATAAAACAGAAGATAAAACATAAGTGGTCCCTTTTGAATTTAAATATTAATTAAACATTAATAAAATTAAAGTTGTTGAGAAAAGAAATAAACATAGAAAATACAATCTATGTATATAAGTACATATATTGGTCCCTTATGAATAAATGGTCTCTTACGAAAATCCCGTTAAAAAGCGGTGAAAAGAGGGAGGGAATAAGAGCGAAGAAATGACCGACACGTGCTGTCAACATTCAACAAGGTCACTCGTTTTCTTTCTTCTTTTAAGTCATTTTCATACTCGAATTTCAACGCCCGCGAACATGTTTTATTGATAAAACAGAAAACATAAGTGGTCCCTTAAATAGCACTTTTGAACGGTTTTTTCAAGCAAAGGCGTTTTATATCCTTTAACTGTAGGTTAACTTATGAGGATTTAAAATAATGTGGGTAATATTGGTGATTGCATGGGTGGGGGAAATGACTGAATACAAATTGAATGAAAACAGGTTATTGACCAGCCTTACAGAAATCCCAGCAATTCTGTTTTAGAAACTTATATACTAGCGTCCAGGCATAGGGTAGTGCGTCTTCACCGCAATTTGAGTGTCCTGAGTTCGAGTCCCGGTTCGGGCATGATTGTTCTTCTGTGTTCTAGCTGTGAGTTGTGCGAATGCGCCCCATGCAGGAAGGCATTGTACAAGTGAATGTGAAGCACGAAGTAGTTAAGTTGTACTCTTGAACCCAGTTTGTACTATTGAAAAAACAAGAGACGCTTGCATGGCTTAAATCGCTGAAAGATCTTTAGTGGGCTTGTAAAGCGCTTTAAGTAACAAGAGACTTATATGAAAAAAATGCATTTTACTGATGATTAATAGTCAAAATTCTTTACTAAAAGTGCATTAAATTGCATACCAAACTTATGAAAATTATATTGGCAGTATAATTTATTAGTCCATTAGATTATTCATTGATTAAATAATTTCTTAATTCATTAAATTAATCATAAACTAATATCATACATATGAAAACCCATAAAAAGGCCCCTCTAAAATTCATTTATAATTTTCTTTCTCTTGATATGAATTCACATGACGTCATAATCACATGATAACCGTAAATATGACTGTCAGATGGCATATAACGAAAATATATATCTATATTATATCAGATTCTCACACACTGCAAGATACCCAATAGAAGGAAGAACGAAATTTGAAAGAAGAATTTCATTTATATCATGAATATGAATTCACTCCATCAATTTTATTTTATATTAACCCAGTCAATGGCGTATTTTCAAATCGGTAACTGCCTAGAAATGCTTGCATGATGGGTGGGATGCAAGCAGATTGAAGTGAAAAATTGTTATTAATTTAGTTGACAAATATATTTTAAAACATACAGTACACAATTCTAAGTATACGAATCTTATCACTTACACGAATAGTATCAGAGCTTTGTAAAACACAGTTAGTCAAATACCAGTCAGTTTCATTCCGTTGACTACAGTATTTCGTATACAATAGCATATATTTCAAGAATATTGCATATATATACGACCGCACAATCAGAAATTATAAGCAAAAGAAAATGCAAGTATATTTTTACAAAGTTACTGAAATAAAAAATAAACCTAAACAGATTATAAAAATATTAATATTGAAAATAAATGTGAAAATAAATTGAAAAAAAAAATAAAAAAGTGGGATTATAAAATGCACTATCTAGGGCCTCAGAATGAGAAAATTTGTCTATCATCTGGACAACTCAGTCAGAGTATTTCACTTTCAGATATAACAAGAAAAAAAGCTTTTAAAAATTAAGGAATATTCAATAGGTTATAAGACTAGATATAAAATTAATAATGGCATAAAACCATAAAACGTATTTTTACATATAAACTTCACATAAGTGAGTCGTTGTTTGCTGTGAAACATTCTTAAAACAAATCTCTTGAACGAAAGTTGTGTCTATTTAACATAACTTGATGTAAATGATTCAAAATAATTTTTTTAAACTTATACTTGAAAATGAAGTTGGTGCTGTTTCTAATTAAGGACGCATTCATATATATATATATATCTGATTGTAACGTAATTTAATATGCAACTAAATTGTTCTTGAGATTGGTTAATATTATTCCCACATTCTGTCTAACAAGCGATATATCCTATTGTAATATAACTTAATATGCAACTGAACAATTCAGGAGACTGACCAAAATTTACCAACATTCTGCCTAGCAAGCAATTGTTTTCAGACTTAGCAAAAGAATCTAAACCCCAATTACGAAATGAAAGAGATAGTGACAGTCCACTGTCTCGCTACATGCTAAAATGAAGGTTTCACTTATGTGGAACACACGTTTTGAAAAGGAATTCATGCTTGTTTCTTAAAGAAACGTGCTCTGTTGATTAACACTCACTAACAGAATAATCTGTATGTTGCTTCCAACAAGGATAGAAAAAGAGCTTTTCAAACTTATTTTCTCGGTGAATATTGTAAAAACGAAAGAATAATTGATAAACATTTTGCTTAGTTTGAGAGTTAAAAAAATAATCTACATCTAACCGGTGACTATATGGTGAGAAATTCTAGCAGGTTCAAAGACGGAAAAAAAAGAAACGTTTTTATCTCAAAAGCCTTATTTATTTTAGATTGAATACAAATCATACATTTTTTTGTCAGTTTTCGGGAAAGGAAATATATTCTTCTTTTTGGACTGCCTGAGTTATAAAAGTAAACCACATGACTGAAAGAAAAAGGCTGCATTTCTACTGATCTTTAATATAAATTTTCATAAGTAGAAAATTAAAATCATGGGTTAACAAGCGAAACAGTTTAGCTTAGTTTAGTATTGTTTTGTTTTAAATCAACATCTGGGACGGACCTTGTAATTTTAAACCGCAGAAAGATGACGATGCCGGCATTTGTGCCCATTTCTCCAGACTTCAGAGCACATCTGCGGAAGGGCTTATGGCGGCAACAGATATACGATACGAAGTATCGTTTACACGAAAATATTGCTTTATCGTTAGAACCTGAGAACTATGCATAGCAAGATATTTTATCAAACCTTTTAATTTCGATTTTTTGAATCTACTTTCGTTCCCGTCAAAATAATCCTGTACAAGTGAAAAAAGTATCACAACATACAAATTCATCGAACTATTTTAATGAATACGAATGCAAATTACAGTTAGCAATTAAAATAGTTTACCATGGTCAGCATCTACAGCTGAAATTGGGAAGATGATTTTTAAATACAAAGATTATGCTAATAATATTTCGAAGACTGAATAATTATGCACGCAAAAAATGGTGGATTTTGAATATTAATTTATAAGAAAAAACTGGTTCTGATTCAACTTAATATTAGAAGCACATTATAAAAGTAAATTCAGTTTCTCAACTTGCGATTCCTTTAGGCTTTCACGAATTTCTGTAATGGCATTTGGTTTAAGAAGAATTTCAGTTGTGTAACTAAAAATTGAAAAAAAAAAAAAACTAATGAAAAAAAAATCTATTACCTCTATGTTCAGATATATGAATGGTTTTTTTTATTATATTCCTGAATAGAGAGTAAATACATCTTTGATATGAGATTTTTTTATCCACTAAAAAGAGACATTTACTAAATTAGCCAGTGAGAGATAATAAATCTTATAATCTTTTAAGACTAATAATTAATTTTTTTAATGATAATAGAAATTATAATCATTATGTAACGATATTTATATTACATTAATCGCATTTGGTTTACAAGCTAAACAGAAAAAGTGATCACTGCATTCATCTTGCTGTTCCCAATCCAATGCAACTATTTTTCTAGATAGCAGAAATCTTAAATATTCCTCTATAAATAAATATGTTTACATAAATGCATCAGTAGACCCAAATTTTTAACTACCGTTCCACATACTTCCGCTTACCAAAATAAATACTGAGAGATGGAGATATACTACCGTTTTTAACGCTTACCTTAACATAATACTTATTAGCATATTCCTGCTACAGAGGATGATAATGGCACTAAGAATAGAGAAAAAGAGCTAACAAAGTGAACATCTAAATCACGGGTGGAGTCCACAAGTGGCGTAAAAAGATATAAAAGAGAAAATGCGTGGTTGCGGAGATGTTCTTGACCTAGTTCACGGAAGATGTAAGGCAAAAGAGCAAAAGGCTGACTACAGAAAATGATTCATGGTTACATAGAGCACATAAGATGTAGCGGCTGTATATGGGTTGCACTATAATTCTTTCGAAGGTTTATAACTGAAGGTTATGGTCCATTTTATAACGCCTTTAAAAATGAAATAGAAATTTATATGTGGTTATATTTTTTAGCTAACTCAAATAGTACAGCTATCAGACGGTAAACTTGAGCAAAAGATTTATTTCGTTTTAGAATGCTGAGAATATGCAGGGCATGTGGAGTTGGCGACGAATATATGAACAGAAGTAAAGATGACACAGGAAATGTTAATGACGTTACACAGACAGTTACCAGTAGATACTGGTAAATAGTCCTTATCTTTCTTTTCCAAAATCTTTCTTCAGATTAAAAAAAATGATTGCTATATTTCATCGAAGCAATTTTCCTCTTCTTTATGCATTTTGACTAAAGTATCGATAAAGATAAGTGGTATTCTTGAATCAGATTAGGTAATAGAATTCTTTTTACAGTTATGTCCAAATTAATTGCTTTTTTTCTATTCATAAATTTCAAGTAGTGTGATTATAAAAGTGATAACAAAGAGATTAAATTTCATTAGATAGATATTATTGATCAAAAAATGAATGAATGCATTATTTTAACTAATATCTGAAGTTCATAGAACAGAAAATCATGAACGCAAAATCTAGAGCTTCTTTAAATTGTATTACTCTATATCATACGAAAATACACTAATATTAAATCAAAAAAAGAAAATGAACTATTAAAATGACTTTTTAAAATTAAATTAAATTAAATTAAAAAAGTTGTATTATAAACCTAAAATCTTTTACATTTCAAATTAAGATTGTAATAAAAAGTAAATAAAAGTTTAATAATAATAAAAAGATGTTTGAAACTCTTACCATAAAAGTGGAATAATGAAGTAATTTACAAATAAATTTATATTAAGATGAGAACCAATAACTTTATATTTGTTTAAAATGGAATATTTATGTTATAAGCAGAACATATATATATATACGTAAAAGAAATTAAAATTTTATTGAAATAAAAGGGAAAAAGTTGCTCGGATTTTTTTTATCTTTGAAAAGTTCATATTTAGAATTTAAAAGTGTTTTAAAAATGGTATTCTTGAAAACATATGTTCCGAAGTTATAAAGAAAATCCTAAAATTTTGATGAATTTTTCACTAAAACCATAATTTTGAAAAATCCATTATTACTGAGTAAATACCACACAAGAAAAAATTATAATCTAAATTTAATAGCTAGAATTAAATTATTGCGCCGAATTTTAGGTCCAACCATCTACCGCATAGAGCCTTTTGAAACAGTTTTTTTTCCATTATGCAATTTTCAAATAGTATTTTATAATTTTAAATAAGACCATACTAAAAAATAAACTGCGCTTTTAAATACTAGAATGAAAAAGTGAAACTGAATGCACTTGCACTTATGATATATGATAAGAAGAAAGATAGTAAGTGTGAAACAAGATTTCTTAAAACTTAATTCAATGATGACCCCATTTTCGACAGAAAAAAAAAATCGGTGATCTCATTTCATCTCGAAAAATTGTACATCTGCTGAAACGCAGTTATGAATCTGGGCGAAATATTTTCAACTAAGATTATCTTCATGTTTCATTTGAGCTTATTTTTGAGTTATTTTTCTCTCTGAAAAATCTGATAGACGTGATTATTACCTAAGCTTTACGATTTAAAATTCCATTTGCACTAATATTCAGTAAGGCTTTGGCTAAGATGTAACGGTCTATTTTTTGCATCTCATGATCAAATGGTGCTTGATGTTTTAAGTATTTATTTTTATTTTGATGCATTAAAGAATTTAAAAACCTATGGATTTCAAATGTATCTATTAAAATTTTGAGTTTGAAAGTAATTGCTCCGAATAATAAATTAAAACTTTCGATATTAAAAATTCAATTAACTGGATGCGTGAACTAGAAGTAGAGGATTTCCGACTCGGCAGCAGCCTAGGGACTAAGCTAAGATACTACAGCAAGTAGATCTACTTAAAAACCTTTTTTTCCAAGCTACTTCCTAAATAAGTTTACAAGAAAAACAAACTATATACATCATAAAATATAATATAACATTAATATTATTAAACGGTCGGTTAGTCAGATAGACTAAAGATATTTTATTAGCCTAGTTGCTCCAATAAATAAATTTAGAACAAATACAAATATAAAATATAAGGATAATATTAATATTTTATCAATAAGCGGTTAGGTATTTATACAACAGAAGACAGCAGATATACAGTAATCAGATATACTAAAGAAATTCTATTAGCTTAATTGTCCAATAAATAAAATTATAATAATTTAAAATATATAAATCATATATTAGGATAACATTAACAATTAATCATGTATAAACGGTTGGGTATTTATATAACAGAAAGTCGCGGATTCAGATAGAATAAAGAAATATTATTAGCCTAGTTGCCGGAATAAATAAGTTTATAATAAATACAAATATATATAAATCTTAATATTTTATGGAGTACAAACGGTTGGATCCTTATATAACAGAAGATCACAGTAGTCATATCTACTCAAGAAATTTATTAGCCTAGTTGCTCCAATAAATAAGTGTATAATAAATACAGAAATACATAATCAAAACATTTTAGGCTAGTATTAATACTTTATCAAGTATAAACGGTCGTGTATTTATATAACAGAAGGCCGCAGTAGTCAGATCGACTAAAGGGACTTTATAAGCCTAATTGCCTAGTAAATTTATAAAAGATACAAATTCAATTAAATGTAAAATGTAAAGATATCATTAAAACTCCTCGATGCAATTGTACAGATTTTTATTTGCTCCATTACGAACTCTTAATTATCACAGATTTTATAAGATCCCGTTTAAATTACACTGTTTACAAGCATAGATTCCTCTCGATCATGAGTAATAATGAATAAATAAATTGTTCAAAAATAAATAATTAACATGTTGTTAACTTAAAAAAGCGCTGATATGTAAAACTAAATTAAGCAATTTATGAAAAAATAATCCTCATAATACATACTGCCGAAGGCCACCAATTTCTTAATTATCCTCCACACCTGAAATTCCTAATAATCCCACCCCCAGTACAAAAAAAATTAAAGAGTAGTAGATACACAATCTATAATTTTAAATGTCTGAAACAAAACAACAACTTCAGTCCAAACAAAAAACATTTCGCTCTCTAAATGACAGCGATTTAAAAACTATTTTAATCTTTTCGTAGATATTTCGGGAAAACGAAAACAGGCTGCTGCTTGAAAACAGGAACTGACCAAATATCATTTGTGCTATCGATTTCTTCGATGACAATCGTCCCGATGACCCGAAGTAATAAACGAAAGGAAGGAAGAAATGGGAAAGAGGTTTCGAGGAAATAAGAGGAAGAAAAGTAATTAAAATACGACAGATAATGGATACCACAAGAGAAAAACCGTCCGATCAGGAAGTGTGATAAAAATACATTGATAATTTTATATTGTTCTGCAAGTTACTTTTTTATTTCGCAGTAAATGGACATTTTTTCTGTTGGTTGAATGGGAAAACTGATGTCTAGAAATAAAACATGGTTACTAAGGAACATAAGACATTAAAAAACAAAAGAAAGAAGATAATTTTATTACTCATTTCTTTGTCATTTATAAAATTGGTTCTTTAGGCTCACAGATGTATCAACAATTTTTTTTTTTTTTATTCTTCATCAAATTTTACCAGAAAAAAAGTTTTCCTACAGCGTCCATGTGCGAAAAAATTTGCATAATCGAAAGTTACAAATGAGTTAGAAAACTACGCTTTTGCTAGCTGACACTTACTTATACCTAGGTTTATCAATCCCGCCTAGCTTCGTTCGCTACTATGAATACTCAAAGCATCCAAGCACAAACTTATGAATTAGAACACTACGACTTTTGCTAACTGGCACTTATTTATACCTACGTTTATCAATTCTAGGTAATTTCGTTCGCTTTGATTAATATTCAAAGCTTCCAAGCACAAAGATACTACGATTTTCATTAACAGACGCTTGCTTCTACCTAGGTTTATTAATCCCGGTTGGCTTCGATAGCTACGATGAATACTCTAAGCATCCAAGTACAAACTTAGGAATTAAGATACTACGATTTTTGCAAGCCGACGCTTGCTTATACCTAGGTTTATCAATCCAGGCTAGCTTCGTTCGCTATGGTGAATACTCTAGGCGTCCAAGCACAAACTTATGAATCAGAACACTATGATTTTAGCTATCTGACGCTTAGATAAACCTAGGTTTATCAATTTCTGCTCGTTTCGTTTGCTACGATGAAGACGCTAGATATTCGGGCATAAACTATTACGTTCACCTTATTTAATTAGTTTCTAATCTTTGGTGCATAGAAGAAAATTTGTTGATCTGGAAAAAAACTATTTTTATTGCTTTTGCAAACAATTAGAAGACAACAATAAAATGAATCAATAAAGAAAATTATGGACTCGCTCAAAAATGATAATTAATTTCTTTGAGTTATATAAACAGAATCCTAAAAATAAATTATGTAATTTTTGGTGCGACTTTTGGCACAATTATCCTGAAAAAGAGGTAATTCTATGGATTATAAAAAAATCTAAATAATATTCTTTGGATGCAAACATAGTCAGTGATATAGAATATAATTTGTTGGTCCAGAAAAAGGTGTTTTCATGAAATCGAGTCGTCACGATGGCAAATTCAACAGGAATCGAAATAGTTAATAAAATATAAGTGTAAAAAGAAAGGAAATTAAAAAAAAAAATTCAAGTTGAGATACTGTATTTATGTAATAATCCATGAGATGATGCAAGCCGGATGGTCAGGGCTGAGAAGCTTGAAATATAAAACCCCGATTCTTGACTCCAGTAATGTCAATAATGAGTGAAAAAAATTCAAGGGCAAATATATCTTTTTTTTTAAATTTAAATTAAAGTAGCTGAATTGAACCATTTAAATAGATTTTTTTTCATGTTAACTTTGCTAAAACATACAGTGCCCTTCTCCCAAAGAGATTTTAGTAACTGTCCTCCTGGGTGTTTGTAAGATAAAGGTTTAATCCTTGATGATGGAATGACTTTAAATATCCAATATTTATTTTCTGATATCAATAGATACTTAGACTTCTTAACAGGATATAATAAATGGAGTCTGTGAATAATGAAGTACCATCTACTGGGGTAGTCGGTATATATGATAATTGCGCTTAAATAAAGTATGAATAAAAACTTCGTTTAGCAACGAAATTATAACTTCGTTTAGCAACGAAAATTATAAAAAATTCGTTGCCTAATCGCCTCTGCTGACTAATTGGTTAAATAGGATATTGGTTATATTTAATTCCAAATATATTTTCTTCTCCAGTATTCCATGAAATTGTTAGGTATTAAAAATCGCATTTTAATAGTTTTATGTGTGTTCTCTTTTTTGTGTATATGTTCTTTTATAACGGGTTCCCTGAAAGTCGTATAATATGTTCCATTACATCATAGCGCTATTAAAAATATAATTACCCATTTAGTCTATATTATAATTTCGCTTTCATTTTGTGTTATAACGTTTCAATTTATGTAATTCGTTTTGTGTAATAATTCAAATTAGTTTACTTTTTTATTATTTCAAATACTAATTAAAACTACAAAACACTCGCCCAGAGATTCATATTCATACCCTTAAAGATATATATTTGTCATATTTGATAGTTGTAGGTCAAATGATCTATCCTTTAGTATGTCAAAACTCGTAACCCGTTCTTCTTAATTAGTAGTGATAACAATTTGCCATGTGAACAACATGTGTATTTGCGATAGCTAATATTTAGTTTATGCACATACTAATAATAATATATGTATGAAAAAATTATTAACTTAGACATAGAAAGCTATATTGATAACAAATAGATTAGCATTCTTTACATTTAAATATGTTAGTAGCCAGAAAGAAATTTATACATTTGTTCCTCGTTTTAAATGTCAGACTCCGCAAATGAAACGATTCCCCTCTGACTCCAATTTTGAACAAAACAAAAACAATAAAGAAAGGGTTTTAACGAAACGTCTGAATTGCATAAAACGTTGACCCCAATGGACTTCATTTTGCAATTAGTTAGCTGAAAAAGTTCCGGAGGTTTCAATTGCAAAATGCCGAAAATGCCTCCTATTGACATAACTCCTATTCATTATTTTTGATTAGATAAAAATATTTGATTGAACTTTGTATTGCTAGCGTAATGATATTCTGCAAGAAGGATACGGTTTCATTTATCCTTTAAACACAATTCTGAATTCTTTTCAACAAATAATATTTACCATATGAATAAGAGAAAGAATTATAAAGTGAATATTGTAAATTTATTTCTCTATGTAATAGGTGGAAGTTTTTCTTAAGATATTGACAAAAAATACTTTTCTTGATAGAGATGGTTCATACTCTTAATTTAAAGCTATTCAACTTAGACGGGATATTAAATTCATTATAGCAACTTAAACTGAACAACAATATAGTTTAATTTCCAATATCATACTTTTTCTAGGTATGATTCCTATATGTCTCTAAATAAATCGTGCAGCGAACTAAGATATTAACTAAAAATTCAAGATCGCCATTGCCATAGTGAAAAGGCAGTAGAAGAATCATGGTGACAGCTCGATGACACGAGTATTCTATCTTTTACACCTACGGCACTATATAACTCGATGTTACTTACCTTTTTAATCTACAGTATTATACAACTAAAAGAAACGCAATACTCATTAACGGTACAATATGATGTTTGCATCAACAAAAATTGTACACACATGCCAATTTAAATAAAATCCCTATTTTGAACTTTTCGGTTAGGATACAATGCAAGAGAGCTGTAATTGTAATTTTTTGTTATGATAAAAATAGAAATAATTAAAATTGGAAAAAATAAAGTAAATTTTAATAATTGTCTTATTATATTTTATAGAAATAGGATTAACTACTTTGGAAAATTCTGAATTTCGAAGCAACATTTTATTGTTATGAGTTTTCTGAGCATCCATAATTTGAACAAAAGTATCTAAGTAAAAAAATCTTCGGCTTCCAATGTATAGTTTCAAAATAAAGTCCAGTTTGTAACATAAAACAAAAAGATAAATTAAAATCGCATCTGATCATTAAATCTGCTTAGACTGAGATTACATTTTCAAATTAAACCAGAGCTATTCTTGGACAGACCTTGAATTTTTAAAACAAATTTCGAGGCCACCATATGAGATGACACAAAACTTTCCAAAGTTTCATGTGTGTAAACATTTGATCTTCGACAACGAAAGGTTTTACGTGCTCCAGTCAGTGGTAGATTTAAGTATTTTTTGCAGGCGTAGGCAATTCACATTATGAGGCGTCTAAAAAAATTAGTCGATTTAGTTTCACGTTTCAAAGGATTTTATAAACATTAATGTTTTTTTTTGTATTAACTTTATGAAGTTATGTTTATTTGTTTTCCCTAGCAGGATTCTAAATTGTCTGGTATCCAATTTTATACATAATATTGTTAAAGCAGATATTCGGCGCTTATAAACATTCGGATAGTTTAAAAAACATGATGAAACATTTAAGAACTTAATCATTTATATTAGTAAATGAATAAGTTCTTAGTTAATCTACATCATTTATGTAAAGTATGATTATTATTCTATTATTTTATACTTCGTAAATTATGCAATTTTTGCAAAATTATTTGCTAAGCAATTGCGAAATAAAATTCTTTAACTGATTTGTTGTTGCACGTTCTCAGCCCATTGGTATTATTCACCTGCCTAATTGAAAATTTAAACTCTACTATCATATAAATACAACTTAGCTTCACTAAAAAGAATCCAAGAATATATATTTTTGATAGATGAAACGAAATCTTAGACTAGGACATTGTAGTTCTAAGGACGAGTATACATAAATCAATAAAGATAAAACTATTTACTGCGAAATCTACAAAAAAGCATAATTCACACATAAATATACAAGTATTCATACATTCACATTCACACACTTGCACACATATACAAGTTCCTATTATGGAAATAAAGATTAAATTATAAAATGCATCAAAATTTTGAAATAATTGTTTTTCCTACATATAATGAGTGGAAATAACACATTTTTCGAAATTCGTATAAAAGTGTTTAACTTCAAGCATTTACGCAATGCAGATCATTGATGCTTCCGTAATCAGCGTAGAAAGTGCAGCGCCAATTTCGAAATACTTTAAAGGAAGGAGAAGACATAATATAACAACACAAAACTTGATTGAAGGTTACATGATGCTGGTATTCATGAATATCATGTGATTTGGCTAATTTGCAAACATCCCCCCCCCCTATTTACACTAGTACAAACAAAATTAAGTAAGCCAATAGCAGAAATAATTATTGATCTTACCAGACGCTATGCCAAAAAAAGGTGTAAAAGGTATATCCAAATTGCAGTTGGCACGCTCCTTTTAAGTTCTATTTTAATATGACAGATTTCAAGACTGCTGCCAGAACAGACAGAAGGATAGGGTTTGATGTTGCGGCTAATAGCTTCCGTCATTTGAAGAATTTTAACGAACATCGGGTAAGATAAACATTTTGATAAATTTGCGTCATTTTCCACACCTAGTATCTACCTTTGATACAGTAAAAAAATGTTTTTGGGACAATAACGTTAACAGTTATAAATATAAGAAAAGTTTACTTTATTTTAATGATTCTCTTGATTAATGTATGCACTAATAAAAGTATGCCATACTTCAGTCAGCTCATTAATTTACTTTGAAATTTTATTCTTCGTTAGGCAAGAATTTTTGGTAATGTTTAGTTGCTTTTTTCCACGTCAAATTTAAAATTTATAACACACAAGCAAACTGAGTCCTGCAATAGTAAAATTTTATTCAGTAAAAATCTATTTGTAGTAAATTCGCCATTTTTTTTCATTAAAATGTTCGGTCTTATTCTTATGTCGGGTTTACACTCGGCCAGTTATAAGACGACAAGTAAGCAGCGCATGCGTAGAAAAGCTGCGAAAGGCTGTTTGGTCCATGCAAATAATTGTCCAACGGGACAATGTTTCGTATTTTTTTTTTCTCACTGCTCATGCATTTATAGAATTTGGCGATTTATTTGGAGAGAAAACATTGATCTCTTATCGTAGATTAATTTCGACATTTTTTGCTCTTTCTGATGTGAGGTTGTTGTGGTCGTTTTCCATTTTATTGGCTACTAGCCGCCTTTGGCGACCAGCTGGTTCGCCATGAGTAATGCGTTCTAAAATTTCCAATTAAATCCCATATTCATTAGCCAAAATTTAAGAAATAGTTAAAGTTAAAAGATTCAGTTATTAGTAGTTAAAGAGTCGGTAACTTTATTCGGAAACACTTTTTGAGTTTAATGCTCTAATAATTTATTAATTATGCTTCCAAAATATTAAAAATATTTTTTTCGGTGATATTGCCAAAATGTTAAAATGTTTTTTAAAGAAAGCGAAAAAGGTAAAAAATTATTGAATTAATGATACAGATAATGCAAACGATTATAGAAATATGCCATTAAGTCGGGATTTCAATGCATATCCTGTCTAAATTAAATCAGGTTTACTGTAAATAAAGATAATTTATGGAATTAATGATATAAATATTGCAAACGATTTCTTAGAATCCTTTGCCTTGCATTTATTTTTTTTAGAAGATATCACATTTTATATTTATGTTATTTTATCCAGTCACGTGCTGAAAGTTGTATTTCTTTAGATTTGATTTGCGATGATAGTTGTTGCTTTTTAATTTGAACTTCCAGCATTCTTTTATTTTATCCAGTCACGTGATAAAAACATAGTTAAAATATTTCTTTAAAATTCGTTAAAAATAGAAGCTTACGTTATAAATTTAAAAAACTGATACCGTTAGAAAGCTAATTTTTTTATCTTTAAATTGATATAAAAATCATGTTTGTGCAATAATATTTTCGGAAGTTATAGCGGAAAAGCGTCGAAATTTTGCTTAAATTTTAATTAATTCAAATTCTAATTAAAAATTCGAAAAAAGGGCTCCAAGGTGCACATTCCCAACCTTCAAGGTATACATGTACCAAATTTGGTAGCTGTAGGTCGAACGGTCTGGCCTGTAGAGCGCCAACACACACACACACACACGCACACACACACACATTGAGCTTTATTATAAGTATAGATTACTTTTCTATAGTTTTCCAAATTTAGGTATACTGACCTTCTTTTAATTTTACAATATTTCTTTATGTAAACATGCACTATTTTAATACAATACGCAGTAAAAAAGCTTATATATGTATCATTTAATGCTTTAGAAACAGATGGCAGTTTCAAAAATGGAATAAACAATCTTTCTAAACGTCACTCCAATCTCTCCCAGGAAAGCATATTTACAAAATAGCGCAGATAAGCAGAAGTAGCGCAAATGCATGAAATTAATTTCAAATCGACTTATATACCCTTTTTTGATAGAAAATTTTTTGATTACAGTGCTTATAGACTATTAATATTCTCATGGGGATTTCTGCAGGTGTCAATCTCAAAGAAAAAACACAGGAATCCCTTTTAAAAAACTATTTGTTTAGGTCAGCAACTTTTATCAATTACTCACAACGTGAATAGCTGTCTAAACATTTTACCAAAGCATTTCTTGAATTAATTAAGTAAAAACGTGGAAATAAGAGAATATTTTTAGAATGAAGCTAATATGATCTAAATTAAGATAAAACTTTAGAAATTAATTTGGGTTTTAATTAGATGTTAAAATATCATTACACACACACACACACATATACATATCTGTGTGTGTGCTTGATGGGAACTATTTTCCTAAATTCAAGAAATAAAATATTCTATGACAAACATTTTATTAACACAGACCAAATTATATTAAAATTAAGCAGTTAATATGAAGAAAAGTTAGATTTAAAAAGCACTGTACATAAATGCATCAAGAACTTTTCCTTGTTTCCAATTGTTGAAATGCTCATTAGGTTGCCTTTTAAAAAACTGCTCTGTAATAGTATCAAGGGTGACATAGTGGATTTCAAAATTATATAATGTAAATGTTCTCCACTCACATTTATATGTTTTTCATCATTTCTTTTTCAACGAAAATTAGCTTTCAACTTGAATTGCAAGATCATGGTTACTTGCAATTTCTTTTACAAAGATTTTGCTTCAGAAATGCGCTAACCTAATCTATGCGATAAAACGGCTTATGTATTATATATTATCAAGTCAAAAAATACAGTGAAATCTAGCTTAACGAGCATAATTTCCCCCAAACTTTACTTATAATGCGCAACACTTGTTAAGCGAAAAAGCTTTTTTTTAATAATCTATGTAAAATAGGTCAATGCTCTCCATTTCGAAAAACATACTCAAACAAATTTAAAATAATGTAATGTTTTATTTATGATGTTTTTTACAAGAAAGTTGTTTGAAAACATTTGTCTTTGTTTGAAAATTTGTCAAAATTAAGATACAGTATTATAGTTAAGTAAATAATTATAGACCATACAGCTTTTGCTTGATAAAGGTGAAGTTTCTCAAGGTAAGATGAAGTAATTTTCTATGTTTTTAGAATCCCCTTCATTTCAATGGAAGGTTGTTGCTCTGCTGAAGTGATCATCTCCTTCCCCTAAACCAAATATCATACGCAACTTTTTACTGTAAATCAGTAAGCAGCTCCTAAAGTTTTTCAGTAGTTCTGGTTAAGTACTTCCATTATTTCCTCCATGCCGTTAATAATGGTTAGAGACCTAATCTCTAGGATTTAAAGATACTTGCCGATTCTTTCGAAGTCGTGTTCAACAACTTTATCATTTAAAGTTTCTTCCTTTCAGAAATAAATGATTCTCTTCGATCAAAAGCTGATAACCGATATCCAGCCAAAATCTGAATAAGAGTTACGATATCATCTACACATTCGTTTTGCAAAACATTTCCCGTCAAAAAAGTCATTTTTTTATATTGTTTTTCACTAGTTATGGGAAGTACTATTAAAACTGTATGACTGAATATATAAATTCAAATAGTTGAAAATATTTTCTTTAAATTTAGCTTGTAAAGATTAACAGGCTTAAGTGGAGTTTTACAAAAATTAATTAAATATCTAAATTTTTATAAATTTAAAACTATATTCCCTTGTGATGAAAAAAAAATCTTATTTTTAACACTGCTATTTCTATGGGATGTAATAATATAGATATTTTAAACCATTTTCTTACATACCTTACCTGTAATAATATAGATGATAATTACTTGTAATAATAATAATGAAATATAATAATATAGATAATTTAAACCATTTTCTTATTTACCAGTAAATTGCCATTTACGTTGTATGATTAAATAATATTAATCATTCTTTTAAAAATGATTAAGAACTTATGGATAAAGTTAAGTTTAGGGAATTAAAAAAGAATTGATGTAATTGTGCAATTTACATTCTCCTTTCAATTATTTTAAAAACGTTTAAGATTATAAGAGTAATCTGTGTGTTATAATATCTTTGCTTAAAACTATTTTTTACATTAAAAATATTAGAATTGAAAGAATTTTCATCGTGAGTAATTTAAAGTATGTTTAGGAAGTTTAAAATATAAGAAGGGTTTTAATTTTGAAAATATAAATGGAGATTCATTTAATACATATAAAATAAATCGGTCATTTCATTTATTGAATCAAAATCTTATTATTGCCAAAGTGTTCAACTTTGAAGAATTTATGTTTGTACAATGAACAACTCAGATTAACCGTCACAGTCACAGTTTTCAATTTCCTCCTGAATATAAATTGTCACGGATTTTCTAATTTAATAGTTATAGGTCAACAGCTCATATTAAAAAAATGATAGATCCTTAAAAGTTCTTTCCGAACTACTGCCATTTGCATAATCGTTGAAGCAGTTTTTAATAATCTGCAATTATACTCACTTACACTTACACTATATTAACATATTTCTAGATAAAAGATGATTTGGATACAAATGAACAACAAAAGAATCATTTAAATTAAATTGGATGAAGCTAATTAGGATAGATTAAACTAAATAATTAATCTGGATAAAACGATGAACTTTAAAACTAGATTCATTTCTAAATTGTTTTTCTAAACATTAAAAAATTTGGAATCAAATAATAATTTGGAGAGATTAATTTTCATTTTAATTAGTTTCAGAAGAGTAATTAATCTCTCCTAACTTTTTTGTACTGAAATGAAGCTCAAAAATTTCGAACACTTAACTTTTGATGATTACAAGAAATTGAACGAAAAAATGATTGAACAAGCTTTAGAGCAAATAACTTTAAAGAATTTAGAATACAGGAATGTAAAGACAAGACTCTGATTTCACAATATTCGCGATAAATTTTCTTGCCACGCACAGGGTCAAAAATGCGTCCCAAGCATTTGAAATTTTCAATGCATAAAAATAACCAGAAAAGGAATCTGTTATGAAAATAATTCGACACTTATGTTTCCAAAAAACGCTTAGCACTAATGGGCACTTAAAATACTCAAGAACAAAATACATGGAAGAAATTTATAAAAGCTAACGGGAGATTTTTTGGTGCTTTGAGGCAGTGTCTTTTCGTCTTCAAAAATTGCTGCTAAGACTTTTACATGAAAACTTTTCAAATAAAAATCTTAGTTGAAATTTTAAATATACGAAAACGGCAGTACACACGTCATTATTAAATATATGATCTCATAAAAAATTCAATAAATTTTATTACTTTTTAATTAGAACTAAATGCGCATTGCAGGAGGTTGGAAATCGATATTTAATTTATTTAAAACAAACTAATAAGAACAAAAGGTAAAAAGAAAACATATGCATGCTTATAAATCAAATTTAAAATTTTTTCAAATTTTATGAGCTGCAAACTTCGAAAGATAATAATTCTGAATTTCATGGTTGTAGCCAGAAATGATAAATTTAATATACTTGGAGAATTTTCGTTTCATTGTTTTTAATTACGAAAAATGTATTACATTCAAGGATAATTCATTTTTAGGTAAAAAAATTATTCAATGCCGTGTACAAAGACAAGTGCAATACATTAAGTTATTTTCAAACCATATATTGATTAAGTAAACCAAACTAATACAAAATTGGAAATATACAGAATTTTTTTAAAGCAAACAAAATGGAAATGAAATAAACAAAAACTGAAAGTTAATATGGTTATGTTTAATCTTTTATCAAGCATTATCCTTACGTTAAGTTTAACAATTTGGTTTTTCTCAGCCAAAGTTTGGTTATACAGTTTCAATTTTTTCTAATAATAAATATGGATACGTATATCTGCGCTTCTGAGTATGTTGAATGCTTTGTAGGCCAGACCGTTTTACCTACAGCAGCTAAATTTGGTACGTATATACCTTGGAAAGTAAAAATGTACACCTCAAACAGGTTTAAAAAATTTTTCATTGGAAATTTTATTAGGTAAAAATTAGAATAAAGGAATATAGAAGTTTTTCGTTGAAATTATCAAAAATATTAAAGCTCAAAAATAATTTTAAATTGTTTAAATATTAATTTTTAAAAAAAAACCTTTTTTTTCTAACAACACATTGCATTGCTGCTGTAGAATTCAGATCGGGTTTTTTTTTCAGTGTTTTTTTAGTTTAATGTGTTTTATGCTATCGTGGTTCTAACTAGAGTATAACCAAATGATGGATTTATTATTAAATCTAATATACAGCTTCGACTCTTAGGAGAAGTCATACCAAAAATATCATCCAATAATCTCATTGTATTTTCGCGTTATCATGCACATATGTAAAAGTATCAAAGAAAAACGGAAGTACAGACAGAAGAATTTGAAGCAGAATTTTTTAAGTCAAATTCTGATATAGGTATAAAAATTTTCGTTTTATAAATCGCACATCGTGTCCATTTTTGTACATCGTTATCGAGTTTTTAAATTGTTGCATAGGTTGATAGTCAGATACAATTTTAAAAAAAAATCAGTTAATTAAAAAAGACATTTTCAGACTAAAATATAAAAAAGTGCAGAAAAATACAAAAATCGGAAATTTTTTGCGACTGCAATAATATGAGATTGCACTAGTAATGTCGATCCTTATCGAAAATAGCACCATCCTTTTCGTCTATCGAGGATGATAAGACAATCCACTCCTCGAAACACAAGTGTTCCACAGATACTGAGTGGTGCGTATTCAAAGTTTACAGATTCTAAGTATCAAAGTGCCCAGCAGCATTACAATATTCTTAAATTCCAAGATACCAGCCTCATTTGCAGATGTGTAGAAGAACTTTATAACTTCATTGTGAGGTAGATGAAAATAACATACTAGTTTCAGAAACAGTTATTGAATTATTTTCTAAGTTCCACATTTCACAAGACAAAAAACAAACACAAAAAGAAAAAAGAATACAATATTAACTTAGAATATAATTTAATAATGACTGCCAAGAAAGATCATGGGGAATATACCTAGATATTAATAAGACAATATCATCTATACAAATAAAAATGAATGCTTGTCTGTCTGTCTCTTACGCCTTCCAAACCCGTTCACCCGATTGCGATGAAACTTGGCCAGCTTATTGCTTACACGTAAGAGATGGTTATAGAAATAAAAAAATGAACTAAATTTTTTAAAAAGATTCGAATCTCAACAGCATCTATTTACCAAGGATTAATCTTCAAATAACACGCCGTGGAGACAATAAATTCTGTAGAAATGTTAAATCCATGTCAAAGGTTAATATTTTGTAGCTATAGTAAGCTGAGCTACAAAATATTAACCTGTTCTCATAGGTAACTACTTTATTACAGATGACGCAAGAAAGTTTTGGGGATTTTTTAATTTTTAATTAAATTTTAGCGTTTTTCGCAATAACTACCAAAAATATTGTGTTACAAATAATTTTGCATCATCTTAATTTTCAAAAATTATCTTTTCATCTATAATAACGATTTCATGATATGAATGTATTATCTATGCTTAATCAATTTTAAAAGAAGATATTTTAATCGCATTTTCTAAAATTGCATTTGAGGATTCTGAACGAATATTAAACGAATCACGAGATACACTAAATAGTTTCTTTAATTACCATTCTGAAAGAACACTAAGTTTTAAAATTCTAAAAGAATACACAAATCTAATATATAAAAATGAATGTTTGTTTATATTTTATATACTGTCGTAACGTTAATCCTATTTTGATAAAACATTGCCAAATTATCGATTGATTACACTTAATATTATTGTTTTCGGTGGCAGCAACGTGCCGGGTATCAGCTAGTATTGTATGAAAAATGAAGGTAGCAACTCCATCAGATGTTCATATTATCGAACAATTAAAACTCAAATTTTAATTACACGACTGGTTAATAGCGTTCCCACATTAATTTATCTTCCTATTTTTTTTTAAAAAAAAGTAAAAGAAGGAAGAAATACTTGATAGATACGTAAATTTAAAATGAGAAACATAAAACGAACAAAAGTGAGACTTTTATATAAAAATACTTATTCATAACGAGAACGGATGAAATTATTTTACAACTCCAGATTCCCAAATCAAAGAAAGAGCCATTGACGTAAGTGATTTGAACAATGAAACACTTCAGCTCCTTACTCTAACAGGGGACTAAAGTTGAAGCAGATACATTTCATGAAAGCTTTTGGAGTGAGAGTTACAATCCATTTTGAAACGTATTATTACATCATTACATCACAGTCATTGAAAACCAACCGATTCATTTTCCTCTTTTTATAGCATTAAGCAGTGGTCATTTCAGATGGCTAAGTATAGGAATTAATTCACGGAAGGCGCCGGATTTAACGACTACAGAAGACAATTGAAAGGGCTCATTTGCAGAAAAAAATTGCGTGGGCGGACATAAGCTAAGTACGGACGGCCACTTAACCTTTCCACTTCTTAAGAATCAAAGCATGTCTCGGTGACTCATAATGTTCTATTCATGTAGTTCCAAATAGAGAAATTACCTCATTTTGCAGAAAAGTTTTTCAATCGATGAACTTGTGAATCAGCATTTTAAAGCACAACAATTCCTTTCTCCTTTCAAGAGCAATTTCTGTATTCATTATGTTTCTGAAGCAGGCAATTCCTTGAATTTAATTAAAGTCATTATTAAATTTTTTGTGAATGCTATAGATATTTCCGGATCAAAAATTGGGTAAATGTTGAATGTAAAATTATTTAACTGCAACTTCATAACACTTTTCATAATATTCCAATACACTGTAGAACAAATGAATTATTTCAAAATATATAACTTAATATAAACATTTCACATATGCACCTCAGATACAGATAAATTCCTTGAAATGTGCTTACTAGACTAATCGGATGATTAAACATGTTTGTTAAACACATTTCAAAATTCCCCACTCTAGTTTACCATTTGAAAAAATATTTCAGAAATGGTCTTTATATATACATGTGTGTTTTTCGTATTATATCAAAACATGTAGAGAAATGGCGCAAAGTAGTTACCAAAATGAACGAAACGAATGATAGACGAACATCTTTTGTATAAACACAAATGATGTATTACGTATTACGAATTGTGCGTCGTATAGAACGGTAACCGATACCCACAATTGTCTGAAATATATAAATGCTTATTTATTTACTGCGTAGACGATAATTACTTCTCAGGTAAAACTGAACATCATTATTTTGTTTCTCTTTTATTCACAGTTTTTTTTCCCATTCGCCATTAATTTCCTCTTGTTCCACATGCTAGTGAGATTAAGCTTAGTTATCCCCATTGAATGCACTCCATTGCCAACGGCATATTATTTATCTATTGTCAAAAGTGATACTACAATTTACATTACCAAAATATATTTTCTAGACCCAACTTTCATGACAGTTTTCATACTTTTAATTTATACTAAGCATTCCATTTTAAGAATGATTAAATGAAAGTACAGGTGCTTCAATTTGTAAGATACATAACAAAACGATGAAAAATATGTTTAAACAAATTATACGTATTTAAACAACAATATGAATTGATTCGTGAATAAACAGCAGATAAGTAAATGCTGAAGTGAAACTCATAATAATTGAAAATGTAGTCTCCATTTAAAAAAACTTTGACAGTTTATGATATAATTCTAGTCACGAAATAGCATATACCTCGAGAAAATGTATAATGTGAACAGAGAATGGCACACCATCTGTCTTAATCAATCAGACGTATCTATTCATTTTTGTTTCATTAATGCAATGACAGAATAAAAGATTTTAGCTGAGAGCAAAAGATTAATTTTAATAAAATTTTGTACAAAATATTTCTTTAGGTTAATTTTTTTATTGAATTAATCATTATTTTTTCTATGGCAACAGTTACAAAAAGAATCGTAGATGGTCTTTTTGAACAGAAAGTGAATTAAAAACATTTAAAAAGATTAAAATTCAAAAACTTTAAATAACAGAGTTAGATTTTGTTATCATTAAAATCTGATTGGTGTTATAATTTTGTATTATTTGATTTTTTATAAAAAAGCAAATAATAACATTTTCTTTCCTAAATGAAAGTAATTTGTTTTGCATTGTCTATAGTTATTTTTTCTGTCAGCTAAACATGAAATTTGATTATAAAGTATAATTCTGGAAATTGTAGTTAAACATTTTTACTATAATCACCTGCTCGTAAGACCAGAATTTCTTTGCAGAATTTATTAGAATTTTAATATATATATATTCTCTTTTTCTTTCTCGAATAAAGGAAACATCATAATTGTTTTTTAAAAAATCGTACACGAAATTTTCATGAATTTTCGCTTTCACCCTCCTTAAAAAATTTGGTATTATGTGCGTCTATTTGTGAACATAACTCAAAAACACTTTAAAGTAGATGAAAGAAATTTGGGATATGGAACGAATTTGTAGATATCTATAAAATTATGAATGAAATACAGACACAGGAAATCTCTCTGTTAGTTTGTTCGACTACAATTAAACTCGATAACTCCAAAATGCAAAAGGTTAAGTATATAAAGATTAATATATAGGTGTAGCAACTCAAATACAGTTTCTATCAAATTTTGAATCAAATCTGTTACAGAGTTGGCCTTCTATCTGTGGTTTCTATTCTATCTGTCTTTTGTATGTATTTAAATGCATTAATTTATAAATAGAATGATATAAAATTCCATAAATTCCATTCTATTACCTTGTGACTATAACTGTAATTGTATCTCAAATTTTGGTTTCATTTCGTCGGCAAAAAGGCGTTAAAAATACACATTTTCAAGATATATTCAATAAAAATGTTAGATTCACGCTAAAGATTTCTATTTTGTAATTACTGTTAATTAAAACCATGCAAGTCATTATCTAAGGTCTATAATTTTATAATGAAGGGCGGGTATAAGACCTTAATTAGAGAAAAAGCGAGAAAGTTTCGGGGACACATGCTAGTTTATACTGAATATAGAAAATAATTACATTTTATAGGTATAAATGTAAGAATTGATTATTAACATCTAAACATCCATAGGTATCATTTCATGTATTAAATATTCAATGTATTAATCGAATTATAAGAAATATATAAGGTATTATCAAAAGAATTCGAATTTGCTAATACATTGCATTTCTGAATTTGAATAATTTTGATTGTGTTTTAATATTTAAAATCGAAACTCATTAATTTCGAGATACCAAAAAACATCATCTCATCTAATAGCCATTCGGTAAGAAACAAAAATGTAAAAAAAAAATTATTGTAATATTCAATGGAATTTGAATTTGGGATGTATAAACATCTTGTATTTTTAGCCACTCATAATTCCTCTCCGAGTAACGATGAGTGATGTGACACCCCTTGCCTCGAATTAAATAAAAATCCAGTCCTCATACGCACTTGTTTTTCTCCAGGGATCACTTTGTTGCCATGGTAATCGGAAAAGAATAGGACCTCTGTGAGAACACGCGATTCCACATTTGAGGGGACAGAAAATGATCGTTTATCGTATGAAAAATGATTGTCGCAAAATGTATTTCCAATGCTCATGATGATATTCGGATAAAATTATGACCTGAAGAAAAAGTAAAAACACATTATGCACATCTCTCATAGTATAGCACTATTCTCGGGTCATTTAATAAAAATAAAATCAATATTCGAAGAGCCCAGGAATGATAATAAAGTGCATTTTTAAAACTTCTTCCATGATGGTTAATTAAATTTAAATCCCTGAATTGGCCAATGTGGCAAAAACAATTTTAATGTCACTTATAGATCAGTTACACTGTCCCATGATGTACTTTTAATAGAAGCAATTGAAAACAGAAAATTAAATTCTTACTATTTATTTGTTGAGTAAAAAGTAGATATGAACAGAATCCATTTCCAATTTTCTCTTCATTTCCGTCTTCATGAAAATTTTTTTAATTAGTGTGATACTATGAATAACTTTAATTAGAATGAATCCAGAAACACATTAAACATAAGAAATCTTTGAAGAGCTTTTTCTCCAATAAACACATAAAATATCTATGCTGGTCCATTTTGATTCACCAATTATTGCATTTTTAAAAAAGTGTAATTTAACACATTTTCATTTGCTATAATCATGTTTATGATAATAATAATTGAGTCAATAACTTATTATTTTTTGTTAATATTTTAATAAATCTTTATTTATAATTTAAATGATTAGAATTCAGTAATTTTAAATTTCTGTCTGTGATATTCATAAATATTTACGAAAAAAGGAAACTAGTTAGAGAATCGTTTTATAAAGAAATATATCATCTAATGTTTTTCTCAAAATTACTTTATATATCATAACTGAATAAATAACTGTTTTTACCAGTAGCAATCTAATTTATCTATAAAACTGAAAAATTAACATTTATGACTTTGGAAGTAATTGATAATTATTAAGTTTTTACTATACATAGTGACAAAACATGACAGTTTCAGTAAACATAAAAAAAATGAGTAAAAGAACTTTACAACTGAATAAATAACTATTCTCAGCTGTAGAAATCTAATTTATCTACTTTACTCATCAATTTACAATTATGATCATTGGCTTATTTGATAATTATTAAGTTTTGCTACATTTAATGAAGAAAAATGGCAGTTTCAGTAATCATTTAAAAAATGAATAAAAGAACCTTTGTATTTTAGGATATTTGGAGCTCGAGTGAAACTTCGCCACTTGAATGTCGAATATAATAACTCAATGAAGCGAGCTAAACAAAAACTTTAAATTTTCTCAAAGTAAAGTTTAAAGGTAAAGGTCCTTTAAATGATACAAAGAATAAAATATTCTTAAACTATTGGAACTAAAATATTAATACATAAATATTTTTAGTTCAAAAATAAAGCGATAAACTGAAGTAAATGAAAGCAAGCAGTATAAAAGATAATAGCTATTAATTATATATTATACCAAAGCTTAATTAGAAGGATTTTCGTATTATAATTATTTCTCACACTGACTTAGTTTACTCCAAGGTTTGCTTAGTTTTACTTAGTTTACGCCATTGTGTTTACTGTGTAACACATTGGCTCAGATAAGAACTGGAAAGAGAGGTAAATTCAATAATCATCTCGAAATGAAATATGTGATTAAAACTGATGCACACGCTGGATAATAAGTCTCCAAAGATTCAATAGATATTATGCGTTGAGGGTTAAAGGAGTGTTTAAGCTCGATGGAACTGCTCCTTAAAAGGTAAAAATGCCTGAGAAATAATGTTAATAATGATTTGCCAATGTGTTATAAATAACTAACAAGTATGAATACAAGAATTACGATGATAGCAGAAAAATAGAAAATTAAATTCAACAACAGAACACCTTTAAAAATAGATATTTTTTTCAAATTTTTAGCAGTTAAGAACATGCGTGGATTTCAAAATGTTTTGCCTTTTTGATATTTTTGTATGAACACTAATTTTAGTCATATATTTAGTACTTTCTTTCACAAAATTAATAAAAAAATTATCAGAAAAAGAAAAGTCCGCGCTTTAAATGATATAGAACAAGTAGCACAAAGTAAATTTTAAGTTATTGCAAAAAAAAAAAAAAAAAATATCTTGAATGTAAACTTTCAGGTTTAAAAGACAGCATAACAGTAATTATTTACGATTCCTTTAGACTATATTTTGCGACAGGATGAACATATTCTGGCTCTGTTTAGTCGTGCCAAATCAGTTTTCCGCAAAGAAAATTACAATTATTAACTCTTAAATAATTACTGACTGTATGCAAAATAAATATGAAAAACTACAAAATAAATAAATACTGACAAAGAATTAAAATGAATAATTACAAATAGTATGCACTGAAATAAATAAAAAAATTATTTAATAGATTTTATAGTCTTCATTGCATCAGATTCAGGCACAAAAGCAATGTCTTATTCGTTTTATATAAGCCTTGAAACGCACAAGCTTGATCAAAATGTGGGCAAATAATCTCAAGCGATCGATGTACAAGGTTAGAGCAAGGGTGGAGGAATAAGTAGCAATTTTATCGCCCCAGCCCTTTTGTTCGTGTAAGTTGGAAAGCCTGGTAGCATTCTGTGCCCTCATTTTCACGCAAGTCAATAAACTGCCCTAATATCACTAGGCTCACCAGCGGCTTAAATACTTTCTCCAGAAAATGAGGAACTCACACGTTAATCTTTCTTTCAGCATAATTAAGGTGAACTGCTGTCCCTTTAATTCACTATAAGAATGATGAGGTAATAAAATGTATATATTAATAATAAAGATGAATATTTGTATGCGTGTTTGTATACCTGAATGTGGATATATAACACTCCACAAGCCAGGTCGTTTCACTTAGAGCAGCTAAGCTTTGTATATATACAATTTAGAAAGTAAAAATGTGCGCTCCGAAGATATATTTTTTAAAATTTTAATTATAGTTCAATTACTTAGAACAAGGGGGGAATTATGATTATATTTTATCATAATTTCTGAAGTTATAATAACGTTAAAATAATTTTCACATCATCACAATTTTTTAAAAAAAAGTATATGTTCAATTTTGATATATTTTAAGCTGAAAAAGTAGGGTACGAAATTTTGAAAAGTGGAAGTTATAGCTTTCTGCAAGGCAACCAGGAATCCATTAAAATCATTTTATTACAGGCACTTATCTTAACTCGGGATACTAAAAATCATTTTACTTCTCAAAGTAGTCAGTCTTCCTGCACTTCAAATAGTTACAGTTACATACAATCTTATAAGTAGTTAGTAATAAAATTAAAGGAAATATTATTTACAAAACATTTAGAGTGCCATCAAATTTGCATGAATTCAGTGACGCACTAGAGTACTGGATTTGGTTCCGATAAGTACGAGACTATTAGAGGGATTGTATTAAATGTCACTAAATTTCACCCCAATTTTTTGAAATCATTTTTTAAAAATATTCTAAACATATTTTAAAGTAATATATTTCATTGTTGAAGTGAAATTTACATCATTTTCATTATTATTACTCATATTTCAGCATTTTATTCCATAGTTGATTTTCACTAAATAAAGATTCGGCTTTTTTTTTTTTTTTTTTTTTTTTTTTACATTTTGTAGATTTTTGTATAAAATATGCTTTTAATGAAATTTTTGAAATTTTGTTGCACTTAAAAACTTACAAATAATATTTAATTTCAGAATCAAATAATAATTAAAAAAAATCTTAAAGTGCATCTATTTTTATACATAAAAGCTCTTTCCTTTGTAATAATTGGATGTATTAAAATCTTAAAGTGCATACATTTTTAGATACTAAAGCTCTTTCCTTTGTAATAATTGGATGTATAAAGATATACACGAAAAATTAGTTAAAGACATAGCATAATAAACAATACGGTGTAAAGTTTCGAAAATAATATGACATATATGAATACCAAAATAAGAAATTTAAAAATATCTTGACGAGTAAATTATCAAGACAAAGTTACATGTAATATTTAATTGAAAATTATACAAAACAATAATTCTGATGACCCAAATGATCGCCAAAAGTGACTAGTAAAACAGTAATAATAAATGCGATAAAAATGTTTATTTTTAAAAACTATTTTTTGTCAAGATGAGGAGCTGGAATTATTATTTCCTTAAATAGTAAAATATTTGTTCGTTCATTTTCCCAACACACATATACAAATTTAAACAAAACATATGTTCTAAAGATGACCACCTTAAATAAGCTTAAATTCCATATATTGGTGTGATTTCTTTCCGGAAAACGTAATCGTTTCCTAGATCTGTTCACGTGTGACACATGCGTCATCTAAATTACTTTAATCAGATGACAGACGAGAGTAACACGTCATCCGAATAGCACCAATTATATAAAAAAAATTCTGATTGGCGTCAGTTTTTAGCTACTCTCCGATCTTTCACAGAATGGAAAATTCCCATAAAATGCGGAAACTTACATCATCAAACCATTTATTTGGATTTATTAGTGATATTAAATGAACCGCTGGTAAAAACAGAAAAAGTTATGTAATAGAATCAAACCTTTATCAGTTTTGATCAGGAAATTCACATCAGTTTTTGAGTGGTCGGCAGAGTTCAAATCAGCGGAGATGAGATTCAGTTATGAACTTGCATGTAACAGAAATAAAAGTATAACTGCTTTTTTAAAACATAAATACAACAGTATCTTTTACAATTTCCAATTCAATTAAATTTTGAAATAAAAAGTAACGGTTGCGTTTTCTTTTCGACTTACTATACTATTCTCACAATTAATTTTAGATTATAAACATCTATACTTTTAGAGCTTTCATAATATAGTTACATATCACCGGGTTCGTTTTGTAGAGGGTGTATGGAATGAAAAACCAGCAATTAGCAGTAGGAAACAAAAACGACGTTTATTTAACACGAAGATACTAACACAAGGACGACGAAAACACAGACGACAAATATGTACAACCGAGACGAAGACAGGACGACACATGGCAGCATACAACAACAAACAGTAATCCACAAGTAATAATCGGCCAAAGCGGTCAGGCAGAATTCAACAGGAGAAGAAATATTCGTAGATTCACTCTCACGTAGGTTTCTCCAAACGGCTGAACTTCTCCCCACACTTCTCACTTTAGTTGCACAACTGGCTACTGAATCCCTACTTTCACAGAACTCGATGCTGGTTGACGGTTGACTCTGCTTCCTGATTCTAATTGAATGCTGGTCAATACTGCTGTTCAATTCAAAAACCACCTGTAGCCATGTGGATTGAGTTGGCAGTCCCATTAGGGGCTTATCCCCGTCAAGGAAATACTTCTAAGTGCTTGGCAATCACTACGTTGCCATGAACATCTTTTGACAGAGCCGGCCTTTTATAGTTCCCGGGAGAAGGGCCTAGAAGCTTTTAGATCAATCAGGTGTATTTTGGTTCCTAATGGAAGGATCGTTAAAATTCTTGAAGTTCCCGGCATTATCCATTTAGTTGCCAAATGGTCGCCAAGCTATGGAATCGCTGATGCGATACCTGATCAGCAGACAGGGTTGATAGTAAAATGATCTTACTTACGAAGACACTATTAGTGCTGAGAAGTAAAATTACAGTTTTGTAACTATATTTATTTATCTTTATTGTCTTCGGGCTTACTTGGCGATTTTCAAATTACGTCGAGGTATTAGATAATCATTATACATAAAATGCTAGGATTTTTCAAAAATCTCTCATTCCCAGCACTTGGCGATCTTTATTTTCAGTAAGTTTAATTTAAAATATCCAAATTTCTCCAAGGTGTTGGAGACTTCGATTGTTAAAAGTTTACATTTGTGGGGAAGAAAGAAGGTGATTAATTACGTAAAAATAAACGAGTACCCCCTTCTCGAGAAAAAACACCCCATGTTCATTTTTTATCTGTCATTTATTGGGTCAAAAGTTTTATACTACGTTCCTATTTAAATTGCAATTGTTTAACTTGTTGCTTTTCAGTTAACATAAAAACAGTTGGTAGTTTTATACCAGAATCTGCTCCAGATTTACAGCTCTGGTCATAGAATAATACGCTTGGTTTCATTAATCAAGTTGAATGTGCTTTTAAACTTTGGATTCCGATTAAAATATCACATTTATTCATAGTTCTGGCGTTTAGTCTACATACCAAATTCAATTTGTCTACTTCGTGCTAGTTTTGAATTATTGTATTCACATACAAAACATAACTCTAATTACAGAAAATGTTCGTTGTAAAATTTTCTCTCTTATTCTACAATACACCTTCTACCCTCTATACCTAAAATTAAGGATCTTCGATAAAACAGTGAATAAATGGCATCAGCTGGCAAGAATTACATAGATTTATGGTATAAATTTAACATCTTTGATGAATCAGTTCCACGCTCACGTATTTTAAAAGCCTTTATGCCAATCGATGGAAACCAAAATTTGACATGGATTTACAATTCCAGTCATACGATCACATATTGAATCTCATTGATTTAAATCATTGCGATTATGATTCATCGCTATTATATGCAAAAGAATAGACAGATAGACTATCAACCATTATAAGTCTTATATATTTCTTTTATCTACCTCTGTAGGTTTGGTAGTTATCATGTTACTTTGAATTCAAACAGACAAAGATACATCTTCTGAATGAGTTTTGTTCAAAATTGGGTAGAATTTTACAATATTTGGTTTCCTTATACCAAATTTTATCCATCTCATTTAAAGCGATTTTAAGTTACCAAGCTCATAGATAGACATACATAATGCCAAAAATGAGTTTTTAGAGCTCAGAGAGGTGTGAAATTTACAGATTAATTAAATTCGAATCAAGTCGAGTTCGATTTTTTCAAGACCACAATACTTGTTCTATATTTCATATAAGAGAGAATAGAAATGCTTTTACAAAATTCGGTAAGGTGTAAAACATGAAAGCTCATCAAAATATCAAGATAAAATGTTCTGATGATTACAATGCTTTATAATGTTCGACAACAGATGGTAAAAATTCCCGCGCTTTTGCGCATGCGTTAAAATGGGTTTAATTTGACAAAATAGGGATGAAAGGAGATGTTTCATTTAAAAATGAAGACTCGCGGTTTTATGAGACGTAAACATGACAGATAACTAGCAATATAGAAGAAATAAGGAACTAATGCACAGTAAAATATTTCAGAGCAATTTTTATTTAATGTTAAGGGAATAAACATTAAATTATGAAGATTAAATAGAAAATTTATGTTCTTAAAATTTGATAATTACTTTTAAATAAAATAATAATGATCGTTTTCATATGTTATTGAATTTTTTTGGCAATACTTTAAGATTAGCATACAGGTGAAAAGAAAAAAATTGAACTAAAAAGTATCTAGGGGGAGGGAAGGGAAATCCGAGGTCAAAGGTGAATACCGAAAATGCGCTCATCGTTCCGCGTTTCACCAGTTAATGAGATAGAACGTTCGAAATATGGTTCTTTCAGAATCCGTAGATGAAGAGCATATGTCATACGAAAAAAGTAGAAGCTGGATTCTTTGCGTTATACAAAATTCGAATCGGATCGGTTGAATTCCAAAAGTTTCATATAACAAAGATGAATTCCTATCACTTCCGAAACTAAATTTTACATAAAAATTTATTTGGTCTTTTTACTTATTTAAAGCAGGAAAAAATATTATTCTTTTGATTCTGTATTACTTTCGCCAGAAGGTCGATTTTACAATCGAGACTCGATTCCAATAATTATTCATCTTATCTGTACAGTTTAAATCTCTAATCATATGTCGAGCCCCCTCACACTGATAAGATGCTAAAATTTGGAAACCAGAGTTTGGCTTATGTTCTGTCTTCGCGACTGGATCAGGTTTCAAAACGTAGGATCCGAGCCCAAACAACTTTAGAAGAATAGAACAGCGACATAGAAATCGAATCTACTTTTAAACTTCATTGTTGCTTTTTTTTTTCCTTGTGTTATCAATCAATCATTTTAGGTTACTTGTATCGTCAAAAGATTACTATCACAAAATATTACAAAGAATATCCAATAGCAAGAGCCTGAATAATCATCTACTACAGTTAGAAACACTCAATAAATGGCCTTCAAAGTCTCCAATTATCTTAAACTTTCAGATCCTTCATCACGAAAACATTTTTTTTCAGAAGAAATACTCCATTCTTTGCATTCCAAAACACTCATTAAAATTGCGTGCGCAAATACAGTTCAAAGATCTAATGATGCAAGATATCAACGGTTAATAGAAGGAAATCATGGCACCCATACTTTTTTTTCTTATGTCGTTCCTCAGAATATTGAAACTGTTTTCTGATGCCTTTATATCAAATCCTTCTATTAGATAAGCAAAAAACATAGTTCACTGTGGAAATTTTAATGAATATATATTTCATTATAAAAAAGATGAAGATTATAGGAAAGAATTATTCTTTTTTTCAAATGAAATTATTTAATTTCATTATAACAACGAAATATTAAATGCGTTGATTCCAGAGAAAACAAGAAACGAACTAAACCAAAATATCAAGAGAAAGATGGAAGCAAGCGAAAATTAAATAGAAACAATAACTGAAATAGCAAATAGATTTTCAAAACCATGTACGGAAACAAATTTAACATATTTTAAAAGGATAGGGGACTCTATCAGGCATTTTTCCAAATTATTCACTAAAAGTTATGAAATTTTTAATAAAATATACATATCTTAAATATTTCCATCAAAATAAAATATATTATTATAAAATAATAAAAATATATAACTTTCAAATATTTCTAAACGGAGATATGCATTAAAATATACATAAATAAAAAAAACTTTAAAAAAATCTTCAAAACGAAATACTACTTTTAAAAAATGCAAAAATATGTATAATCTAAATGTTTCAAAAAATTCCAGGTTTTCTCTCTTTTTTTCGGTGTTATCATACTATATAAATTAATTTAGTGAAAAAGTGGGCATGATTTTGTAATTCTAATTACTTTTTGTTTTGCACGCACAATGAATTTTTATTCAAATGCTCTATTTTTCTGAATTATTGTTTAGTTTTAAAGACTTAAAAGAACTCAATGCATAAAATGCATATCCAGTTTAATTTTACCGAAACCGTCATTAATAATTTAAAATTATTTTCCATAAAAGTTAAGACATCTAGGATGTTTTAAATAAATTTAAGTATAATCAGAAAAAAACCTTTTGTGAAACAATCATTAAAAGTATATTTATTACCCTAAGACCTTCAAACATTCATTTTATTCGATAATAGAATTTAAAATCTTATTTTAGTCGAATATAAGGAAATAGTTTGATAATAAAACAATTAAAAAAACATATTTTCGTCAGATTTTTTTTTTTTTTTGCTCATTTGGAATTTTTTTTCTGTTTTCTTAATGCATAGATTTAAATTATTTATATCAAAATACAATCACTAACGCTATTCCTTCAGACTTCGTTCGAATCAACTTAAAAAAGCACTACTGACAGCGCGAAGCACATATCGAGAGTTTACAAATAAGCAAACAGAAAACGACGATATGATCAGCTGCTCTACTGCATACGTAAGCAGCTTAGCTATGTCCCGTTAATCAATAGGTTAACGGTGTAGCGGAACAAGCAGAAGGAATCTTCGACGTAAAAACCCCCTTTCTCATCTCGCTCCAGGTGTGCCAGGTGGCCGACAGGAAGACCTTCAAAAGACACGGAAATCACGTGTCGGTACAAGAAGGGATGTTGTGAAGACGCCGAGCAACAGGGAGAAACTGCTAACACGTGGTGGTGGCGATTCGCCGTTTCCTCGAGGCTTGTCAGAATGCTACATCAAGGGTGTCAAATTCGCGACCCAAAATAAATATCTTTAACGGTCAAACATAAATGTAACGAAATATCAAATAATATTTTTATAGTTTAAGTGATAATTTTCTATTCTCATAAGGCTGAGAAAGGGAATCTACATGCTTATCTTACGATGTATGGTTTAAAATTTTATAAATTAGGAAGCGTGCATTTTAAAAGTGTTTGTGAATATGTTAATTCTCAAAATTTTTTATGTATTATGATGGTGAATAATTATCAGGCGTTTTTTGATGTGCTATATTTTAATAAAAGTTTACAATATTTTTTAAATTTATGAATGGAAATATTCTTTTAGATTATACAAATGCGAGTCGATAATCATACTCGTATTCGCGATATTATAGTGTGCCACTTTAAGAAAGGAAGGAAAGAAGAACAGTCGTTTCGAGATCTCAACAAGCTAACGAAAAGGGCATAATAACCGAAAGTCGATACAGGGAATAGTTTGCCCGTTTCAAATCTGGTGGCACTAGCTTGGAAGATAAACCAGGCAGAGGTTGAATATTGGATTTCGGCGACCAGACACTTTTGGCAGCCGTAGAAGAGAATTAATGCTGGACAATTCAAATGCTGAACGGCAACTTCAAAGTGGATTATTCAAAAATCATTTGGCTATAAAGCAGTTATTGAAATACATGGTGATTACGCGGCGGATTAATAATTTAAAAATTTTAATTTTGAATTGTTATGCTTCCTTCTTCATAATAAATAGCGTAATATCGTTTAAAACGTCTGATCATTATGCACGAAACCAAAATTTATAGGTCTAAGCAAAATGATACACAAACTTTTTATAATGTATCAAATATATAAAACAAACTTGTAAGGTAACTATCAAAAGAAAAACTCATTGCCTATAGTTTTTAAAAAACTGCTTATTTAATGAAAATTTAGTAAAATTTTTAGTTTGGAAACACAGAGTAAGTCAAAAAAAAATAATAATGGAAATATTTAATTTTTATTTTACCTAAATATATAGCTCAAACTACATAAAATGTAACAACCCACAAGATAAAAATTATTTTAATAAAAAATGAGCACTCAGAATTTGCCGCGAATAATTTTTTTTTTTGTCAAAATTTGTCTATGTTTTGAAATTCTGAATTCGAAATTTGAAGTATCTATAAAACATGTTTAAATGAAGCTATATTAAATGCCTCGGTTTATCACACCCTAAATGAGTTTGAATATAACAAATTTAAAGAAATTTTATTGAATTAATTTTGTGACATCATATTTTCAGTGAATCAATCACAATGAAACATTCATTTTTCAATAAAATGCATTTAGATACTGTATTTGCAAATTAGTTAATTTTAATGCGCTGGAAACAAATGTAGTTTTCAAGGCTTTTTAAAAGAAATGTCAAAAATAAACAAACTATAGCTGAGTGGATAGAGTATTAATATAAGCACATCAAATATTATTTTGTATGATGTTACAGTAAAAATAAAATAAATCTCTTATTTTTCGTTATGAATACTATTGTTCCCGATTTCATTTTTATTTTTTATGTATTATTGAAATCATTATATATATAGTTCTCTAGTGGAAGCTTCATAAGACAGATAACATCCTCAAGATTGGGTTATCACTTTTAGCCTTGTGGTCATGTTATCTGGCTACGAAAAAAAAAGATCGCGAGTTCGGGCCTAGAGATCTCCAAATAGCAACAGTTCCATCATATATATTTTTAAAATAAAATCTGTTTTAGAATTGACAAAGTTTGTCATTTATTTTCAAATCATAAAAAAAATAATAAAATTTCTGTATCAACCATTTTTACCACCAAGTCTAGATAAAGCATTTTTACCACCGAAAATAAATCTATCGAATTCAGAATTATCAATATCCTCTAAAACAGCTTTGAAATTAATTATAACAAAGTCTTCTGAGGTAGGAAAGATAGTAGTAGAAATGAGGTTGCAAGTGTTAAGAAGGAAACAATAGCTTTACAATTGTCCTCGTTCTTTTTTTTTAATCTCAATATCTCTACCAGTAATAAAGATAAACGTGTATATTTACGTCTGCGGGTTGTTCTCAACAGAATTTGGCCTAGAGTTACCAAATTTGGCTTTTTTTAAAAAATATATTTTTTGGAGGATTCAAGATCCACTACGGATCTATTTTTTGAAATTCTGATTAAAATTTTAATTCATTAAAAATTATGTAGAAATTTGACACTTTTTAGCTATAATTTTTGAAAAAAAAAAATTTAAAATCATTTTAAAATTTAATAAATAAGCCTTCCAGTGATGCCAATTTTTTTTCCTTTCATTTTTTTTTTTTTCAGTTTTAAAATAATTTTTATCAATATTTTAAGCATATGAAGCAACGATAAATTTCATTGTTGAAGTGAAACCAAATCCGTTTTCGGCGTTGCTACTATGATGTCCTTTTTTTATTGTTGATGATCAAGATATAAATTATTTGGCTTACATTTTTATATTGATTGCGTTTATCTTAGAAATCAAGCAATCGCGAAATTTTCTTGAAGTGCACCGATTTTAAATCACTCATACAAATACATAAAGATATAGACAGAAAATTTTAAAAATGCATAGGAAATGGACAGAACAGTGTAAATCTTTACTATGCTAATTGCCATTAATTCCAAATTATTAACTAGTCTCCATAGGCGGCTAGTTTTAAATCATGTTCGCTAAGAATATAATTAATGATGCAACAAATCACTTTTCCTTTCCTCAGTTCATGTTCCTCAATCTCTACAAGATTTATTTCAATTTATCATAGAGGTAACATTTCAAATATACTGCGATTTTGTTCTAAATATTGAATAACAATTTTTTATTAATTTTAATAATTTTATATAAAATATTTTTTATTTTTAATTATTTTATTTTAATTAATTTTAATAAATTTTTGTTATTTTTTTCAATAGATTTTTATTATCAATTATTTTTAATACATTCAGACTGGAGCATTGATACCATTTACTATACAATTTTTTACCAAAATAATCGCCTTTGATCTTTTTCCCAATGAAACATATTGTGTATAAATTATAATAAATGCTAAAAAATACCAAATGAAACATATAAGATAATACGAAGCAGTATATTAAGGTTCAACTTTGGGGATAAAGTAAACTAATGCAGATTATAACAGCATATTTTGCAAAACAATAAAATAAAAAAAGAAACCAAAGGATAAAGTTTCTGAATAAAAATAATCTATTAGGAACTTCAAGAAATGTATATTTTACTATTTGAATAGAAAAGTGTTTCAATGTCGAAATACTCTATTTCACAAATACATTATCTCAAGGAATTTAGCAAGCATGGAGTAAAGTTTAGATAGGGATTTACAACATAAAACAGATTCGTATTCATGAATGGGAAAAATGGTCCAATACGGAAGTTCATTATACTTGCCAAGCGCAATAAAAACACACTGAATCAAATTCCAGGATGTTTTTGTTACGACAACCTGACGAAGAATATTTTGATAATACATGGTCACGGGTACTATTGAGATAATTCACTTTCATATATTATTTTTAAGGCTTTTTTATTGTACACAAAAACATAAATTATAGATTTAATTTAATAAAAATTAAAATTTGTAACAATTTGTAATATAAATGTGAAAATGTCCAATTACCAGCCAAATATTAGCCATATGCCAAATTTGGCTGGTTCATAACTTATTCTTAAGATCTATAAACTGACCTGTAAAAAATTTCAATATATTTTTTCCCGAATTAATATCGCATTTTACAAATAATATACCTCTTTATAAAGCATTATCCTGCTAAAAATATTATCCTAATGAATTTAATTCAATCCAAGTTAAAATATTTAAAAAAATCTAATCAATGTTTCTTTTACATTGTAAATGGATTCTGTTTTCAGCTGTAGTACAATAGCAAATAAAAAAGGGGGCGCAGCTTCCTTTACTCTATAATAAAGATATTCTTTTTCACGAGCACAAAATAATGGAAATTGGGGAAGACCGGAAAGAGCATAAGTGTTCAGATTTTTATTTTCATTCGAGAGAATTATGTATTTCGTAGCACAGTAAAGAAAGCCAGTATTTGTGAATTAACTATATTTCTTTAGAGGACACAGATTACGAAAATTCAATCTACGACGTTAGTTTAGCGTTTTTACTGAATCTGACATGCGATCTTTGGCGGTAAATCCCTGATAGATGCATCAGATATGCATTTACGAAGCAATTTTCTAGAGCATTGAAACTAAAATTTTGCGAAAAAAATGGTTATAGTCACAAGACACATAGGAAACTTTATGTAGTCTTCTGAATTATCGCATTTATAAGCATGGGTAAGTACAAATCGACAGACGGTTAACTTTTTGACGAATTTAGTTTAATGCTTGATATTGATCAACGTTAAGAATGCTAAAACCGGTGAATCAAATTTCAGTTATGTAAAATTTCATGTCTTGTATTTATAGAAACATATAAATGGGTTCCCCATGAACAGATTTTGTTAAAAATTTAACAGAAATCTACGAATTTGGGCGAAAAGAACATACGTTAATTATCACTTGTTTAGCTCAAAACATTTTTGAGTTATGAGTTCACAGACAGACAAACATAATTCCAAAAATGTACTTTTCGAACTCGAGGAGGTCTGAAAGATTAGCATTGAAATTCGGAAAATTCTAACGGCAAGATCTGTTGAAATCTGGGGTTCGAATTTTTTGAACTGTTATAATTCTTTAACTTTGAATATAAGAAATTAAAAAGTAATAATGAATAAAATAAAAATAAATTAAATTTACAATCGCAAATTTCAAGTTATCATTTGAGCACATTATTATTTTTTATGCAATTATTTGTCTTAATTAATTTAAGTCATTAATTAGTTTAAACTCGTTAAAACAATCACGAGAATTTTCTATTGATCTCTGTCCTACCTTATATCTCTCTCTTTATATATATATATATATATATATATATATATATATGAAAAATTAATTACGACAATTCGTAAAAATTCGGAGAATGTATAATTTGGGAATCAATTTGTAACTTTATTCGTCAATAAATCATCAAATGTGACAACCTTCTGCGTTATTTTCAAATAACCTTATTTTAATTAATTGAAATTATCCCTGAATCAATAATCTTTATCGATTAAACAAACAATATCTTAACTTGTTTGGTTTATTATTATTTTTAATTGCGTGAGTTAAGCTATAGCACTGTGATTTTCAAGGGAAAAACTATAACAGCTGACTAGATATATTTCAAAAGCTATACTGTGAAAGCGGGCTAAAAAAGATAAATAGCCAATTTGATGCTTACGCATATTGAGGTTTCAACAATTTGTTATCTTCACATTCTGAGGTTCCAAAAACATCAAGTGAAAGCAATATATTCTCACATGATAAAAACACATCAGTGAATCATCACGAGATTGAAACTTCGTAAGTATGGTTTTTCCTGTATACTAATCTGTTACCATGCCAATCAAATTACAATCACAGTGGTAATACAAGTAGAAGAAAACTAATAGAAACAACGTCAGACATCTTATTATTAAATTAGAACATGAATTTTATTTATTTTTACCACAAAAGTAGTCTGAGCTCATAAAACTGACTCTACAAATAGGTTTTAATGTGATTTTTCAATACTTAAAAATCAACTTCTTGGCCGAGTTCGATGCAGAAATTGGCATTTCAAAATACCACTAATTCATATTTTTCTATCTAATGAAACCTGTTTCTCTCCTTTTAAAAGGTCCTTATTTAATTCATTATTATTATTATTAACCTTTCATATCGTAAATTAAATTTTTCTGTAGAAATAAACGCTTATTAAATTTTTTCACTTTAAAATTAAACTGACTATATGGCTACAACGAAGTGTTTTATTACTAAAAATCCCACGTGTGCACAGAACTATTCGATATGCGTAGGAGTTTAGGCGTCCAAGCACGTACATGTGCGTTCCACAAAGCAGTATATCACGCTTTATTCGAAAAATGGCTCATAAGACAAATCGCATTATTTCAGAATGCAGTATCATCTAGAGTTTATAACGTCAGTTTCGTTTATTAGTTCTTTATCATATGATAAACGAACTCTGTTAATTTGTGTGATATGCTAAAGGTAAGAAAAAGGATAAGGGTAACAAAAATATATAAGGGTAAAAAAGTATAAATAAAAGTCAAATGATGAAAAGCATGAATGGATCCGTAGAGAATTCTATGGAATTGAAAAGCCATGGTTATTATGACATATATTTTCAATCAACTGTTGCTAATTATTTTATTTCATTAATTCATACTCAAATTTCATAGCTTTTTATGAATAAAAGATTTATTACATAAATAAACATATAAGGAATATAAGTACTTAAACTGGTTTATATTAACGACAATAATAAGTAAAAACTGGCTCATACAAATGAAGTAACTGCCTGTTTTAAGACTATTTATTTGAAAAAGAATAAATATTTCCAGGAAAAAAATTGTGAGTGCTCTGTTATAGAGTTTCTTATAAATTTCACCATAAGGATGTCATTTATAATGAGCTGCCAAAACTTTTTTTTAAAAAACTTATACTCATCAAATTAAACTTTCTCAATTGTTATTGGAAAAAATCACTACAAAGAAACACAATATTGATTCCGTTGACTATTGATCGTTGATTCATATTAAAGGGAATAATCGATTCCAAAAATTAATTATTCGATATTACTGACGGATTTCTGATTAAGTTATGGCCGTTTGGCTAAACATAAACACCAGGAAGGTCGATTTAAAATGTCAAATAAATGTGATAATATATTATTTATAACTGTCAAAAGCAGGATAGGTTTATATTTATTGCTATTAGAGAGACTATGCGAAAAGTGGAATAGCAATAACTAGTTGCTTAAAATGAAAAATTATAATAATAGTATAGAACGCAAGTTATGATGTGTACGTCAAGTTACGTGTACGATTTTATTACCTAATAAATGTTTTGCCCTTTTTTTAAAAAGAATCAAAACAAATCTCTTCAAATGCATTAATGTTTGAAAAAAATTTCTAAAATTTCATCGGAATCTATTTTGTGTAAAATTTAAACACAAGATTCCATTTATTTAGCACAAAATGCAGGTACAAACTTGAAACTTCGAAAACCGTTCAAAATATCGAACATTTTTTGTGTTTCAAAATCCTTTAGCTTTGATCCTCTGATCCTTTAACTTTCAAATGATGCAAAGATCTTGTCAATATTCGGAATATTTCTCAAGTTATAAAGATTTATCCTGGGGTATTTTTATTAAAAATTCTAGTTTCGGATTTTTTAAATATCATTTTATGAAAAATTATATTTTCCCACTATGTTGCGTTATTCAAACAATCACAACTCACTAAAAAATTAGCCAAAAACAATTATTTAAACACCAAAATAATATGTAATTAAATAGTGGATGTTTTGTGCCTCAATGAAAGTTATATTTATGGAAATAAATTTTCAATAGCTATTTAAAAATTTAAATTACAGAAGAAATCCACTTTATTTACTTATTATTAAAGAAAAAATTGTTAAAAAAATTATATATTTTTATAACTTGATTGAAGTAAACAATATGAAGACTAGTATTAGGTATAATTTCTATATAGAACTGCGTGTTTGTAAAAATTAGAATTTAAGATACCATGTTTCAAAAAATATGCTAATTAGTTCATTGAAATATTAATTATCAATTAATAATTAATGTAATATGTTTTTCCTCACTGAAATGAGTTCAAACATATATTAATGACTTACTGGGAAAAAATTGGATTTTGAAAGTTAAAATTTAAAAAGAAATATTCTAGTGCATACATACACCTTAATGTCTCCATAAAACTCTTTACATCTTAAACAAGCAGTGGAATATATTTATATTTACCATATTCAACACTTTTGAATATAAATGATATTCAACTATAGATTTAATGTATTACTGAGATATTAAATTATTTCAACCGAATTTTAAGCGTCTTATTACCCTATTAATCATTTTAAAATACTTTTTTGAGCCCTCTGAAAATCTCCTTTGCAGGTGGTAAGTATATATACCAGAGAACTATAAAGAGTTAATAAATAAAATTCTATATCTAATGTAACTATAAAGAGTTAATAAATAAATTCTAAGATGAAATCGCTATAACAGATTTGAGCCTCACAATCTGAAAAAGGGAACTATTACAGCCCGTAGCTGAGAGGAGAGAAAAAAAATTGCAGCAGGGGCCATTGAGAAGGAAGCGGAAGTATGAATGAGCTGTGTAACAGAAGTGGGTCAACACGGACGGACAAGTGAAAGATCGGGATAAGGTTTTAATATAGACTTTCGGGAACAAAAACACTTAAGGAGGGTGGGAGTGAAATCGATAGAAAGAAATCAGTTCTTGAATTTATCACTTGAAGAATACCTACAATTCCTTCGCACAATTTTAGCGCTAGTTTTAAGTTTTGAATAAGTAATTAAATATTTTGTATCACGCAATTCCTAATGTTTACAATGCGAAGAAACGTGGCAACAATTCTTAACCCCTTACAGTTTCCAGAAATTTTTATTTGGACGCCAAAGTCGCCAAATGGTAGCCAAGCTCTGAGATTACTGACGCGACACCAGATCATAAATAATATAAGATATATATAAATAATATAAGTCAGAATTGAATTAAATTTTTTATATATTACTTGTTTATTATTACAAGGGAATGCTCTCTATTCGACTTGTATTTAATATAGCATGTGTATTTAACTTTTATTTAAATTTCGTAATAAGAATTTATATTAAATTTTGAATATGCATATACATATACAAACATACTATATAAAGATATCAGCTGCCTATCATCCATTGCCATTAGAGTGAAAAACCTTACACTACATTTCATAAATCTAGCTTGTTTGTTTGAGCTGTTCTCACATGGACACGATTGACAGTTTGGCATTGAGGTAATATACAAAATTTCATTCGTTTCATTTTTATGTATTTATTTTCTTAGGTTATCCTATTCACCAGTATTTATGAGAAAAATGTATAATTCAAAAATTGAGCTTTTCGACTTCAGGCAAGTCTAAAATAGGTAGGTGTATCGAAAAGCAATCGTCGAAAATTTTAATGATTATCATAATTTATCTTTGCTTCAGAGAAAATAAAATTAAAAGATAAAAAAGAAGAGGAAAAAATAAAGAAGAAGAAACTATCATGGCAGGAATGTTTAGAAATTTTTTTAAATGGTAAGTAGATGAATTTAATAAATAATTCTGAATTTAAATTCTCATATCAAAATAAGTCTAAAATAGCAGTAAACACAATTTTACTAAATTAGTTTTGAAAAACTATTTCTATAGTTTAAACAACTAGACAAAGCTGCCGAAGCGAGAAATAACAGAAGATGAAAATTTTTCTTACACTAAAACATTTTTCTTATTATCAGAATAGTTTTAAAAATAATTATCGAAAAAAGTTTCACATATAAATTGCATCGCAATAACACATAAAGTTGATTGGAATATATCAAAAATATTTAACATCAACACTGTAATAGTTTAGTTTCAAAATTAAGTTATGGAGAAATTTGATGTCAGTATTAATAAGTTTCATTTTATTCACTATTAAAAGCTATAAATATCTGAGGAAATCTAATTTTTGAACTGTATTGCAAAATATGCACATAACAATCAATTTTTAAAATTTATTTTTTCTTCTGGCAATGATGCGCTTCACATCACTAGATAGCGAAAAAAAAAATTTCATTTTCATTTCAAATTTCTATTATTTTAAGTTAAGTTTGAATTTTTTTTAAGTTATAAAAAAATTCAAAATAGGAATTTTAAAAAATATTTTTATTTATGTACTTAAAATAGCATTTACATTTATTTTAGCCTTTATTTTAAAATATTTAAATATTTTTTTTCTTCAAATTAACTACTTCGAAGTATACTTGTACGAACTCAAAACTGAAATAATTTAACCGATCAATGATAATTACTTCTTAAAATATAGATTCGAACATAGAAAAATCGCAAATTATCATCCTCAGTTTAAAAGTAAGATAGTAATTGCATGGTATTTAATTAATTTTCTATCATCTCAAAATTCCTTAATGTTTCAAAAAGTTGATTTTGATCTTATTTATCACTACTCTTAGGTTTTCTTCTTTTGTCCTTGTATTATATTCGTTAACTGTATTTTTTAAAATAAAAATAATTTTAAATAATCTATTACACTACTTATTTCTGTCCTACAATATTAAAATAGTTTATTGTTATCGAGAACACGTAGTGGATAAAATTTCGAAATTTCAGTCAATCAAATTATGAGTGCAAATATGGAAAAAAAGCTCCATCTTCGCAAACCTGAAACAAGCCAGGTTAAATAATGGTTTATAACCACAATGCATGCTCATTATTTTCTTTAAAAAATTACATTTGCAATAGCAACTTTAAAGATTTTTCACAAAAATTTTATATCACCCAAATAAATTATCCACTAACAAGACATATCTCAGAATTAAGATTCGCGGGATCAAACCAAATGTCACAATTTAAAGCCTTAACAGTTGCTAAGTCATACAACCCAATATAAAGAAACTAAAAAACACGACACACATCACACAAAAGGAAGAAAGAATGAATAAAAACTACCAATAATAATTTAAAATTGCGGGATATGTCTCCCTTTCTTCCACTTAAAAACCATTTAGTGCCGCACAATTACAGTTTTGCGACTCTTTCACGAACAAGGCCGTGAACCAGTCTTCTCCAATAGTTTTCTCTCTAAACGAGCTTAACCTTCAAATTAAGCAGAAAAGGGACCTTGCCAACGACAACACAAGGCTGAGATGACAACGTTAAAGAAAAATAACAGCTAAGGAAAATACAGAATGAAAGCGTTTTAGTAGTAATAAAGCAACAATTAAAATCAATATCATCGCGTGTTATTGAATTACAGAATGGCATCTCTATGTTCATTTACATGAGAGCAAAAGCACATGCATAGGGCGCGGCAAGGAAAAAGAACATAACGGCTTTTAAAACAGTCGAACAGTAAGCTATTACTTCATTAATGAATGAAAAAATGATTTAATATGCCATATTGCGTGTCAGAGTAGGTGACCTTGGATTTTGAGATTCAAAAGTCCACTCGGTATATGTTTTCTACATTTCAATCTGCCAACTTCAAATTAGTTTGATTGGCATCTCAAAAGGAAGTTGAATCGCCACTTAAGAATTAAATAACGTCATTTAGAAGTTAGGTAAAAATTATAAACTTCTCTGAATTTTGGTAATAAATTATTTCAAACGGCGAAACGTATTAATATATCTGCTTAATTTAATATTATGTTAAACAAAGAAAGCAGAATTTGATCACCAAAATATTTGCAATATAAGAAAGTTCTGCGTGTCACTAAGATAAACCAGCTGGAACGGTCTCCTCGAAACTTACCCATATTCTTTCTGTTAAAACTGCTGTCGATCCCTCCCCACCCCACACACACAAAATTGAAAGAGGTAGAACAAGGACATGAAAACCACGAATGTCCAAATTTTTATCTTCGCTCACATGCGCGTGTATGAGAGTTTCGGACTTCGAAATGCAGGAGGAAAAAAACCTTGTGTAATAACTGCATAATATTGGAAAATAATAGTTACGGTATATACATTTTGAGTTTAAAATTTTAATTTTAATTAATTTTATACTTATTTGTTTATTTAACGTTTTAAATAACTACATCTTTAGAAAGTGTTAATGTTCGTACTTTTAAGCTTTAGAATTTTAGTCATAAGATTTCATTTTTGGATTTTTATAAGTAAACGAAACCTCCATTGTGCATGTACTTTCAGACATTTACTATTAGTTCAATACAATTTGCACACAGATATTGTATATTACATATATGTGCACATTCATACACACTGATATTTTAAATTTAAAATCTTATTCAAAATTTAATTAATTTTCTAATTTTTATATTATTTTAGCACATATTAACTGTATTCGGAAATCCTCTTTAATTTCCTGATCCAATTCCCCTTGTTATTTAATTAATTCTACACGCTCTCTAGAATACTAATGGTTTTAGCATTTTCTCACGCTCCTAGTAAAGGGATAAATATCCCTGATGCTTACATGCTTAGAACATTCTTCTCCTTTTCCGAAGACTACACAAGTCAAAAAAATCTCTATAAAAATTTCATAGCTCAATCACTGAGGGAAATATTTTCTATGCCTAGATATAAACTGACGCATCTCTGACCGCTTTTTATTTATACAAATTATGCTTGAAGTGATTAAATAAATAGAAGCTAAAATTTCAAAAGTTTCTTCTTCTCGGACAGGTAACTCGAAAAATGTGTTTATATAATGAATAATAATATAAATATAGAATAAATATTTATATAGTAAAAAATATATAATTAAACTAAACTGTCAAGCATGCCAAATACGAATTTGGCGCCGAGTGGTGTTTATAAAATTCCAAAATTCCTAAATGGGAATCGTGGTAACTAAAGTATTCATATTTTTCTTAATCATAAATAGAAAAGATATACTAATTTAGTTTGTCCATAACCCAACTACTGATAGCAATGTTTTTAATGTGCATAAATAAGTCTAACATGTTACAAGTTTTATCTTTAGAAAAAATATCCAACCTATTACCAGGTCCGAGGTTGCAGAAATTTATTTAGAAACATCAAATGGGATATCAAATGTTTCCAAATAATATGCTGATTCAAAAGATGAAAGTCCATGTATATATTTACTCATCGGCATTTTTGATGCGCTGAGCAAAGGACTCTGGCCTACGAATATCAGCAACTGCGAGTTCTTGTGGAATACCGTTTTAATCTCATGGTTTTCAGCTTACGCAACCTGAGATAGCTATAGGATGCAGATAAGATCCCAAGCACAAACAAACGCGGAGGAGAACGCAAGAATTCCCACAAAAAAGCGCACTCGACGAAAGGTGTGTGACTCAAGAAGCCAAGATGTCTTTCGTCATATCTCGAAAAAACCCGTACACTCACAATCGCCTATTGGAAAAACATTTTTCTTCTGTCATCAACTTCAACCCAACTTGGAAACCATAACGAACTGCCAATGGCAGGTGTATCAATGGAGATGCCTAAAAATTGAAGGTCTGGGAGAAATTTGCATTTTTTCTTATTTTAGAATGATGAGAGTTAAGATCAATAATAAAAGGAATAACGAAAAGAAACTCCATAAGACTTGGTTGTCTTACTCAATACTTGAGATGTTGTAATGTGTTTACTGCAATTGATTATAAAGGGAAGAAGAATGAAACATCAGTTTTACCTAAAACAGAAGAGGCGGTCTTAGTAACCGGAACAAGCACAAACTTTAACTACTTGTCCCAAATTAGATATAAATATTAGTTAAATCTCCAGGATTATATCTGAAAATTCTTTTTAACAGATAACTCATATAAACAATAAAACAAACTTAATTATATTTGTCTGAATTGAATTAGCAATTAATTAAATTATCCTCAATTTGAGCTTTATATTTTTAGTGACCAGATATTTAGACTACTTCCTAAAAATAGCCAACGAATAAAAAAGCATTCAATTTTTGATTTAAATGTAATGTTTTATTAATGAATAGTGTATATTAAAAGATATTAGCAGTTAAATTTTTTTAAATAGCCAATGGCAAAGGTATAAATTGAAATGCCTAAAAATTGAAACTGGGAAAAATGTGAAATTTATTTTTATTTTTAAATGGTGGAGATTTAAGATAAATAATATAAAGCATTACTAAAAGGAATTTCTTAAAGCTTTGTTGTCTTACGCAATACCTGATTTAATTTATTTACTACAATTAATTATAAAGACAAGAAAAATGGAATATCAATTTTATTTAAAATATAACATACAGTCTTAGGAACCGAAAGTCCCAAAATTTAAAAGCTTATTCCAGATTAGTCATAAATATTAATTAAATCACCAGGATTATATCGGAAAATTCTTATAAGAGAAGAATCATATTAAAAATGAAAAAGACTTAATTGGGGTTAGCTGAATTAGCTAATTCATTAGTTAAATTCTCCTCAGTTTTTGCTATATATTTTTAGCAACCACCTAGACTAGTATCTAGTATCTAGACTACCTCCAAAAAATAGTCACGGAATAAATAAAAAAAATCATTTTTGATTTAAATATTTTATTTCATTCGTGATTAGTTCATATTTAAAAAAAGATTAAGTTATTTTTTTAAAAAAAAGCTGCAGAATTATTTTATTTTTTGGTTTTTACTGCACTTAGAATATTATAACAATAAGCCAAAAAGAATACAGCAAAATACTCTATTAAAAGTTGCTTAACTCTTAAACAATAATTATGTTTAAAGCATATCCTTAATTATCGCACTTCTTATTAATATTTAAATATCCCATATTAATTTTTCTAAAATATGAAAAATTTATTTAAAATAAATAATAAAAGAATAGCTTGATTTAGTTTCTTATAAAATGGCAGCAAAAATATTCTACTTTTCTTTTTACCGTATTTAGAAAATTACACTACTAATTCAGAAGAACTAGCCCAAAAGATTAAAGCAAAAACTCTATTAATGCTTGTATCATTCTTTTTAATTCTTTAAAATATAATTATGATAAATTATTCTATGTTCTCAAATTTTGCCATTTGTGTTTTGAAATCTGGATTTTATCCGTTTGTTCTTGATTGAAATCTTGCCCTTAATTGACTCATTTCTTATTAACATGTAAATTAAATATTAAATTTTCTGAAAAGTGAAATTTTTTTTTAAAATATAATTTCTGAGATATTCGAATTGCTGCTTTTTTAATAATCATCATAATGGAACTTTTATGGATGATTCAATCTAAAAAAAAGAAATGAAGTTATAACTGTTTCTTTGTCTCTTGCGTTCTTTTATTTTCCTTTATTAGTTATTTTATCGTTGACTTATATCAAAACAAGGAAAAGTGTATTTATTTTGATAAATAATGCAATTTGTATCTCACTTCCTTCATGGCCTTAGTACGGCAAAGATGGGCTGTTATAGCCCACAAGGAGGCTAAGCATATTTTACAGCGCCCTTGTCCATATATTGATCTAATTGATATGCATAGCGGTTATATACTTTCGAATTGCAAAAATCTTGAAATCAAGAAATTCAAGACAAATTGCATTTTATCAAGTCAGCAATTGGAATGTGGCCTGCTGCTTCTGTTCGATGGACTGACGCAAATTTTTATTTTATCCCAAACTTAATTTTTATCGTATGCATTTCTTTAATTCATCATCATCGGATTAACGTGAACTGGTTGTTAAGAAATTTAAAAATTTTATATAAATATCATTGTTGAAAAAAAAAAAAAAACGTTTGTTTTAGCGATAGACTTTTACCTTAGTTAAAGCATCGTATCTTATTTATAAATGCTTTATTTTAACAAAATGTTTTTTTTATCAATTTTTTGCGAGAAGGAAACATAATATTTAATCTTTTGTATATATTCATACCATGTGTCATGGCGCAGTGTAGCCATTTCTGACTCTTGAACCATGAAAATGCAGATCAACCAACCTTAGTACTGCAGATAGTGCTTTCGACTACTGAAGATTCTTTAACGAAATCATCAAGTTTATTTATCAAATTATTTTTTGTAACTTTAAAATAAATTATTCAGAAAGAATGGTCCTTCCAAATATACAAAACAAAAGCAATTTTTATTACATCTCTCGTTTAACTATTCACCATTTACAAAAATGTGGAGGAAAGACAAAGAAAAAAATTTACAAAGAGATTTTATTTGAAATATGAAACAAAACACTAGCATCTTTCCAGTCCAATCTAAATAATTTGGTAGATTGGACTTTAAAATTAAACACAGAGATCAAAACTAAGAAACTAGAATGAGAGTGATAAGACCGGTGGTTTTCCCGTGTTTGCATAACTGTCGAAATATAAGAGAATCTTTATCGTCTCGAATGTGCGGTTTAAAATATTTGGACGAAAAAGATGCCAAATTATAAAAATTTGATCTATTAAATGAAGGACTCACTTTTAAATAAAAGAAAAAATATTTGAATCGTTGGCCATAAAATAATTTCAAAATATTAGGTGTTTAGAATTAAAATGTCTGTACTTGTATGAAAAAACAGTCAAATTAAATAAATCTGATATTACGATTTGAACGATTCTTTTTTTTTTCAAATAAAAGAACAATATTTATCTTTTAAGCATAAAATAATTACTAAGTATTGTCTAGTTGGAATCAAAATATCTTTGCTCAGAGTGTGGCTGTATTGAGAAAAACTAATGGTGATTGGGTAAGAGGCATTTCGGGGCTGAGAAAAATTGGAAGCCATAGCATAGTAGAGAAAGAAAAATTAGTAACTCTATTCTTAGCATTGTAGAGAAAAAAAAGTGTTCCTAATCAAAGCACTATGGAGAAAGAAAAAATATAGACCCTATTCAGAACACTGTAGAAAAAGAAAAATTGGTGACCCTATTCCGAGCAATATAGAGAAAGAAAATTTTGTGACCCTATTTAGAGCATTGTAGAGAAGTAAAAATTAGTAATCTTATCCACAGCGTTGGAGAGAAAGGGACCCTATTTAGACCACTGTAGAGAAAGAAAAATTAGTGATCATAAGATGAAATGTCGGTTTACATATTTCAGTGTGAATAGAATTAGAGTATTCCCAATCAAAATAATGCAATAAAAATAAAGAAATATCTGTGGTATCCATTTTAAGCATGGATAAACGAAAGGGTGCAAGTAAAATAGCAAAGGACTATGGGTGGTGACGGCTTTAGGTATTTTGAAGTCCTAGGCAGTATTCACTATGAAACCCTTCTTTTCTAAAAAGATATTCATTTCATATTTCAGCACATTTTTAACATATTAATTATTCATTTTATGTTAATAACTTTTACTTTGTTAACATTATTATGAATATTTATTCGTTTTTTTTTTATCAATCGCGATTCCATTCTTCCTTGCGCATATTTGTACACAATATCATTGAAGGATATGTTCTATTTTTTAAAAAAAATACTTTGAAAACAAGTAAGAATAATAAAATAAACAGTAACTTTACCAATTGTACCCGATAGAGTAATAATATTATCATTATATTTTATTATTCATAAAATGTGTATTTTTTACTAACATATTTATTTGGAAAATAGGAAAATAAAAGTTTTTTTAAAAATCGATTTATCAAAAATCCCTCCCTGCTTAGCAACCCTTGGCGGCTGTTTTATCAGCTCAGTTGGAAATCCGTCAGTGAACCAAGAGAAAAAAAATTTTGTTCCAAAATAATATTCATGTAAAGTCTATCTTCTCTTCTCCGCCCCCCTCGATTGATTAATAATAAGTTACCAACTAATCCTTTATTTATCTAAGCACAACCACTTTCTAAATAATCTCACTGCCTATACTTTTCGAAATTTCTAAATAATCTTATTATTCTATGCACCTATTATTCTGGAGGTTAAGAACATGAAGTTCAAGAACTCCGTGGAAGCCCTTCAAATCAGTAATGCTCAGTATTATGTAATTTGCAATATTTAGAAACGAATAAGAATAAAAATTAATTCGAAGAGCGAATTTTTCCGACGAATTCGGGCAATTCATAGAATATATATGAATGATTCCTCACCATATAAATATTTTCTTCATAATCATACAGCATTATAAATGGTATAGAAATGCAATAGACGCAAAATATTGAAATAAACTTCCAGATGCTAGTTTAAAAACGCCTATAAGATAATGAACCTTCAAGTTATGAAAATTAATAATTTTTTACTCAAAGATCTGATTCTTGTTTTAGCCATTCCACACTCTGTGTTTGAGATACATAATACACAGATTTGGCTATATTTTAAATACTAACAGTTTGATACACTACTTCTTTTGAAAAGGGTTACTTAACTCTTATCATACTTTGTATTGTTCGAATTTTATTAAAGATTTGTATATGGAATTGACTTTCTGCGCAGAAAAGGACTTACATGGAAACCTAGATCTAAATTTATTACAGCCGTATCTTGAAAAACTATGGTTTTTCTGGGATTACAATTGTTATAGCCGTGATGACGTATATTAGGATTTAGTTGGTATTACTTTTAATCGGTGTAAATTTGCAAATTATGACGTTGACATGCAAGGTGAAAATAACGCAAGCTTCGTCAGCACGTGTATATAAAACATTTTCTAGAAACTAAAAACTGTCCTATCGTCTTTAAAAAAATTATTGGAGCTTAGAATATAGATAAATAAGAATTCTCGAAATAAGGATTTATGTTTGGATAAAACAAAGTTTTTTTTTTATTATCTTTTTCTTTTAAAAATTTATGTCCAATTCATACTTCTGTACTGGAAAAATATGTCGATTCGTAAATTAAAGATTAACTAAACTCTGAATATTTTACTATTAGGTTGTTCGGAAAGTAATTTCGTTTTTTCCCGACATAGGATTTAATTGTATTTTTCGCACCCAATTTCATACTTAAACCGCAAAATCATTTTATGTTTTAAGAGCTGATATAGCAAGGCTTGAGTGTGAAAAAGTGCAGCTGATTCTTCGCAGTAGTTTTTGGATGGTGCCCTTTTAAATATGGAGAGCAATAAACAGCATTTTCGTCATTTTTTTTCTTTTTTGCTATATAAAAGGTAAAAATGCTGTCAAGCCAGAAATAAATTAGCCAATATGTGTGGAGAAGATGTGTTAACAGTACATCAGTACCAGAACTGATTTGCAAAATTTTTCCTTCAAATGAGGAGGCCAAAAACCACCTCGATCAGTTTTTTTTACAGCAAAGACCAAAACTTTTATGAGCGTGTAATCATGTTACTACCAAAAATATGGCAAAAGGTAATAGACTACCGAACAACCCAATATTTCTGATAAAGTTATCAAGTAATATTTTACAGCTTCAAATAAATAATTAAACAGACTTGGTTAACTCTCTTAAACACCATAAGTAAAATGCGTAAAAATTACATCATTTACATAAGAATGGAGTAATAATTTAGGGTATTTCCATTGCTAATGAAGAAGATAGAAAATCTTAACTTTTAAAATTTTTTATTTATAATACTTTCCAGTTAGTTTTTGAACTATTGGTTGGTTGTAAAAAAATTGCAAACGTTTAGATTTCTTTGATTTTCTCTTAAATTTCAAGGCATATTTTTAAACTTATAAACAATGAACTCGTTTTTCTTTTGTAAAGTAGTAGCAAAAATTAAAATAAATTCTAAAACAAAAAAAATTATTTATTTTCTAAAAATAACCCAACATTTTTATAACAAATGAAACCTTAAAAACCGAATATTAGAATCGCAAAATTTAAAAAAATGAAAATTCAAGGCAACTAAGTCGCTTTAAAACCAACTATTCAGCGCTAAGATTATATCGTTTTAGTTTTTACCTTTTGCTAAATAGTATTATAAAATATTACATGAAATCCGACAACATTTCCTTTAATATTGTTACACAATTCAAGAGCTTTATTCACAACATAGATTAGAACCGAAAAAGAATTAGGCAGAATTAGCGTCGCAGTGAAAGGATATAAAAGAATTTAGGTCAGCAAAAAACTTTTCACAGAATTTCTTTTTCTTTAAGAAGTAAATGATGATATAGAAGGAGAGAGAGATAAAAAAGAAAACAAATTTTGATATAAAATTTAGACATTTAACTCTTCCATTTCTTAGAGAAACAATCAAAATTATAAAATACAAATAAGAATAAAGAACAATAATCAACTTAATTTTTTTTTTTAAAAGAGTTTCAAATGAAATTTCCATTCGCTCAGGCAATATATGGATATGCAGCAAACAATAAACAGCACTCGAAATGCAATTAACATATTTTGTTATCCAAAATTAATGAAAAGTGAATTGAATATAATTGACAATTATTCGAAATATAAATGAATAATAATAATAATCAAATTCAATTCTTAACTTAGAAAGAAAAATTACATGCTTATGTCGCTTAAGTATCTAAATTTGAATGTTAATTAGAAAAATTATACGATAGAAAATTTAACGCTCCTTTTCCAAGGTTTACTTCAATACTTTGATTCGAATACAGATAGAGATTTTTAAATTATGATTTATTCTAGTCTATATTTATGCATACAAAACATAAAGATTGAATTCGAAAAAAAAAAAAAAAAATAGAAACAAAAGAATTTTAATGTTTGGAGAAAGAGGTTAAAAAAATGACGAGGACGACACCTAAGCTGGCACCCTGAACACCACACCAGCGGGAGGACGTTTGGCCGGACGGGTTTAACGTGCAAGAGACCCCTCCTTACACGACGGTTCTTCGGTAGAATCGAGTCTCGAACCTGAAACCCTCCTGTTTCGAAGCCGAGACCTTACCATCAGGCAACCGCGACCCTTGTGTGTAATTGGTAAACGAGTCTTGAGTGTGGCTCGTTTTACTCTCTTTCCCCTCACTTGTGGTTTTCAGTAGTACTTTGATGTCTGTTCATTTTACTGACAATTTACAGGAGAAAATTTCGTATCGTAGACGGAGTTGGCAGATTTATGAGCAAATCTATAAAGCCTCAGGTTGTCGAAACGGGGCTTAAGACGATTGATCTCTAGCATTTTGCCAGAGGTCAAATTCATTCGGTCCAAAACAACAACAACAAAGTAAAAAAGAAAAACATTGACTTACCGATTGTATACCCGGCACGTCAGATTATTAATCCTTTTATCCGATTTGTATCTCCTGAAATCCTCGAACCAATCCTTGATGGCGGTCACACCGAGAACAAACATCACTGGTATAATGGCAATCTCCTTGCCGAAGGCATTGATCTTGGGCACCCAATTCAAGAGCACAATGCCAATAAAGTACAAGTTCGCAATGCGGTGGAACTGCTCGAACAGATTTTTTGGTATGAACGACAGGATAGTGTACTTGGTAGTGCGTATCCGATTGCAAGCATACCCACGATGTGGATGGTGCTTTGCTGGGACGTTTTCCGGCAACGTGACATTGTTGTGAACCACTCGAACTTGCTTTTCCGGGGGCCGTTTCCGGTTTTTCCAGAAAAACAGACGCTGCACGATGGAGAACGGTCTGTGAACGGCCACGTCCGAATTCGCAAGAGACTGACTTCTGTCTTCAGGCATGATGCCGCTGTGAAAGATAAAAATACATTTTGCGATTAACCAATTAAAACAACGCATATGCTTTCATGTAAGAACAAAAAGAATTTGTGATTAATTCACTATTAGCAAACAGTTCATAGTAATTTAGCTTTTTAATTTCCAAATTCGAAGAAGTGAAGAGAATGAATAAGCAGAAGAGTTTAAATAAACATTGGCTTCAGTTTTTTTAAAAGAAAATTAGTGATTTTATAAAACATAAATAACAGTTATGGAATCGCTCCAAAATGCATGATATTAAAGAGATATCAAGTTGATCATTGTACTACTTTTTTATAATTAGTAAAAAATAAATAAAACATATTTCTTTTAACACTTCTTAATATTTATCAAAAATGCCTATGATCTTAGAAAAAAAGTGAAAATGTTTATAACTATATTTCAAATAAGGTACAACAAAATACAGTTTCTTTCAGAAGATAGAACATTCAGTTTTAGAATTACTTAGATAGACTTAATGTGCAAACTGATAATCATGGAAAAACATATACAAATAGACTTCCTGTGTATATACACAACTCATAATAGTTTTCAAGCAAATACTAGAAATTATTAAACTTACCTATAATGAATCTCAAAAAAATAATTAATTGAATTAGCTAATCTTTAATAACTTTAATTAGACATAAAAAACAGATGTCAGTAAATGATTCTCATATGCTACTACTAGCCTGAATTCTCTTTTCCGATTAAGGCATTGAATACATGAAAATATTGCAACATTATCTTTTTGATAACTGGTTTGGCATCTGAGAAACATTAACTTATCAATAAAAGTGCAAGAGCACTTAAAAATTCATGGCCAATTGAATAATGTAGCATATCCTATCACAACCACAGTAGAAACTTGTAGGAATCAGTCACTAATGTAAAAAACAGAAAACAATACAGAATAAATAATATCAAAGAGAAAACCATGATTTTAAAAAAGAATACGTAGTTATACTGTACTTGATGTCTTCCAATATGCTCATTAATGGAGACTTGATTTCACAAAAATATCTTAAAAGTGCGCGCTATGAGAAGGATTGATAAAATTTAAACAAGGCAGCAAAATTTTCAGACAAACCGGCAGCTCAACAAAATAACAGGAATGAATTTTCTCACCGGAAGATAGGAAATTCATCATATGACATATCAGCATAAGTTTTTATTGTTACGTCACAGTTTAAAAAGATTAGATAAGTTCAACTCTTTACTGCCACATTATGTCATATTGTAAATTCTTTTAAAGAAGTTTTTGAGCTCCTGCAATTTGCTAGCGAAATCATTCACTAAATTAAAAAAAAACAAAAAAAAACATGGATTCACTTTAACACGATTTGAAAAATGGTAGAAATAATATTTGTATTGCGCGAATAAATTCACAGAACGATTGTGCAAGTCATGAAGTTAAGCACTTTACATTCAATAGCAATTAAAAAATGTGCCAGAACTTCACAAAATTCTATATTTTCAAGTCAATTAAAAACAATATAATAGAATTTTTTACTTAAAATTTTATGCGAAGTTGGATTTCTATATAAACAGCTTATATCTTTATAATTCATATCTAGACGTCGATATCTTCTGTTTCATTATGTTTTCGATAAAATATTTTTCCAAATCATTACATAAAAATTTTATTAGAAACTGCTCGTGCACAGAAAATGTGAAATAGTAACACTCCATTTTTTCCCGATTTACAAATTTAATCATATATTTAATTAATTTTGCACGAAAAATTTAAATTTAATTTAAATGCATGCAAATAAATTTAATAGCATCCAAAACTTAAATTTCCATCAATCTAAATTCGACCGAAAGGTCTAAATCAAAATTTAGATCCTTCAGTCTGCAGAAGAAAGACCGGGAAAATGGTACGACTCCTTTGGTAAAGGAGAAACAGTAGGGGACAGTGTTTCCCTTTCCTGATTTTCAATATTAGCTTTTTATTAGCTATGTATTTAAGTTCAAAATTCTGTTGCAAATTCAAAACATCACTCTGATCAGTTTTGCATCTATAACATATTTTAAAATTTCATTTTTTTTTTTCAATTTTTATATTTTTTTAATTATTTTTGTAAAAACCTTATATGGAGATCAAAAGTACAACACAGTGTATACCTTTGACTAATGGGGAGAGGATTGTATCTTTGACCTATATTTATTATAGAAATAATAAATGTAAAAAAATGAGATTTATACAGATAAATTATTAAATGGTTAATTTTTATTAAAACCTAAGTTTTTCTGCATAAAAGCAAGTTATTTAAAAAAATTAATATTTTTTAAAGGTTCGTGCCTTTTAGAATAATTCACTTTGTTGCTATATAATGATTCAGGAGCACCTCTACTGAATTTTACTACTTGAAAAAAAATATCATTGATTTTAGAATTCATTTTTATTTTTTATCCATTTTTCTTAACATAGCCGAGACTGTTTTGAGCCTCCCCCTTTTGTTGTTATTGTTATAGGGACATTACATAATATCAATGCCAGCAGTTCTAATGTTTCAGAACTGTCTGAAATAATCTTTGACATAACTTTTGGCCTTTCCTCACTTGTCCCTTTTCTACGTTGAGTCTTAAAGAAAGGCCTTTCGATTTCAGAAGATATCTCTTGGAAAGTAAATGGTAGGTTTGTAATGACTGTGATTGTTGACGGATCAACAATGGGCGAATCATGCAAGAGATCTAGACGAATTATCTACCTGTCAGTTACAGATGAAGTCAGAAACTCATCATCAATAAAAATATTCTTACTAAAGGGAACAAACCCTATAGCATTGGCCCCTTCTGTGATATTATTTGGAATCAAAGATTTAGTAAGTCAATTTAGTTACGCCATGTATGATAACAGACTTACAGTATTATTCGGTATTAGCATTCAATTGTTTATTTTTTACCTTTTTTAGTAAGTATTGAAGGGCGAAATACATATCAGTCGAACGGATGCACTCGATGATTGTTATGAGGATGATAGGATTATTATGATAATCATATCATTTTTTAGTTATCTCCATAACAAGAATAGTGAAGTCAATTTGTGGTTTTCACAGAGTAGAAGTGCAAGTGTTTCAGGACTTGATCGAATATGATTGATTGAGCACTTAAATAAATGAAGAAGCAGAACCATAAAGCAATCGTTAAAATAGAAAAAACAACCTAAAAAATCGGAAATTAATTTCGCAAGAAAAAAAAGTTAAACTAAAGATAATCTAAATATTAAATCAACCAGAACTAAGGTATTATATAACAATAATACATATCAAATTATGGATAAAAAATTTTAATTTACCTTTCCTTCAAAACAATAGTACAGAAAAAATTAAAAGAGAAAAATTATTTCAAGTTCCCCAAATATATCCAATTCGGCGGATTTTAACACTGGAATAAAAATCACATAAGATAGGTTGTATGACCGTAGGTAAAACAATGGTGTATCTACAAATTTTCAACACAACTCCAGAAAGCAATTTCTGAGGAACTACCCAACGTTTCCTCTAAATAAGAAATGTTTTATCTCACCTGACCAATGGAATTAAATACTATAGTGATGAAAAATGCATCATGCAATAGCTTCAAGTTAAACCTCTAGAATTATTTTGGTTAAAAATAGAAAAATCAGAATTTTCACAAACTAATATTATTAGTCTGTTTATAGTAGGCATATACTAATATATTTTCTTAATTGTGTCAAAAATTATAATGAGGCTAAAGGTTACTGTAATTCTTATTTTTCAGAGACGAAATCAGATAAAGGTTTTTATTCATCAAATTAGGCATTTAAAAAATGACAGCAAGTCAAATTATGCAATTAGTGATTAATATTCATACTAAAAACAAAAAATATTTTTTCGCCCATTCCCAGTACAGACATAAATGGTCACCCTCTCCTATAACCTTCAATTCAACAGCTATTTCTTGCTGCGGAAAATTCGCAATAACTGGTGCGTTTGTTTCTTTAATTGGTTGATGAAGTAAAAAAGATACTACCAATACAAGAAATGTTAGAAACAAGGTTTGAAGTATTTCTCAGCAGTCAACAAATTTTTTCTTCATCTTAGAACTTAAAAAAATATTTTTTAACTAAAAATCGCATTAATTAATAAAAAAAACTGAACTGTAACATTTTTTTCGCAAGTAAATATGAATTAACATTCATGCATGAATTCATTCTTTTAAAACTTCACACTTTCGAGAATTCTTTCCTTTGCTCAACAAAAAGAAAATTTAAATAAAGAAGGTTCCTGTAAATTAAAATAAGTATTGCAAAAAATATATAATCAAAAAAATTTATTTTGAAGTTAAATTTCATTTTTAGAAATTCAAACTATTTACAAATTACCGATTGTTTAGTTACAATTACTTAGTTAGTCTTTGATAAAACACCACCCACATTATATCAATAATGTTATTATTTTATAATAAATAATTAAATTATTCAAAAAAAATTTAAAAAGGCAAAATCTAACTCATACTAAAATATATCTTAGGCAATTATGTTGTTACAGTAAATGCATAGCACTATTTTTATCAAAATATATTACTATTTTTAAAGGACAATTCTTAAAGAAGCACTTGCTGACAATATGCTCTGATAATAAAATTTAAAATAGATCAAAATCATAACCATTGAAGAGTTCTGATAATCATCGCATTTTTAATTTAAAATAAACTTTTTATCTATACCAGTGGTGCGCAAAATATCTTTATTTGCGCCCCCCTATTTGGGGTAAAATTTTGTCTCGACCCCTGGATAAACTATAGAATTTCTGTTTAATCATCACTGAAGTTGAAATGAAATTTACACCCAGAAAGGGATTTACCCTTACAGGGTGTTTTTAAAAGAGTATTGTGACGTGATCGATTGAAATAACGCCTTTTTAAAATGACTTATCAAGTTTTTAATAACCATAAAAAAATTTTAAAGTTGTAACATCATAAAAATTAATTAATAAATCAACACAAAATTATTTGAAACAATTCTTTATTTATGCATTTAAGTAAAAATTTAGTGAAAATTTGAGTTAAAATTCTTTAAAAAAATTTAAAATCACAAAAGGTCAATGTGAGGTACATGCTTGCAGAGAGCTCATGATTGCTTCTATGTTCGGATCTGAGTTCGAAATTGCACGCCGTAAGTCTGCAATCATCCTCTGGATTCAATTTGTTGTTGTTTACAATGGCACTTGACATTGACAAGGCCCACTGATAGCTGTCAGTGATTTGAAACCTAAATTAGAGTTTCTTGTTTTTCAGTAGTGCCAACTAGGGCCAAGAGTACGACTTAGCAACTTCATGCTTCACATTCGCTTGCATAACCCATTTTTACAGGGGGTACAATCATACAACTCACAGACAGTACACAAAATAACAACCATGTCCGAACCGGGACTCGAACCCGGGACGCCCAGAACACTAGGAAGACACGCTACCTCTAAACCAGGACGCTGGCAAGCCCAATCTAGAATTTACTAATGGATGGAAAACTGCATTTATTAATGGATGGAAAAGAGAAGCCTTACCACGGATCAATATGCATGATATAGAGAGTTTGAACCCCAGTCATAGCGATCATGAGTATCAAATTCTTAAAATAATCATTGTTAATTTATTTGGCTATTTCGGTTATTTGAAATGAATAGTTGTAGATTTTCCATAGATTTGAATTCCTTTGAATTTAGAGAGCTCTTGTTTGCGCACCACTGATCTATACGATAACAAACAGTTTATATACTTAAGTATAATTAACTTTTTATCTTAATCTTAAAGATTTTAAAAAACAGTCTTCTTAAGAATCTTTTTAAAAAATGACAAAAAAAATTTATAAGATACGATAGGTTTTGGTAATTTTCCATTTTAATGTGTTGTCTCTAAAACTTGAAATGTGTTTCCAACAAATATAGACTAGTTGTCTCAGGCAGTTTTCATTACATAATGTACAGTGTAAAAAAAAATCGGAATATTTGCTGGATGGTCACGTAAATACAATTAAAATAAGGAAAGAACATTAGTATTATGTTCCAAAATTCGTTATAATCGGGAAAGTAAGTTGAATGTATATTTTTGATGCAGAAACAGTTAAATATTTAACCGAATTGTATATGAAGAGGGAAGAAAGATCGAAAAGACCACATGAAAGTCCCTCAAGAATTGAAAAAATTTTCACTTTTTTTTATCATCGTGTTGTTGCGCATTATGAATTCTTACCAATAGGGAGAATAATTAATTAAAATCCTTACTTGGGTATTTTGTTCTCTTTGCGGGAAACAATTACCCGAAATTAGTCAGAAATGTGGCGAGAAAATTCATAGGTTTTATTCCATGATAATTTTTATTCTCACAATGTACTTTTTGAGAATTTTTAACCAATCAACAAACCACACATTCCATATTCACCTAATATAGCACCGAATGACTTTTTCTTATTTCCATGGTTGAAATTGCCTTTTCGCCATTTTGAGTCCATATATTCGATACAAGAACATTAGCAATGAATTTGAAGAACTTTTCCCAAAACGACTTTAAGGCATGTTTTGACGACTGGATAAAAAATCTTTTTAGGAGAGCATTACAATCGGATGAGATTACTTTGAAGGAATTGCAATCAATTTTGTCCAACAAATCGATATTTTTTGTTTTATACTCCCATTCTAGGTACTTATTTTATCACATAAAATAAATTGAATTTGATTGGTTAAATGGAAATCAGATACATACACATCAAAGTTACACTGAGTAACAACACATTAGTAGTGTCTTCAAAATCATTACATGTATTGTACTTAGAATTTATATGTATTTTTATATATTCATAGATTCAAATATTTTCAAAATTATATATTTGAATAAATTTAATAAAGAGTTTTTTAAAACATATTTTTATCAGTGTACAAAGAAATTTTTTAAATAATATTTTACTTTCTAGCTTTTGATAAACTTGAAGAAGTCGGATTAATGAGTTATAATAGAAAAATGGGAAGATTAACTGGCACATAAAAATGGGGAAATCGAACCGATTGTTGAGACTTAGGACTGTGTGAAAATGTATTCTGCTATAACTCTAGAAAATGGTAGGACAATGGGTTCAGTGATTGCACATTAAACGTCATAAGCTTTGATATGAGGAAAAATTGACGAAATCCGTATAATGATTGAGAATCGGACAGTGATTGAAAAACTCTGTAGAGAATAAGCAGTAAAGTAGTGAATTTTTTGGAGGCAGTTTTCTCATAAATGGGGAAGGATTATAGGAAACCATTGAAGCCTTATCAATGCATCCCGAAATTTTATAAGAAATAAAAAATGACACCATCAAAGCAGTGTTTCAAGGTGGAGGTATTAATTCTTCAGATTTCCAAATTATTTTAAATGAATAATGTTATGGAATCGTGAAATTGATTCACAATTAAATTTACCACCAAGTGTATTCATTCGTAAGCAATCAATATTTATCCTTAATTTATAATTTTTGTCGAAAATAGTTTATCATCATTTTAAATTTCAAAACTGACACTTACAAGAAGCGAAGAAGAATAAAATTCCCTTTTTAAAGCCTTGAATTAAATCAAATGAAAGCGTATAATAAAAGACAAATAAAAGCGTATAAAATGAAAAAAAGTTTATTGTATTGTTAAGCACATTTACATTTCAGAAGAGATTTGTTTTCATAGCTTATGAAATATCCTTTAAAATTATTTTTGAGACTTTGCATCATGTCTTTTCCATAATGTTAAAAACAGAAAAGATGGATTTTTAATATAGCATTCACAATTTCATGAAATTATATAAACATGAAAATTAGACTTTTTTGATTTACTTCTTCTGTTATATAAATAAAATTTCGTATATGTGTCATTAAAAAATTCTCTTTTAATGTTTACAAACATATCACGCTATTACATTATTCCCGATTTTAATTCGAAATGCAAATAAGATTAATATTGCAACATGGTTACACGGCATGAAGTTGAAAGATTTTTAAAAAAAAGATAAATATTTATTGCTAAAAGTATTGACAAAATTGAATATTAATATTTATATACTCAAATGACTTTTTCATGCATTTATAACCAATGCACAAAGCTTCCACATTATGTATTAAAACTTTTAATATTTATTGGGAGACTGAAAAATTAATTATATTTATTGCAAATAAAAGATATTGTTGGTTTCAACTAAACAGGGAACGTTTATTCTAGTTTACATTTCATATTTTATGAGATTTTGCCATAACATTTTATAATTGCATCGAATTACTACATTCTAGAGTAATTAAAAATAGAAAACGATTTCATTTTCAGACAAATTTTTCCCTACATCTTTTTTTTAATTCTAAAAACCGATTATCTTAATAACCAATTTTGATCGAATTAATTGATATGCAAGTTATTGTACCGATATAAAAATATTCATTTAAAAAATTATAATTTTCTTTTACAGAATTGATTTCTTTGTCTAGTTAATGAATAAAGGCTGAAAACAAAATTGATTTTGACCTATTTATTACATATATTTTTTAATGCATTAAAAATTCTTTCGATTCGGATACGATTATCTATAATTATTATTTTCCTTATTTTGCTAGAATTTTTTCTCTTTTTTCACTAGGAAATTATTCTTCTCCATTTACAAATTTATTTCCTTCTATTTTTAAAAAAGATTTTTTTTATTTTTACTTAATTTTGACATAGTTGCTTGAATAAGAAATAGGTTTTTCGTTTTATCGTGCGCGTTATAGTAAATGAAATGTATTAAATTGAAAAAAAAAAAAAAGATAAATCTTTTAGCTATTTCAAGACATTTGAAAAGTTTGGGTATTTTCATATTTTGCAGGCAAACAATAATTGTTGCTTTCACAATAAAAAAATTAACAAAAAATCGCATTTTTTTTACCAGTAAGAAAATATATCTTTCGCATATTTTTTGACTTATTATTTTACATGCATTCGCACTTAATAGATAAAATTTTTAATACACACAATTATTTGAATAGTAATACTCTTAGTAGCTTTATTTCAGTAATATTTCGGAAAATGGTATTTTATTTTTATCTTATTTATTCGATGCAAACAAATAGTTAAATCATATTTTTCATGAAGCGAATTGTCAGCGAACCAACTTTCAATATTTGATATCATTTTCAATTCTATATCTATTCAAATGAGTCAAATTCATATTTCAAATATCCATCATACCGTTCTCTATCAGTTCTATTTCAAATGTAAATTAACTTTATGCAAATGATGACATTTTGAATAGGTGGAAAATAAAATTCAATATTGAAAAGGGATTTTTTTGTTGTTGTTGTTTTCGAAATATTTTTTTTCAAAAAAAAAAAAAAAAATGGTGATATTTTTAATATAATTATCCAATTGTTTTGAGAGAATTTTTTTTAATCCTAAACTAAGAAAAAAAATTCTGTCATCTGAAAATTAAATATGAAATTATACTCAAAATCTTCTTTGAGTGTTTATAAAAGTTTGTGTTCTTTGATGGATATTTTTAATATAATTATCCAATTTTTTGAGAGATTTTTTTTAATCTTAAACTAAGAAAAAAAATTCTGTCATCTGAAAATTAAATATAAAATGATACCCAAAATCTTCTTTGAGTGTTTATATAAGTTTGTGTTCTTTGACGGATATTATTTTACTTTTGGAGAAAATTTGGAATTTTTTTTTCCTATTAAATAACATTAATGGATCAGATATAAACGAGATGTTTTTTAAAGATGTTAATAAAATGTTGTAAAGGTATAAAAGATATCTTAAAACAAAAAATGCTTTTAAGATTTAAAAAAAATGAAATATATCAAAAGATAATTAAAAAATTACTTACCAAAAATACCAATGTTATTCCTCTCTATATAAAATCGGTATTATATATTATCTTTTATATTGCATTATACATCCTTTCTTTAACATTTTCTCTAGTGTGGAGGCTTTTTAAAAAAAATCCTGAATAACAATAATAACTAGAATCTGTATGAAAACCATTTGTACAAATTCATCAACCTCTTCGTTTGAGGAGACTCTTTTGTTAAAGAAAGCTGAGGAGAGGGGGGGGAAGCTCTAAACAAATAGGATCTTCCAAATTTAATTGAACTATTTTTGGCATATATGCAGTTTATGAACATTGCAAGTATTTTTTAATTACTTTTTTATTTAATTTTAATTGTTTAATTTGTTTATTTTCATTTCTTTAAATTCACTTTTAATTTATTTTATTTCATTCAAAATTTATAGTTTTGTGAAATATATGGTAAAGCTTTTGTCTTTTTACAGTTTTTATTATTATTATTTTCTCCACTCTTTCTTCATTTTTATCATACGGTTATTTTAAAGAATAAAAGTTCTTTTACTTCTGAATTATAAAATTGTATTTATTATTAAATAAACTTATTCCAGTGTATCGCTTTATTGGCACACACCACGTAATCAATAAAATAAAATAAACAAATAGCAGTCTGTAGGTAGTCTGAATTATAGTGAAGATGTTTAAATGTCACAAAGAGATATTTCTTTAAATTTTTTGTCGTTGTTGTTGCACCAGCTGAATGGAGAACAACTTGGATTGCCTTGACACGATATCATTGCAGATCTATTTTGGTTTGATATGCTTTAATTTTCACCAAAAGTTCATATTAGGTGTTGATGGACGATTTTCACTTCCATTAAATTCTCATGGTTCCAAAAAAATCAACGCACACAATCTGTTCTAAAAATTTAACTTAAGTTGTGTTTGTTCTTAGGTGAAGATTGTGAATCAAATATTCAATTTCTTCATAGCAGTTTTTAATTGCTTTTGCTATTTATTTTCTCGATATTCTGATAAGATTTAATTGCCTAAATAATTTAATTTTGATTTGATTAAAAAATAAATAGCTTTACTTCACTAAAAATTTAATATTTATTCGTTTAGCATAAGAAGAATAAAAAGATGCTAAAAGATTATTCAAACGTTACGCAATTTATCATTATATCAATATATATTAAAAGTCTCGTTTTTATTCGTTTTATATTCGTACATATCTCCTTTTCTTTATCGCTCTATATATCTCTATTTATAAAATATCTGCCGAATTTTATTGGCAATACTGGATTTACGACACACAAGCTAAGACCTATTTTATTGGGGTCGCATAAAATTGTTCGAGTGAGGAAATATCATGTATATTAAATATACCACTTATAAAGGTTCCCATACCTCATGTACAGCTTCAACAAATCTAAATAAGTCACCATTTAACGGCACTAATCAAGCAGTTTAACAATTGTTTGAAAATATTTCGACATTATTTAAAACCTTTAACTTAACATTTAGTTTTTCTTTTATATTCTACATAATTTCGAAAGAATTTTATCGCAAAATTAAGTGTTCGTAATGAATTGCTTTATATAAATAATGAAATATTGATAAAAAATATCTATCTATTACTGCAATTTAAAAAAACTATAGCATAAGTTTTAATAATATGCGATTAGAAGATTACACATTTTTATTGGTAATAATACATTTTATCATAAATTGTAGAATTTCGTCTTTTTGTATATTGGAAAAGAAAACATAAGTTTAGACGAAGTACATCCGAGGTGTCAAGAAACTAACAACAACAAAAATAATAAATTTCAAAAGAAAACGAAACCCTTTATAAAATAAACATTGAATGCTTTGAACTTTAAGAATCCCAACACTTTTGAAATAAATAATACATATGATAATTTGTAAAAAGTAAGTTTGATTTTTCAATAAATAAGTATTTAGAAAAGGTATGGCAGGTGTCCAAGGGATATTTTTTCCTTCTTTCTTTTCACTCCCCCTCCCACCGGACTATTTCCAGCGACTCATTACCCAAACATTTATAACTAGGAACATAATTGTTTATCAATAGAAGAGTGGGGAAAGTGAAAATTTAGTTTCCGTTTAAGCAGACTTCTCCAAACAAGGTATTTAGCAGCTCTGACTTATCGCAATTATAAAAACAGCATCGCAATTTTGAAACGCAGCTGGTTTTTGCATACATTTCTGTATGCGTAGATATAACGATGAAAATTTTTCTTCCTAACTGTGCATAGTTCGCGAATAAAAAAAATTTAAATTTAAAATCCAAAATAATAAATAAATAGCGCCTAATAAGAGAAAAATTGCATTCATTAAAAGAAAATGTAATTGATGTGATCAGGTGTCCATGATTAGAAAGGATAATTTCGATAAAAGATTTTAAGTACCAGATTTTTTTCTTAATAAAATTACATTTATTTGATTTTTTTCACTCTCAAATAAATAATTCATATTAAAAAATCATTTTAATTGAATTCGTCTTAAAATTAACTTTTAAAGAATTGCCTTTCTTATTTTTTTACATGTATAAATTGTGGTCTTTTATTCTTGAACTTCTTAAACTATGTACATAATCTTATTCAATTAATTATGAGCGTAAACGAAGAAGAAATATATCTTAAATTGGCCAATACATTTTTTGGATTTCGTCACGCTACACCAACATGATTATATCCCTCTTCATTCCCCTGAAAATTTAAAAGAAAATTCTACTGAATGCATTTTAAATAAATCTTATAGCACTCCTTTTATGAAACGACTATATACAAATTCGACAATCGATCATTTAAATCGATATAATAGAAATGGAATGAATCGAAAGTACAAAATGGTAATCATAAAATCAATCGTAAAAATCAACGCTTCAAATCTGGCAATACAGAGTTGTCAACTGATTTTAAAAATTGATTAGCACAGATAATATTTTTCACATTTTCACTAAAAGAATCTATGTTATTTAAAGTATTAAAGTTTTGAGTCCTAAAAATATAATATAATTATTAACAAAAACATATATATAATATACACAAAACTAGCTAATCATAGAAAATAGAAAGAAAAAAAAAATGTCTATCGTTTTCAACAAAAATTACCTAAAACTTCATGTCTTTTTCTATAAATATTTAAGACACAAAACCATATATCTTGATAAACAACTTTCAAATACGTAATAATTAGAAGTTTTATCAATTTATAAAATTGAAAATATTTTTAGTAATAAAAAATTTAAAATATTGGACTATTAAAATTTTATGATGCTTATTAATTAATTATATATTTGAAGTATTATATTTTCCAATGGAAAAAATTACGCTGCATCATTATGAAAAGCGATATCACCTGTTTTGATGTTAAAGGATACTTTATACAATAAAAACCCATCTAAAATATTCATTTTATGATGATATTGCATGCCATTATGATAAACGTCATCTTGGTCTGTAATTAATGATTATTTCATTTATTTCTTTATTTTTATGGAGACACATTGATAAATTTTACAAATTAAATGTTAAATAATATCTAGTATTTAAATTGATTATATATTTAAAATTTTGCTTCGTTGTTTTTTTAATATAATTTATGTTAGCAATTCTATTTCAATCATCGACTTAACAAATATGCATCATCTCTTTCTCTTTTCTAGTTTAAATATTATAGCAGACGAAAGGAGCCAAATAGTAAAGCAATTTTATTGTTTGAGTATAAAATATTAATCTAATTTTTTTATAAATTAAAATGGAAACAATACAAAATGACACACCAAAACAAAATTATATAAAAACTTTTCAAACAAAAATGAGAAAAGAAATCTTCAATAAGGATTTCTTTGCTTTAACAATCATTGCAAGTAAAAATTATATAAATATAGATATAATTTTTAATATACAAAGGACAAAATGGACTAACTGTTTAATTCTATTTTCATTAAAACATTTTATGTCATTCAAGAAAATCATGAAATTTCTTTTCTCTAAATATTCTTTCATATTGTTTTTTGAGTTTCTTTATACCTAAGAATAAATAAAATCTTTCTTTAGATTCAATTAACTTACCGAAAAATCTAAAAAGAAAGAAAAAAAATCTCTTTAGATCATAAAAGAATTACTTAGTAAAATTCAATTATAAAATATATATATTTACATATTCTAGAGAAATTTTTCTTCAGATTCATTAAAAAGATTAAACTAATTTCTTCTCCCCTCTCCCCGTCTGCTATTGCAATAAAAGTATTAATATTTGATATTCAAAATATCATGCAATTTAAATAAAATGTTGATATTTTACTCGGTATATCATACAATTATAATCTAAAAATTAGATTTATATGTAATAAAAGACAATGGTTCTTTTTTTTTTTTTTTTTTTTTTTTGCAAATCTTTAACAAGTATAAACTTATTTCAAAATTGAGCACAATAATAATTTTTTAATAAAATTATTCCAATTTGATGATTACCTTTTTCCAGTCAATCATAATGAGCATTCACAAAAAACTTCTTAAACACTTTCGAAAAATTAAGGTATTTTTAACACATGTCATACATGTAACGAAAACAAACACCCCACTCCAGCTGATGATATTAGCGCAAGCCTGACCGAAACCTTCGCTTGCCATATGAAATCTAGCGCTGAAATTACATTGATAAACTCAATTGGTAAACACGTGTAGGGAGCTTCAGTTGCACCAATGAACGTGCTACAAAAGTAATGAAAGGCGGGGCAGACACTGTTATCCTGAACCAATAAGAATAACGAAAATAAAAGTTACGGCTAGAGTTTTTATTTAAAAGATATTATAAAAAGTATAAATAAAATTAATAACTTGGCTGTATTTTATTTTCTTCATTCTTCTTTAATCATTTATGCTTAGATCCAAAGTCTTTTTGATAACAAAAGGTTTAAAGAAATAGTATATCAATAAATTATTTTATAAATGAAAGCTTCCGAAATTTCTATAAAATAAAAAATACAGTCTAAAAATTCCATTTTTTATTTTTAGAAAACTAATTAATATTACTCATTTAGATAACCTTGGCGAATAATAATAGTCTTTATCAAAACTACACTTTTTAAGAACTTTCACTTCAATCATCCAATGACAACATCCAATCAGTATAGTGTTTTCGTAAACATGTGTAGTTATTTGAAGACGATTTTGTCAAATTTTGAAGCCTTTTATGTATATAATACTCTTTTGAACCCATTTTATATTTGCAACAATTTGAAAACATAGCCATGCCTAAGAAATACAAAGGAAAATTTGGGAATAATCGTTCTGAAAGGCCAAGTAACAAATATGATGGAGCTGAGATATTCAGGAATGAAGCTGCTGTATATGATGACACAGAACCTCGAGAATCTTTACAACGCTTTATGGAAATGTTTCATGGCAAAATAGATGATAATGTTATATCTATGATATACTCAGAATGTTTCCCTGATGGTAAGAATATTTTTGAAATATATGTGTAAATGACTATATAAAAATGTTGAATAAATTTCTAATAATTGAAAGAAAAAAGTTTATATATATGCATATACACGCAAGTTTTTTCCTTTTCTATTCAGTCTATTTTTTATACTTGTGATTCCTGAATAGAAGAGTTAATGGACTATATTACATTTATGTTATCAAGAATGCACTTTAAAATTACTAATTACCTGCAAATCATTGATGAAAATATAGTTTAGATCACTGCTTGTTTTGATTTCTATGTTGGCATTCTTCTCTGATAATATGAGCTAGTTGAAATCATGCACATAATACCTGTACTATTTATAATGAGTATTATTATTATTTTGTCTTAACCTTTAGGCTGCGGCTACCCAAACTTGAAAAAGTTCCTTTGAATACTGCCTTTAGTGTTAGAAACTACAAGATACTTTCCCCTTCTTTTAAGGGTGGTTGTTGAAGATAAGCTCTTCGATTTCAACCACCCGTAGAGTTAATTGGTCATCTATCCGTTCCGTACGAAGCGGGTTGCCTTTTTTTTGCGGTTTCGTCTCTGCCGAACTCTAGAGTAGGCTTTTAATCGCAGTTTTATTTTTTTCCCACTCAAAATTATTTCATCAATTCTGTAGTAAAAAATATTGCGTTAAATATTATGACAGTAAACAAATTGCAAATACAATATATGCTGAATAGTTTAGTACATTGAACAAAAAATTTTCAATTGTACTTAAAATTAAATCCATTTCTCAAGCTTTACAAAGCTGCGAATTAAACTGACATTGCTTGAACACAGCATTGTCAATTTTACTTTATTTTTATAATTTTAACTCATCAATTTTAATAAAATGTAACTATTTATGTATATTATATATATATAAGGATCCTAATTGTTCATATTTTTTTTTAAGTATTCACATATCTTCGGGCATTACACGGATAACAATTCTCTATTGCTTTTCAAATTAAAAATATCTGTAAATGTTTTTTTATAATAATATATTATTCCCATAGTAATCGAATATAATTTTTATTCCCGACATAGTTCAAACCGTTTGTAATGTAAATTACTAGTAGCGTTTTTCCATTATACTGCCGATGCTTAAAATTTAAACTGAAAACATTTTTTGCTGAGAATTTCAATTTCTGATTGCAGAGTAGTATTTTTTAAAAAAAATATGTTCAGTTTTGTAGACACTCAGTAGCTTAATTATATCTAAAAAAATTTCCACACAAAATTTACTTATTCAATCAATTACAATCAATATAACTAACAATAAATTAAGACTTGAAATGAATTCGATACATAAGATATGATTCATAAATTAAAAAGTTTATAAATTAAATTAAATTATTAAGTTATATTATTTCATATTAAAAGTTTTTAGCTTTATTTTTGAAGCTCTTTTTTCTGTATAACATTCTCGATTATCAGCATTCATTATTCAATACTAGTATTTTTACTAAAAAATGATTTAGATTATCTTTTAGAAATACTTAGAATTAAATATAGAATTCCTGACTTTTTAATGCAGTTTTGTTTTATTTCAAAGCAAATATTTCCGGAATAATTTGAGATTTCAATTATTTTTCAGTGGACTGAAATAAAGCTATACGATTTTAATATTTCTTTTCTGTTACTTGAACGCATGGAGAAACTAATTATTATTTTGATAGATTTTATGAATCTCCTTCAATATTTTAAAACTTTCTAATGTTTACAGAATTATGAAATATTAAATCAATCGCTTTCATAAATAATTACAAATAATGATGAAACCATGAGTTTAATTAAACATCATAACCAAAATATATTTCTAGCTGAAATATATCGAGTTCAAGTATGAAAATTTAAAACTGAAAAAAAAAAATGTAGGTATCATTTCGTCTTAGGCACCGATTACCTTCATTAGATCATAGCATGATACGAAACATCAAATAATTCTTGGTTCAAATATTTATCATTCGATTAGATTGACTCAACTATAAACATATATTGATATAAAGTTATAAATTTTTTGAATAAAATTTTTTAGTTGTTAAACATTGTTTTGTTTAGGGACAAAGGAAGTCTTTTTAACCAATTCTTGTTAGAGATAAAAAAAAAAAAAATTTCATTTTTATCAGTTAAAAGAAAGAATTGTTTTATTTCCCAAAACATAATTTTTGCTGTAATTGCAATTAATAATTCATGTAATTTTCAGGATTAAAGTTGCTTTAACTTTCTAAACTTTTTTTTTATCAAAATATATTTTTTGACAAATATTTTTCTTGAAGGAGTGTCTTCAGTTTCTTCATTTCATTTTTATTTTGAAGGAATGAAGTAATGATTTATAAATGAAGGAACGAAGGAAAAGAACAATGTTTTCAATCAAGTACTAGTCAAAAATGAAATTATGCTATCTCATTCTGTACTCACTCCCCTAGGAAGTTTAAAAAGGAATGTCGCCAAAACATGGTCAAAAGTTTCATTGTCGCCAACAGTGATTACAATAGTGATTCCCGACCCTAAGGGGCGCGACACAATACGGAGGGAGTTTTATCAGGCAATTACGGCTCAGCTGGAAAGCTGAAGTGGGGAAAGGAAATCCAATCTCGTTCCTGGTACAGCAGTTGTACCGAGCCGTACGGAAAGGTAAAAAAATCCTGGTACAACTGTTGTACCAGCCGTAAGCTAAAGGTTAAAGAGATATATATGTAACCTTTACTTGGCAAGAGTAATTAACTTTGTTTATGTATTGAAACAAATTTTTGTTTTCAAATATGCTTTTAAGAGAGAAATAGGGTTGATTAATGTAATGTCTAAAGCAGTGATGTGGAAACTACGGCCCGTGGGCCAAGTCCGGCCCGCGGAAAGGTTTAATCCGGCCCGTTTAAGAGTGCCGCCGTGAGAATGTTCTTGAGTATGAGAATGTGAGAATGAATGTGAGAATTTTCCAAGAATACAATCTTTAAAATTCACTATATCAAACAATAAGATTAAAAAATATGAAATTAATTTGAGAAAACTATCTTCAGAATTTGAAAGGAGATTTCAGGACTTTAGAAAAATGGAACCAGAGTTTAGTATTTTTGCGACCCCATTCAATGTTAATTACGAAGAAGTTGATGCAAAATTTCAACTTGATTTAATAGAACTGAACTGTAACACTCTCCTGAAACAAACTTTTCATACAGTGTCATTACTAGAATTTTATAAAAATTTAAGTCCAGATAATTTCCCAAATCTAATTACTCATGCAATGAAGGTAATGACAATGTTCGGCTCATCTTATATATGCGAACAAATCTTTTCAACAATGAAGCTTAGTAAAACTTCTTTAAGAAACAGAATTACAGATGAGCACCTTTCATCAGTTTTAAGAATTTCTGCTTCGCAAATGGAACCGGACTATGATGAAATTTTGATAAAACAGTCTCAATTTCATTTTTCTCGTGCACCATCAACCAGTAATGACACCAGAAAATAAAGTGATAATACTTCACATCAAGAACTACACTAAATTCATTTTATATTTTGTGCTTATAATTTTCTTACCTTTTGCTTTTTTACTATTAAAATAATAAGTGTATGTAATAATATACGTTTATGTATATGTTTATAGAACATATAAATTTTTTAACGATTAAGCATTATTCTTTGGCCCGCTACGATCGTCTAGTTATTACAAATGGCCCGTCTTAAAAAAAGTTTCCCCACCACTGGTCTAAAGCATACTAGAATCAAATATTTATTTATTAAAATAAAAAGGAACATCTTTAGTCCTAATTAAGCAGAATAGAAAAAATCCAATAACTTTGCTTCTATAGTAAAATAATCTCTACAACAAATATTAAAAGCAACTGTCAAACTAAATTTTTTTGCATTAGTATCCTATTTGGTTAGCTGGACAGATTTCCCAAATTATTATAATGGCATATTTATCTATCAGAAAGAGGGAAAGAAAAACTGGAGGATTTTTCAAAGGAGGAATCACATTCCACTCAATCATTGTAAAAATACGTCTGAGAATGAATTTGTGTCTTTAATTTAAGTTTGTTCTAGATTTAAATCAATCAATTTTAACAGTGAAAAAGTAATAACAAAACCTACTTTACCTACTATATTGATTTATCAACAGGCATAAATGTTACTTAATGATTTAATTAACTAAAAAATATTATAATTAACTCTTTATATATTTGAAATTAATTTTAAGTAGCCTTTTGAAATATTAAATAGTGGTTGAAGAAATGGTAAATAAAATTAAAATATTGTCACTTTATAATATTATCTTTTATTTTATGAAATTACTTTTTTTTTTTTCATATATATTCGTTGACATCATATCAATTAAGAAACAGGGCAATGCTGCATAATATATTTATAAAATTGTCTGTAACATTCTATTAAGCTGGGTTATTTTCATTCAGTTCCAGATTTCAAAATTTTCTGCATTCAAATTGCCTAGATTTAACAACTGGAAGAATATTATTTCCCTAATATAATGAGGTTTCTGTGTTATTTATTCTAATTATAAATATTAAAATGTCTCTATCATGCTTTTTATATTGCTATTTATTAAAATATTGATGCACAACCATTGATAGACTAGGCCTCTGCAGTCTTTCATGATGTCACAAGATGTGATAATTACTTTAACATTAACTCTGTGTGTGTTAAGAGAGTCAAGTGAAATTATTTTTTACTCATTAATATCTTTTCATATGCATCCATATCATGCAGTTCAACACACATATATTGTATTATTTATTAATAATTAAAATGCAGTCATTTTTCACATCACCGTGGGTGTATGGCGCTTGGTCCTATGCATTATTTGCAAAGCAGAGATCTTGATAGGTGTACATCTCTTTGATTTAAAAAAATTATTTACAGAAAGAAAAAAAAATGTTGATTAATTTCAAAGCTCCATTTAAAAATGGTTTTATAAATATTTGTTATAATGTCAATGCCAAGTAAGCAATAAAATCAATATTCTATTTTATTGAACCTGAAAAAATATAAAATAAATCTTTGAAACATTAGAAGAGGTTTCTTGAGCTACCATTTAACTATATATTTTATCAGGATTTTTTGTTAGAAATAACTAAATCTAAGGTAATTTTGAGGTAATAATAATAGCTAGACTTTCTGACAAATTTTTATGTATACAGAGCCATTGAATAAAATAATGAGTAGAATATCATCATTTCAGTGGAATACCTCCTACTATGTTCATCTTGAATTATCCAGGCAGATTGCACTTTAATAAATGTAATAACATATATTTTCTTGGATTCTATTTAAGTTATCCGTGAATCTGGGAAATAATATCTGAATTCAGAATGAATTATTTGTTTTCATTTCTGGAAAATGCTGTAATATTTGATTTAAATTGTTTATGTTATTGACTTTTATTAGTAAAAAAGAAATATTGGGCAGGCTTGTTTTTCCAACTCCTCTAATACATCATTTATTATGACAGATAATACAAATTCAACACCAGAACTTAATTCAGTATTCACAAATTAATTTTTATTTTTTATGGATGATTTATATGAAAATTTTCAAATTTACTAATGAAATGCACTGTTTCAATTCTTTTGTCTAATTGTAATTTTTTAATGCTTTCCAGGTAAGTATATATATATATATATTGTTGCTGTATCTTTTTTATTCCTGGATTTTCCCTCTGAAATGTTGAAGATGACATATAAGGGGTACAATCTGGTATCTGTAATGGGATTGCTCCAGTGACTGATCTGGGATATTTAAGAGGGGACTTTATAATTTTCTTGACTTCCAAACAAATAGACTAGTTTTCTCTTTCAATATCATTTGTTCTAAAATGTAATTAACAGACCTACAATGAAGGAAATTATTCATAAATACTGACATCCTTTCATGTTTAATTTAAACACAGTAACAAATATACAACATGAAACAATATATAATCATAAGTATGGAGAGTTATTATTTTGTTTACTCTGAGGTTATTTATCATTATGTAATATATTAAAATTTAACTATACAAATGTAATTATAGAATAACTATGTAACAGTAAAAAAAAATGCTTAAACATAATTATGGCAAATATTGCTATTGTACAATAATACTGACTATATTACAGCATTTTATGAAATTATTTTTTTAATAATACACTTGATTTAAATCAGGAATAATGGATATTATTTAGCAGTTAAAGTTTTAAAGTGATAATCAATATTTTTCATTTTGAAACATTACTTTAAAACAGTTAAATGTGCTTACCTTAATATGCTGTATCAGATAAAATCCATCATGATGTATGGTGCTTAACTGTTTCTTTTTAAGTCATTCCTCTTTAGGAAAGGAAAAAATACTGACTCTTATGCCATTCCTATTTTCATTACAGTTTGGAACACAGCTGATTAAAGGTATTTCTACTCTTCGTTATTTAATGAACTCCGGATGAATTCTCTTGCAAATAACAAAACATGCTTCCCGCCACCTCAAACACAAGAATGACCACTAGCTAAAAAATGGTGTGGGAAGGGGAGAGTTCATTTCGTATCAGTAAGCTTGATGAAGATTAATTTTTCCCTTGGTCCTCAAATTCACATCCACTGATGTCACCATCATTGCAATGTTGGGACTTTATGTGACATAAGTGTCCTGGCCTTGCCTGTTGGTGGTTGTGGCCCAACACCTTTTTACAGGGGGGCTCTTTCACACACCTCACAAGTAGAAAACAGAGGGAAAAACAATCATGACTTGAACCCTGGATATCTAGATCACAGGGAAGATATGTTAGCCTTAGGGCAGGACGCCAACATTAAATTATGTGGAGGAGCAAATTTAGCTCTTCCTTATTGGGATTTTTTTCCCTCTTCTGAGAGAATTTTAATCATCATGTACTGACCACACACACACACACATGCAAAATGATCTTTGAAAAAAAGAGAGAAAGAAAATGAGTACTTAATTTTTTACAGCTAATTTTTTTTTATCTATCTAAATTTTTCTTATTAAATAAAACATCTCAATAATCTCTATTATTAATAAAGGTATTTGAATATTAACACTCTGAATTCCAGGCCATGTGACTTAATTATTAAATTTGTCGCAAATATATTAGAGGATAAAAGTGTCCTTTTTTTTAATATAAAAATAATCATTTTTTTAAAAAATTAATAAAAAACTAAGCAATATTTGGGTATTTTTCTGAAGATATTCCTAAAACTATTGCACTTAAATGCTGCTTGATTTACATTTATTGTCTTATTTCTATATATATCCATGTAGAAATAAGGAAGTGTTCTTTCCCCTTATCTTTTTATTATATTTTTAGTTTTGGACCTTTTTGTAGTTAATTAATGAATATTTAGCCCAAAATGTAAAATTTTCTTTCCAAGAAATTTTAATAAATTTCACTAATGGAAAGTAGATATAAGATAATTATAAAATTTAAATTTACCTGGTTTGTGCTTTGAAAATAATGTACAATCTGTTTGTGCAAGTTTCAGAATTTGAAAAAGAAGCTTACTGGTTAAGAATTTATAAGTAAAATTTCTCTCTCATTTCATTTCCTTCATTTTTTGGTTTGTTTCAGATGTCTTTTTAAAATGTTTTTTATTTAATTATATAAAGATTAGACAGCTAATTTGCAAATTTATATTATGAGCTGTTATTTTTTTTATAAAACTTTTGTATTTAAATCTAAACATGTTCTTTTTTTCTTTTTTAGTTGATCAATGTCTTGAATCATTACTTAACTTGAGTTGTGAAGTAAATACACCACAAACAGATGAAAATATAAATATTTCCAGTTATGAATTGCAACAAATTGACACTGAAAATTCTTTACCTCAATCCTCAATTCCTGAAAGTGCTCCTGAGATTTTAGAAACCAGTGACATTAGTGCTGGTGAAGATGGTAATAAAAAATTGTATGAAAATGATGGAAATGGAACTGCTCAAGGATATAATTATTACCAAACTCCTCCTGACATGAATTTTAGTGAAAGTGATCCATGTTTATCCAGCAGTTTGCCAAATTCATTCCAATTCAATGGTTTCTTTCCACCAATGTTTCTTTCTACCAATAGTCAGATGTATCCAGCTCTAGATCCACAATATAGTTCAGAAAGCTTTCCAAATTATTATTATAACCCTGTCCCTCAAATAGATTCATCTTGTCATTTCAAGAGTTATGCATCCCAAATCAAAAATAACTGTAATTCACCAAAATCCAATCAGTCCCCATTTTCATCTAAAGCAATTTCTTCTCCTAAGAATGGTCGAAATGGTTTTAAATGGAATAATACTGATGAAGTTAAAAATGTGATGGAAAAAATAAAAAAGGGTTCTCGCATACTGATTATTCTTAGAGGGTTACCTGGCAGCGGAAAAAGTACTCTTGCTAAAAAACTAAAATCTTCAGGTGTTGTATTCAGCACTGATGAATATTTTTACAAACATGGGAAATATGCTTTTGATCCATCTGTATTAGATGAGGCTCATTATTGGAACCAAAATAGAGCTAGAGAGGCCCTTTTGAATGGCATTACTCCTGTTATTATTGATAATACAAACACAGAAGCATGGGAAATGCTACCTTACGTTAAAATTGGCAAAAAATTTAATTATGATATTGTCATTTTAGAACCGAATACTCCTTGGAAATTTAAACCAAAAGAATTAGCATTTAGGAATAAACATGGTGTTCATAAAGAAAAAATTGGTAAAATGTTGGCAAGATACCAACATAACATTACTTTGGATCATTTTGATACTGCGTCATCATCTTCAATAACTGAAAATTCTGTTGGTAACCATAAAAACTCAGATGATAATTCTAATATGATGCCTGCCTGTGACGTAGCTGAGAAAGAAAAATCTTCCCTTTCCTTAGAAACCATTGTTCACCCAGATGAACAGTCATCAGATATTTTTCAAGAAAAAGATTCAAATGAACAAAGCCATGTTATTTCTTCTCTTCCTAAAAACTTCATGTCTAAGGAATTTCTTTTGCCAGCTAATGAAGCTGATAGTCTTTTGATTAATGAATGTAGTGATACTGAATCATTTGTTGAACCAATAAATGATGTTGATGAGGACATGAAAATCGATAATCTCGAAGAGCTAAAATCATTGGCATGTGAGGATAGTGAGGATTCTCAAAGTCTTGGAAAAAATGATGCTCAAACATCTGATCAGGAACTAACATCTTGGGAAGAAATAACAGAGCATGATGATGATTTTCTTTGGAAAACTTCATCATCACAAAATATACCATCTCAGTTTCATTGTAATACACTTTTAGAAAGTGAGGAGGAATTAAAAACAGTTAATCAACACCAAATGGTTCTTTTAGAAGAAAAACAAATTACTTGTCATAAAAATTTAGCACAATGTAATGAAGTAAGCAGTATGTCATGCTTACCTGCTCCAGATGTTATAAGTATTGGAGAACATAAATCTCTGAGAAATAATATACATAGTTTTGTAGATGTTTTGCCTGAAATTGACGATCACATTTCTGGAGAAAATTTAAATTCACACTTAGCTGATCTTCCCTATGATTCTGATGTCAAAAGTAATGATTGCATCACTCATAAGATATACCCTCATGATATTAATACTGAAAAACTAAATATTGGCAAAGCTGAAAAAAGTGAGAAGAAGGAATTCTTAAGTTCTCATAACTCTGAACTCAAGAAAAATCTTAGTCTTAAGACCATTTCTAAATTGAATGATTTAAACAATTTTACAATCCCATCTAATCATCAGTTGAGTAAGCATAAGTCAACTAAAAGTTTTGATGATTCTTATGCCATTAAAGAAGCAAAGACTAAGAATGATAAAGGTTCTGAAACAAATCTTTTGCGGTCGAAGTTTTTCTCTGTTCCTGTTTTAGGCAATCAACTTAATATTTCAGGTGAAAATTTTAATAGCGATCTTACAAAAGGTACAAAGCATAATTCATATAATGAAAAACTTTTCATTGAAACTGATATAGTAATTGGAAAAGAAAACACTTCCGATTTGACATCACATGCAAGTCCAGCCTGTGCAAATTCTTCATGGGCCAAAAGAAAGAACAGCTTGAAAAGTATTTCTTGTAATGAAAAACTTTTTATTGAAAATGACTTAGAAATTCCAGAAGAAAGTGCCCATTCTAACTTAGAATTGCAGATAAATGGTTTAAAAAATCCTTCCTCTTGGGAAGGAAGTGAAAATCGCTTCACTAGTGAGAGTTCAATGACAGAAATGTCTGATTTTTCTATCATTAAATGCCCACTTGATGAAAATGATGGTATTAATAAACAAGAACAAGCAGTTGAAAATGAGGGAACATATGGACCTAATTTTGTAGATCCTAAACCACAACGTGATGAAAAAATTCCAAAAATGATTTTTAGAAAAAATAAGAATGAAAACAAACTTTCTGAATCAATTTCTGCTGATCAGGAAAATTTGGATGAGTTTGGGGAATGGAATTATGAAATTGAATCAGAAACAAAGATTGAAAATTCTGATGAAAACTTTGATGACAAAAAAGAATCATTCACTCCTAAACCTCCAAGGAATTTTTCACAATCTTCTTGTAACCCAGTTAAGTTAACACTTAACGAGGGAGATGTGAAAAGCAATGATTCAAGCAAATATAATAAAATAACAAAAAATAAAAGAAGTCCCTTGTTCAAACAAGCTTATCAGTATATGTCAAAAGATTGGGAATTTCCTCAGTTTATTCAAAATCAAGTATATGATGATAATATTTTTGACATCAAAAATTCTGCTTCATATACTAACTCAGATACCCAGACTGAACTCAAAGATTTTATTTTGATCAATAAAATTGAAAGAAATGAATCATTCTCTACTGAATGTCGCATCATTGAACCTTCAGAAATGAGTCAATGGAATAAAAATGATGATTTAAAACATTCTGATGAAAATTTGAATGATTATGTACCTAGAATTGCAATGCTTGAGAAAAGTACATCCACTGAAGATTTAGAAACAGATATTGAAATATCTGAAAAGCTGTCTCATCTGAATGAATGTTTTCCTCATATTTCTGGGGAAGATTTGAATCATTTAATGGGTTTGTGTAATAATGATGAAACTTGGGTTACAAATTTGCTTCTTGATTCAGAATATAATCCTTGTTCCAAAGAGTCTGACAATGCTCATTATCAACATTCTAGCAAAGATAGTGATTTAACTTTACCATCTACTTGCTCTCAAAATAGCATAAAAAATGCTGGATTTAAAATTTTCAATAAATCCTCTAAGCAGTTTGAAAATGAATCTTTGCCTTCTACTGAAAATTTAGACTGTGCAATCAAAAACTCTAGCAGCAATTCTGCAACTGAAAGTGATTCAACTTCTGATGAAGGTCAAATGGAAAATGCTGTACCAAATAGCATAGCATCAAATTCTAGCCCACTTCATACTCTGCACTTATCTTTAGATCCAATATTTGCTATTCAGTTAGAAGAACTTTTTGGCCCAGTGACTTCAGTTGGTATGAATACTAAATTTATTGTTTTATGTTTTTAACATTGTTTCAATATATTTATGCAGTTTTCCTTTGTATTTGTTTGAACAGCATTAAGAAAACTCAACAAATCAGAATTACAAATTAAAGGATAATTTTCTTTCTAATATTGGTATATTTAAAATATTTTGGTAATGAGATTACTTTGAGAGAATTCATTTAGCATATTGGAAAAAATGTGTTTGATTTATTGGTTAATTTGATTAATTAATAATTTATTAGCAAATATTTTCTATGTAATTTGAATTAAAGGAGTGAAACAGCCAAATTTTAAAAAAATCAAAACATTTTTTTTTGCGTTCTTTTTTTTATTTATTAGCGTATTATATATTTACCTGTTTTTACAGAAAAATAATAATTAATTGATAAATAAGTTCATTGTTAAAATTACATTATAAGATTAAAGTGTTTAATGATATTTTTTATTATTATGAAATATTTGTTCAAATCAGAAATGATAATGTAATTTATGATTGGTTGTTAAAGACTGATTATTGAGTTTGATGATAAGTATACCTCATATAAATTTAGAAAAAATATCACCTTTTACTTCAGAGTCACTGTATAACCTATAACACTTTGAATAAACTATGATAAATGTTGCATTCATCTGTATTTTATTATTATTTAACAGAAGCAACTATAAGCTGCACAAATTTGAATTTTCGATATTATTAACTGCATGCCAATCATTAATCAACAGAAACTCATCAAGATCACATGTTCTGAAAAAGTGCTAAATTCATGTCAAAAGCTACTAGTTCTTAACTAGCGCATTCCAATGTTATGTAAATTGTTTTGCGCCTTGCCTAATGTCCACAATTTCTGTCAGTGAACAGATAATGTCTTTGTTAAGGAGTGTAACCACTCCCCATATTTTTATTAACATATATATTATTTTAAAGCAGTTATAAACCTCCTGTCTTTGTAGCTTGTGCATAAAAAAAATTTTGGGTTAAATATCGAAGTACATATACAATAGCCAATCTTATTCTTTCCCAAATTGGATTTTTTAAAATTTCAAAACCATTGTTTATATATATATATATATAACATAATTATTCTAACTAAAATCCTTTTTCATATCTGTCTGTCTCTCTTTCTATATATATATAATATTGAATTCATGATTCATGAAATAATCAAACAAAAGAAATAATTTATAGTTGATTGGTTGATTGTTGAGGGATTTTTATCAACATTTCATGAACAAGAGTAAGGTGAAGGTAGGAATTAAATATTAGTTTTATCTGCAATTGTATCTCTTTGTTGATGTATATATTATGACTGTTAAAAACTTCATTAATGAAATTTAAGATTTAAATTAAATGGATATTATTTTCAAAGAATTATTTTTTAAAATAATATTTTTGGTTTTACTCTGGTTTTTTTTATTCTTACATTTCCAAAATTTAATAGGAACTTTAGCATGAACATTTAACCGTTGTTATCTTAATGCTTATAACTCGTAAGGAAATGTTCCAACTGGTGTTATTTATTTTGATTCCAGCTGTATAATTATTTTGTTTGTTATGATTCACCATTTCTTGCACGATCAGGTGTTAGATATATGAATCATTATGACATGTTTACAAAATAAAAATGTTTGATTTCCTTCATGATGTGCTTCTTATTTTAGACTCTGCATCATCTGAATCCAGTAATATAGTAGTTGAAATAGATCTGGAGTTTGCAAAATTGATTCACAGCAAATGGAAAGATTCTGTACAGAACAAAAGACAATCAAATAATGAAAACGGTGAGAAGAAATAAAACTGTCATGATATGAATCAATGAATTTGTGAATAATAAATTTTTGCTGTTAATGGAGAATATGTGTGATTTATTATAGGGTTTTCATATATTGTTGAGAAAGTTTTCTCTTACAATTGCTGCTGTTCTGTCATTTGACAAAATGTACATAAGCTCCCCAAATACAGAAACTTTGCCATGCAAACATGTATTTCTTGATGAAAAGTTTTTGTATTTGGCTTATATTTTGGTAATTCACCTTGGCAGAAAGGTGGCAAATTCAACAAATTCTGTTATTTTATATATATATATATTGTATATTTATAAAAATTCTATTATTAAGCTTGAAATGATATGTTTTGTTTGAATAGTTGATACTAAAAGCAAAAAGATGGGAGTTAAGCTGTCTGATGAGAAAATTAAAAAGGATAAAAAAAATGTTAATGCGGTTAAAAAAAATAATGGAGAACCTATGTCTTTGTCCGAAATAATGGAAATGGAACAAGCTGTTGAACATCACAAAAAAGAAAAGGTAAAAGCTTTGAAAATAAATATTATAAATAATTAGACTATTGTGATGTTTAAAAAATTCATATCTATCCAATTAACTTTTTAACTCTCATCTACAATTTTTTTTAATGTTATTCTAAATGGATGGATATTTAATTCTTTATATATCTGTCTGTTTCTGAAATAATTATTTATTTAAAGCTGCATTTGATATTCAAGCCATGTATGTCTTGGGTAGATTTTAAGATAATTTCTATTTTATAGCTGAGAAAAGACAGGGATATTGTGACAAAGAAGAATCGAAATAAATTGTACAGCATGTTCCCAGGTGCTGATCCTACTGCTCTAGATGAAATTTTTGAATCAAATAAGTAGGCTTTTTTTATTTTATTTATATTCAGTGATTATTCTGTTTCTCTTGAAACATTCATTTTATGAGTTTGGAGTTTTCTACACTCAGAAGAAATGATTACCTCTAATAGTGTTATAACTAATGTATGTAGTAGTTATTTAGGTTTTTCAGATATGGATAAATGCTGAAGGAACGGGGAAAGTATATTCCAATTATCAAAAGTTTGCTGAATAATGATTTGTGCTATACTCTGACATGAATAATTGTAGTGTTGGCTTTGTTTAGACATATTTTATTAGAATGTTTGCTTTATGTTACTGGAAAATTACATGAAATAATATTATAATAATCTAGAAATGAAGCTTTTGATAAATTGAATAAATTAATATTAATAAGGAATTATTACTAGTCTTTAATTAGATTGTGTGTGAAAGAGAGTGTGTATTTCCAGTTTTGGGGCATTTATACTGAGGAATTTAGTTTTATTTATTTCATTTGTTTAAATATTATATATATATATATATATATGTTTCATTTTAGTTGTTGAATTTTCTTACGAACGTTCTTTAAAAATTCCTTGAGGTTTTTTTTTTCCTTTACATCAATGAAAATTCTGCAAAAATATTTATAAATTAATATTAAAATCATTGAATCATGGTGATCTTTGATGTGACTGAAGAATTATTTTGTGTGTGGCACTTGTTAAATCTATCATTAGATCTAATGTTGGCTTAATTTTGAGAACGAAGTTTTGACTTGTTTTAATTTTCAGACTGAGTTCATATTAGAAGTATTCTTTATGAGTGGCCTTGTATTTCCTTTAGAACAAAACTTAAAAATCATTTATGTTTGGCAACTTTTAATAGGAATTTTAAAATAAAGATTTGAACAAACTTGTTGGGAGTATTTTCAGTTTACTCATAATCAATATGATTTTATTCTTCCTTCGACTGTATTAGAATCTTTTGATCAAACCTTTTGATATATATTATGTAAAAATGATTTCAAAATGTCTTTATTATTCTCTGGATTTTTCAATACAAATTTTGCAACTTATAGATATTTATCTGTATATTTTAATCCTTTATTAATAGAACAAAATCTTGTAATATCTTGGAAATTCAATTTAAAATATGTGACTTTATTTGTTTAAAAAAAACCCATAGATATGTATTAATACCTTCTATTGATTAAGCATCCATGATTTATTCATAATTATGTTTCATATTGAGCAGATTTTTGTTCTTTATCTTTGCTTTTTTAGTTCAAATATTTATACTTCTATGAATTTTTGTTGCATTTTTCTTACAGCTGCTGCTTTGAAACATCTATTAAAGCTCTTGAGGAAGATCTTGGTAACTCAAAAACTACAGGATTTGGAAACTTAACCCTAAAAGAATGTGAAGGCTATGCTGAAATTTTGAATGATTCCATTGATAATTGGAATAAACCTAATAATACTTCTGATTTTGTATGTATAATTTTGATCCTTGATGTCATTTAATCCTTACATACTGTAGTTTTTTTTTTAATAATTGATCTAAGTTATAAGATTTTATAGCATTTTAATTTTGAAGATCTGCTTTTTTAATTCTGTATAAATTTTTGAGTTTCATAATTTGTAATAAAAAAACACTATAACCAAAACTAGGCCTAATAAACTATTTTATTTGGCATTTAATGAAATTTATTAAAATTACGAGATTCAAATCAGTATCAAATTGGGTAAGATTATTAATATATATTTTTAAACTGTTTACACTCTACTTTTACATCTACACTTGCACATTTATTTTTCCTTCATTTTTGTAACACGCTAGAAGAATTTATTTTAATTATTATTTTTTAATTAATACTGTCAGAAAACTTAACTAAAACATTTTATAATAAAAATTACATTATATAATTGCTTAATAATGTATTTTGAGCTTGATATTCACAATGTTTTCGTAATTTTTTTAGAAGTCAGAAAAATCAGTTAAAGCTTAATCATATGTATGTGGTATCCACCTTTATTTAGTTGAATAATTTTTATGAATAGTTTTGTATTGGACAGCTGTTTTAGTAAAAACATTCTTTATAGCCATACAAGGCTCTATAAACAAAATAGAACAGTTAATGAATATCTATAATTCATTGTGACTAAATGTACTGTATCACATTATTTATGAAATTTCTGTTTTCTCGATACATGTTAGGAAGTTTAAGGTATGTAAATATTGGATATAGAATGATAACTAAAAAAATTTTTATATCATAAGCTTTTATTGGGGGTTGGGTGGAATTTCTATTTAATTTTTGCATTATTAGCATTTTATCAAATTTCATATTGTATTAGGTTCTGAAGTTACCTTATCATCAGATTGCACATGTAAACATGTATAATTTTAAAGATCTGAGTTATAAATATTTTGTTGAAAAGGTAAAAGCTTTTTTTTTAATAACTTTCTTAAAGAAAATCTTATGTCTCATAAGCTTTATTTACATTATGGGATGATGCATGTTATATCTTCTGAATTCATTTTTACAAAATACATGATGCAAGATTTTCATATTTTTACTTATTAAGAATATTTTAAGAGGAATAAGGAATATATTTTATCTCAGCATTTTCTTCTAAATATAACTTAACCCTTCAGGTGGCCAAGTGACTTTTTCAGTTTTTAATTTCATTTTGAAAGGAGTTATTCATATCTTTGTGCTTATTTTCTTAAAATGCTCATGAAAAATATATGTTTAAGAATTTTAAAATTTATTTAAATGCAAAAAAGTTATGGTATATTCATTTTAAAATTTCAATTATACCTAAAATCTATTAGTTGAAAAAAATTGTATTCTTAGGGGGTAAATTTATTATTATAATTATATGTAATTAGAACTAACAATGTCATTAAAATAAAGAAAAGGACCTCAATTGCTGTAATTAAGAATTTTTTTTTTTTTTACTTTACAAAAATGTTTCCTTTTAAGATACAAAATCCCTTTAAAGCTATGTTTATTGCTTTGGAGAGGGGAGAAGATATAGCAGATTTGCATATATGCATTGAGTATCAAGATGTTTACATTTTTTTATTTCAATGAATTTAACAAATCTATATCACTGATTCAATAAGATATTTAACATGTAATACCTTCTTTTAATGATTTTGATGCATTTTTCTTTTCTTTTTTAAGGCAAATAATGACTGGAATGAATGGGTTCATAATGGGGAAATTGATTATCTTGAAAACAATCCTAAATCAGCAAAAGAAGTTACAGCACTACCTGTTTTATCAACTATAACTCCAGAAGCCGAAGCTTTGCGTGGTAAGGCTGTTGAGCATTATCTAATGCAACAAAAGTGTATACAGAAATCTAGTAATTATTATCAGCGTGGTATGAAACCTGTTGCTTCTTTCTATGCTCAGGATGTAAGTACACAAAACTTCATTTTCTTTACGTAATATTTTTTTATAAATAGTGTTTTAGTTTAGTAATGCTCCTTCATATCTGGAATTTCTTTTATCTTAACCATTTTCATTATATAACTCTTCATTTATAGAGGATATTTTTTAAATAATTGTCGTGTCTTTATTGCTTTTTGAAATGTTTGCTATTTACATCACTGTAAGCTGCGAATAGCAAAATTTTTTTTGCTTACTTTATTTACAAATATTCTGAATGTTTTATTAAATATTCCCAAATCCATGGTCTGTTTTTATAGTTTCACTGGTCAAAATTACATGAAATATTATTGCCAATGAATTTTAGCATCAGATTTAGTAAAAAATTCATAACATGTTTTTTCATATTCAATTTTTTTTTTTTTTTTTTTTGCAAGGATAAAGGGTTGTACATGCATTTGAATAATTTTTTTCATTATTATTCTTTTGTTAGAATAGTGAGACAAATTCATAGCAAAAGTTATTAATTTTCTTCTTTTTCTGTTAACTTTTTCAAAGATTTGCAATGTGTTGGTTTAGTTTTCCTTTAAATCGTATTAATGAAAAATTTTTAAAATATAAAGATGGAATAGAAGATTTTTTTTAAAAAAATTCATTGTGATTCAAATAACTGTACAAGCAAATCTTTTTATTTCCTTAAAAACATTCATTCCTGAAAAGATTAATAAAAAGAACTTTCCCATAATATAAGTATAATATGTTAACTTATTTGGATGTAATTGTGTATCATTATTCAAGTGAAGTGATCTTCTGAAGGAGTATATCCAATTATTGTTTATTGTTATGTATCAAATGGTATTTATAAGCGGAAATATATAAATTCTTCTCAATTATCAGTCTGTAACTTCCTTGCCAATTATGGCTATCAGTTTTTTTTTTTTTTTTTTTTTTTTTTTTTTTTTTTTTAAATACTGTTTTGAAATAATTTGCAAACTAATTCTTCCATCAAATTTTGCTACAATTTTATGTTATATATTTTGATGTTAGTCATAGTTAGACTTTTACTCTATATGAACTTAGAATATTGAGATTAAGTTATATTTATTAATTAATTTTTAAAAAAATTTTACTGTAATATAAAGACTTGCTCCCCTATTCTGATTCATATATTTATTATGCTTTTGAAGGCTAACAATTGTTTAAACAATTTTTTTTTGTAGGCTAGTGAACATCGCCGAAAATTTAAAGAAGCAAATAAAGCTGCATCTGAATTAATTGCTGAACAGAGGTGATCATTTTTATCCACTTGTACCAACTTTGTTATAAACTGTACCTTTTTAAAAAAATCATCCTTCTTCTAAATCTGTCAAGAAACCAGGAGATTAATGATATTAATTATGGTGTCATATAAATCATATTGTACCATTTGGATTAATTATTACTAAAATAATTTATGGATAAAAAATATTGTAGATGATCATAAACATGAAATACAAAAATGTAGGATAATATCTTTATAAAATGGCCAAGTAATAAAACAACTAGTGAAATGCTCTCACTCTTCACCATTCCATTTTTTTTTCTCATTTCTTTAAGCCAGTCATTATAAATGCTACACACCAATTCCATTCCAATCCCACTTGGTGCATAGTTGTTTGAATACACAGCTAGCTTCACTCCCTACCTCTATTTGCATATGCATTTGATGCTTTTTCCATATAGATAGATAAGTTATTAGACTCACTTGTGTATCCAACCACCAATTCACACTATGCCATTTCTGACTGGTTTTTCACATTTGACACTAGATTTGGAGTTCCGCTGTTCCATATGTGGTGTTTATTATAGTGTAGAATGGTCATAATTGCTCAGCATTAGTAATAGTAAGAATTTTGAGCACTTCTGACCTGAGAAAAAAACCTTTAGTCCATATTTAAGTTTGATTCACTAACATTTAACCTTTAGACTGCGGCTACCCAAACTCAAAAAAGTTCCTTTG